>VWZX01008787.1:636807-1025407 GCA_013399015.1 Galbula dea
TGTTCAGAAGATGTAAAACCAGAAGAAACCAATGAGCAACCACAACTTCAAAGAGGGAATCACAGTATATTATGCAAGATAATAGATGCCCTCCAGCTGATTAGAAGCAAGTCAATATTCTACAGTTTAAATACCACTGGGATCCTCACCTACCTGCAGGACAGAGCCCTGCACACACTTGACCCCAGCGGCATCCAGAGAGGAAGCGCCAGGAAAAGCTGTGGCCCTGTGGAGTAGGTTGAGAGCTCCCAGCAAGGCAGAAGTATCCAGCAGCACACTTCCCCCCCAGCTGTCCATGCCTGCAGCAGAGAGGACACCAAAAATGTCTAGACCATCTGCTGCTAAGGATGTAGTGCAGAAGCAAAGCCAGTATTGATGCAATGAACTCTGCAACAGCTGCAAGACATATGAAGAACTTCTGACACTAAGAGACAATACAGAGCCCAAAACCATGCAGATGACCAGACTGAGCCAGGCACTTTTGAGTTTAAATTCCATGAACATGAGCAAATTGCTTTGGATGAAAGTTGGAATGACTTTCCACTGGGCTGGACTTTCTGGATTTCTTCCACATTTTCATACATGCTACCTACTGTCTCCTTGAGATGCTTCTTTGTATCATGACAATGATGTCAGGCTGCTTTGAGATGCCTCCCAAAATTCACAGATCCAACACATCTGTGCCCAAAAGCTGTGGCTAAGCTTGTATCTGTCTCCTTTCTTTGAATGAGAAGAATTTAGCATCAACTTATCAGCCCAAAACAAGGATGCCAGAGTGCTTAGGAAAAAGTGAAATGAAGGCCAGATTGAAATGAATCATCACCTGCAGTAGTGACCAGGTAAGCAAGGTAAGCATTCCCTCTCATTCCAGAGGCCAGTCATGTTTGCAGGAGTGAAGGTGCCTTCAGGACACAGGAGAGGAAGATATGTGCCTGAAAGGGAGACCACAGAGACAATAAAAAACTCTGGGAAGACCTTTGAGATCTGTCAAAACTCTAGAACTGTTATCAGGTTGTCATAAATGACACCCGGAAAGCAAGGCAGCAGCTATGCCCTGTTTGTTCACTGTCACCTCCTCATCACCTAGCCCACAGGGAGACACACATTGGGTTTGTACAGCTCTGGGATCACAGCACATTAGACTCCTTGGCATGGCTGGTATGCTAGTTCCAGTCTACCTGTAGGACAGTAGGAATGTGGTGGGCAGCGCTTGGGGTCTCCTGCCACCAGCTCCTGACAGTAGAATCCTCTCTGGCATGGAATGCAGGATGCAGAGCCCCTGGCTGGCTGGTATTCCCCAGGAGGGCATGGAGTTGGGTGGGTGGCTCCTGATGGGCAGAAGTGACCCTGCCAGAGACAGAGAAGGAAGAGGATTGCATGGAGATGGTAGCAAACTTAGGGTTTGTGTAAAGGGTGAATCCCAGAATCACCAAAGCCTAAGGCAACACTCTCTGTGGATGTAATCCACATTTCCATCAGGCATGGGTGACACTTGGCCACTGTGGAACCCAAATTGTGCTGAGACTGACCTCTTTCACTGCCCAACTGTCTCTGAGCAGTACCTTTGGGCAGAGGAAAGCTGTGGGGCTGATGGAGCTGAAGTTTGCTGGGCAGTAGAACCCCTCAGTACAAGGTCCTGTTGGAGAACTCAGACCAATGCTGGCACAGAAAGACCCAGGATAGCATGGCACACAGCTCTCTGGGGAGGTACCACCTGAGGAGGAGGGAAGCCAAAAGTCAAGGCCAATGAGAGAGGGAATTGAAAACTTACCTGATACAGCCACAGCATCTTCAGCACTTATTAGAGTTGATAACACATTGCCACCATCAGGCCTGGCTGAGCCCACCAGTATCTTTCAGTGGCCAAGGCTGCCAGCAGTGAAGTCCCTCATCACTGTGGGCCAGAGGAGAAACCTGTGGGTGAAGTCACACTCACCTGTGGCATTGTTCAGGGTGCCAGCTGGGCATGCCACTGGGAACTGAGTACCCTCTGGGCAATAGTGCCCAGCAGGACAGGGCCCACTGAGGGGGAATGCAGGTGTTCCACGTGGAATAGCATCAGTGGCTCCTCCTTCACAGTAATACCCAGCTGAACACAGACCTGCCATGGGAGAACAGAGAGGGTGGCAATCACCAGCCCATGGCACCATGGCCAGTGAAGAGGGACCTCCTCAAACCCTCAGAAGTAGACAGCTAATACAGAGAAGAGATGCTGAAGCCCACCCTTGTCCTCTTTTAGCACTGCTGATGTCCTGGGTCTCTGCCTTCTCTCCTTCCCACCAATCTTTGGTCTCTACCACTTCCTTTCTTTACTTGCACTGACCTCATCTGGCATTTTCTTGCCTTCTCACTTCCCTAACTGCTTCTCCATGTTTTGTTTCCTGTGGAAAGAGTTCTGCCTTTCTCCTTGTTGTGTGTCCAACCTTTGCCTTGTGGTCCAGTGACAAGTATTCTGTACTTAAAATGGGAGGGGAAGCATTTAGGAGGACAGAAAGCAGAGCAATGAGAGGGTTAAAAGCAAAGAAAGAGAAAATGGAAAAAGTCTAAGGGAGCCAGAGAAAAGTCATGCAGCAACAGAAAAGTAATATCCAGAAGCAATGCTCCTTTCAAAGAATGGAACAGAGAGCTAAAAAGACAGAGGCACAGCCATAGGGTGTCTCCAACAGCCTTTATGACCTCTGCTCACTGAGATATGTTTTCTACTCCCTGTATCCATCAGCCCTGACTGTCTCATCCCTCTCTTGTAGGTGTTCTGTTATTAATCAAACTCACCATCAGGTTCCCAGTTAGCATCTCCTCTGCAGTACCTCCCCACTGGACACAGCTTGCAGGCACTGGGGGCCAGTGCTCCCTCCAGGGTGTTCAGTGTCCCCTCGGGGCATGGCAGGGGGGCAGCAGTCTCAAGAGGACAATAATAACCTAGTACATTGAGAGGAGGAAGGAGACAACAAAGAAAAGTACAGGCAGTGGGAAAGCTGAGCTTGCTCTGACTAAAGGCAAACACTCCATGGCCTGGAGTGAACCCCTGGTACAGCTCAGCCAGAAAGAGCTGTGCAGACATCATTGCTCTCCCATTTGTGTGCTGGGGGTTGTGCTGCCCACAGGCACCTCCTGCTCACCTCTGGGGCACCTGAGGGGCTCCACAGTGGCAGCTTTGCTGCAGACCATACCAGCTGGACAAGGGAAGCAGGCACTTGCCCCAGGCACAGGGTTGAAGGTGCCAGGTTCACAGGGCAGTTCTAGCCCAGTGCCTGCAGGACAGTAGAAGCCACTGGGACATCTGTATCCATGAATCCCATCAGAAGGGCAGGGAGCAGAGTTTCCTTCCAGGCAAACATAGCTGTAGAGAGAGAATTCAGACCTGAAACAGTGAGCTCTCAGCCCTGATTAGAGGCAATATGTGGTGGAGGCATTCATCATGAGCCAAGGGGCAGCACATGAAGAAACAGCCCTTGAAAATGCAGCTTATTTCAGTTGTGCTAACATGTTCTCCCTCTCATCTGTAGTTTAGTGCCCACCTGAAAATCCTGGTAAAAGGCTTTTCTGCTCTAAGTTGACTGGAAATCATCCTCATTCTGCAAGGAAAAGCTTTTGAACACTGAAGGTTTTTTCACTTCAAAGCACAGGGCCCAAGAGTTCAGTTCCTGCTGTCTTTGCTTAGCTTCCCTTTTATCCCCAGTCTTCTTGTAGGCTTCTGGCTTTGATGCCATCCTTCACTCTTCCCTTTACCACTTCCCTCCCATACCCTCACAACAAGTAAAGATGAAATATAAAAGCTATCCAGGTTCCTAAGAGCTAAGCCACAAGGAAATGAGAGCCATGATACTGCAGACAAGGATTCAAAGGATGTGGTTCCTGAAGAAGAAATAATTCCTAGTCCTTCAGGCAAATGACTGAGTGCAAAAGGAACAGCACTGAACAGAAGAACACCAAAGCTGGGGGGGGGGTTGCCTGGAAGTGAGATGTGTTTAGGCTGAACAGCAGGCTATGAGAAGTGACAGATGCTACCTGCTGGAGGTGTTGAAAAGCAACCTGGGCAAAGCACAAATTACTCTCTTGAAAGACAAGAGCTTCAGAGTTTGGAAGTCGAGGATCATTTATACTCATGTAAAACTCATTACCACCCAGCCCAGAAAATCTTAATCAATGCTGTTACTGTAGTTAAATACAGAAGATACTTAATCAACACAGTTACAGCCAGGCTGCAATGTCTTTCTAGGCTTAAAGGAATTTTTGGGAAGGCACAGAATTCACCAGGGACATGGCAAATCCCTTTTATTCCCAAGAAATCTGCTTGCATGTCTAATTAGTTTGCTATTCCAAATGTAGCCCTCACTTAATTGTGAGCTCAGCTTCACCTTCCAGCCAATTCTCAGCATTTCCTCCAGCACATTCAAGAGCCACCTGCTATCAGAAATCTTCCCTCATGAAATCTACTCACACTAGAGTGGAATCACTTCTAAGATTCTCTTTCACAGATTAACCAAACCAAGCTTCTGGAGCCTCTTACTGTGAGGCTTACTCAGGAACTGGACAAATCCTGCTGACAGCACTGCTGGTCACTGGCTTTTGCACCACCTCGTGGGAGAAGAAAACCTTTGCAGTTTAATTAATCCTAAGTATAGATATTTGCACAAAAGGCATTCAACAAGAGGTATTCAAGCCTAGAATCCTCCAGCTGGGATGTCCTCCTGCTACACCCTCCAGTGATCTTGGATTTGGCCACTACCAAGTGCCCATCTCACCGCACCCTGCGCTGCACGGCGACGTCTGGGCCAGGCTGGAGAGTCCTGCCCCTCTGCAGTACCGTCCTGCTGGGCAGGGCTGGCATTGCTCCTCTGCCTCCAGACCCGTGATGCTAGAGAAGGATCCAGGAGGACAGGGTACAGGATACTCTGTACCACTAGGGCAGAAATGGCCAACGGGACAGATGTCATTACCAGGCTGAGCAAGGCTGGAAGATTCCACCTGTACCAGAAACAGAGAGAAAAATTGTTAGGGAGAGAGAATTTAGCACAACTTATAGAGTGGTTTGGCTTGAAAGGGACCTTAAAGATCATCCAGTTCCAACCCTCCTGCCATGGGCAGAGACACCTTCCACTAGATCAGGTTCCTTAAGGCCTCATCCAACCTGGTTTTGAACACTGCCAGGGATGGGACATCCACAGCCTCTCTGGGCAAGCTGTTGCAGTGTCTCACCACCCCCACTGCAAAGAATTTCTTCCTGACATCTAATGTAAGCTTAGCTTCTTTCAGTTTGAAGCCATTACCCCTCATCCTGTCACCACACTGAGCAGGAGCTCCTCCCCACCTTTCCTGTAAGCCTTATTAATTACTGGAAGGTTGCTATAAGGTCTCCCTGGAGCCTTCCCTTCTCCAAGCTGAACAACCCCAACTCCCTCAGCCTGTCCTCAGAGGGGAGGTTCTCCAGCCCTTGGATCATCTCTGTAGACCTCCCATGGACCTGCTCTAGCAGGCCCATGTCTTTCTTATGCTGGGGGCCCCAGAGCTAACCACAGTAAGGTGTCCAAGTGAGGTCTCACCCCTGCAGAGTAGAGGGGGAGTACTACAGAGACACATAGTTCTGGAAAGGGCACATAGAAGCCAAGTCTTACAAGTTCATTGCCACTCAAATTAAATGAAGACCATGGCTGGCATAAAAAGGTCCCTGGCTGCTGAGCCTTGGCTATCTTGTCCCTGATGCCACCTTTTGCAGGAGATATTAGACAGTACAATCTACAAAAACAAAGGTCTGGCCAGAACTTATCAGTAGGCAGCAACACATCCAGCAGACATCAAGAGCTGCATGTCACTACACCTGAGGAGCTCTCAAGGGCAGCAGGAAAAGGCATGAGTGACCCCACACAGAGCAGTAATGCCTGGGAGATGTTATACCAGAAGCTACAAGGCTGTGATAGACAAATCCTTGTCCCCAGGTCACTAGGCTGACTGTGCTACTGCCTGACACCCACTCACCCTGTGTTTGAAGGGAGCTGGACTGACAGCTCCCTTGGCACAATGATAACCTGAATAGCAGAATCCAGAAGGCTGTGATAGACCTGGTGCTGAGCAGTACATGCCTAAAATGAACAGGAAAACAATCTCAGTGTGAAGGCCTGCAGAGAAGGTCAGCAAAGGAGTGAATGACATAAAGGGAGAAGTTCTGTCTTCCTCAACCTTCCCATATATGCCTCCTGGGTTTCTTAGGCCAAGTTCCTCCTTACCTGCTGGGCAGGGCTCACAGTCAGACTCACTGGTGGCACCAGTCCTGGGGCCAAAGGTACCTTTTGGACAGGGATGCTCTGTACTGAAGTTAGTACCTGGCAGACAGAAGTACCCAGCAGGGCACAGCTCAGGATTATGAGCTCCAGAACCTAGGATGCAAAGATCAGCACCTTGTTCAGGAGATATGACAAGAGGTGACAGGTAATGTCTTTCTTTATCAATATAGTCAGCCTTCCTCTCCTATTAGTTCAGCCAGGCCCAGGACATGGGATTCCTGAGTGAATACTTCTGATTGTGTCCAAATTCCCACTGCAGGAGCTGGAGAGAAACAGCACCTTCCAGAGGGACTGTGAACTGCAATTCAAGTGCAGTTCATCTCATCCTAAGCAGACATCTAAAATGAGAAGGACAAATAGCACCTCAGAAGTGCCTCTTTCTCTCCTCAACAGAGGGAGCATAGAAAACTACCTCAGATACAGATGTCTACAAAGAAGCTGTTTACAGTTTAGAATAAAGCCACCTGGGGAGTTGGATCACACCTTTGCAGCCATGTTTTTTGGCAGGTTTGGGGGTTCTTTTGTTGTTGCATGCATGAGCTGCCACACAGGGATATCTTCATCACTTGTATGTTCCTGGACATGGAGTTTCTTTCCCCAGACAGGAGAAAGATGAGGTCTCAGCCTCCTTGTTCACCTACAACCTCATGTTCTTTGACATGTGTTTTGACTTGCATTGTTTGCAGAGACTGATGTATCTGCCTGTCCAGCCTAGTTCATGTAATACTGACTTAGCAGGACCTGAAGAGAAGAAAGAAAGCTACACCATTCAAAATCCTTCTTGGTTCCTCTAAGCCTAACAGGAAGACCCAACCCTTAGTGATATGGATTTTTGTCACAACACACACCCCTCCAGACACCTCACTATTCTTAGGCTGTTCACAGAAGAGCCCTGCTGGGCAGAGGTCACAGAAGTCCTTCCTCTCTTGTGACTGATACATTCCCTTCTCACAGGGTGTAGGAAAAGCAGATCCTATGGGCAGTAAAATCCTCATGGACAGGGATGGGGAATGGGAAGGACTGAAGTTTGGCCAGCTGGGCAGTACAGGCTGCAGAACATGGTCTTTCAGAAGTGGTTTTGAGCAGCCTTGCAATGCCAACAGCAAAGGCAGATCAAAGGCAATGGAAACCTTTACCTCCTGAAATCATGACCATGTACCTGTAACATGCATCAGGAAGTACCTAGTCTCTGAAGTTGAGCCTCAAAGAACATCTTCTTGCACTGAAAAGTCAGCTTGGAATTCTCTGCCTTGGGGTAACCCAGGCTTCCAACTAAAGCTCTCAGCTGGGATTCTGAGGCTCTCCATTGTGGTTCCAGCTATGCTATAAACTCAGTCAAACAGCTTCCTCTCTGTTGCTTCAGTTCTTCACCTGAGAGAGGAAAAGCCTCTGCCTCCTGGGAAGTGATGGCTGAATATGTTTCTGTCAGCGTGACCACAAACATTTCAGTGTGGAGTGGAGCAACTAAACATCTTGTGCAGACAGATGGTGAGAACCTAGAGAAGGAGCAGCTCTCTCAGAGCAGAGCCCCTGGCTGCTAGCCAGTGCCAAGTGCCTGTTTGCCAGGATATTTTGTTAACCCTGAGGGGCTGAGGATTTATAAGACAGCTAGAAGAGGTGGCTGAGCCAAGGAAGAAAGAAGGTGTAATAGCAAACAAGAAGTGTTATGGGTGACCTGAGACTGCTACTGAGAATCCAAAGGGAGTTTGGGAAGACAAATGTTTTGAGACATCTACACTGGGTACACATCCTGCAGGGACTCTGCCTAACCAAAGGTGAAGTGTGGCACTTACTGAGTCTGTTCTTCCTTTCTCTGCTAAGGACAAGCTTGCAAGAAGTAAAGCTGCAGTGAGTGTTCATCTTGACTCACACTGCATAACCCCCCAGTTTCCAATGCACCAGCAGAGACTCACCACTACAGAAGTATCCAGCTGGGCAAAGCTGACAGTCTGTTGACCTCCATTTTCCACTGCTAGAGCTGAAGGTTCCAGGGCTGCATGGGATTGGGGATTCAGAGCCTTCAGGACAGTAAAAGCCAGGGGGACAGTGCTTCTGATCTGGCTGTGTGGATCCCAGATCACAGAAATAACCAGCATAACATGTTCCTGCAAGGAGGAAAAGCTTCAGCATTAGGATTAAGCAACCAGAAAACAGGAAAGAAAAGCAAACTGGGAGACAAAAACTGTGTCAGCTGCATGCAAGACACACCAGAAACACTGGCCAGGCCTTCTCCTTGGCAGAACTTCCCTCCAGGGCAGGGCAGACAGGCATTAGGGTAAACCATCCCAGATTGAGGTAAAAAGGTGCCAGAGGGACATGGTTCTGGCCTGCTGCTGCCTGCTGGGCAGTAATGTCCTGCTGGGCAAAGGTTGCCTCCCTCATCCTTAACAGGGTTGGGTACAGGTGCCTTTGAGGTGCAGTAATAGCCAGGCAAACAGGGGCCACTTGGGGATGAGAGTCCTACAAAAGAGGAACATAAAGTCAGATGAGGCAGTGCCATTCCAGAAACCACAGCTTCTGGGCTAAACAAACCAGACAAGCTCTGTCATCCCCATGAGCTTGGAGTCTACTGGCCTGTGACTAGCTCTGTCACTTAAAAGCTCAATCTACTCTCTTCTTATTTACTTGCTGAGCTGATGACCAGACAGCTAAAGGCCTGAAGCACTTTCTAGCTCACTTTTCCAGAAGGGGTTGATCAGTAGGAGTCTTTCCACTAACAGACAACCAAGAAGGAATGAGTCCTAGAACCTCAGAACCTAAGCTGCTTGGCTTTCAGTTTCCTAACCTTTGCTAAAGCAAAACCACCTCCATCTGCCTCTTTAATTCAACTCACCAAAGGGACTTGATCACAAAGAATCTCTACTCAAGGGGTCCCAGAGATCTCTAGAAATGTTACTTAGAAGTGATATGAACTGCCTATAGAAGAATACTTCACCCATTGGTAGAACTCTTGGATGCTCCTAGATACAAACCAGCCCAGGAGTGTGTTTAATCCACAGGTGATTCCTACCTGCACTGGTACAAAATGTGCCTCCAGGACAGGACTTGCATTCCCTGAGGTTTCCCAGTCCAGTTTGGTCACTGTAGGTGCCCTCTGGGCATGGGTACTGTTTGGCAGCTTTTGTTCCTGGTGGACAGTAATATCCTGCTGGGCATTCTGTTGGTTTGACCACCCCATGTGAGAAGTTCTCTTGGAGATCATCCAGGTGATCTTCTAGGGCACAAAACCTACCAAAAAAAAAGGCCAAGTCTTGTCTCAGCCCATGCTCTCCCTTTAGTCTCCAAGAGACTAAGAAACTTCTCCTTCACAACAGTGACAGCCTAAGTCTGTACAATAAAAGGAAAGCAAATGACTTGAAAGGAAGCAAATGCAGAGCTGAGATGCAACCTGTCAGGACCTTTTTGTCCATTCCAGCAGACAAATCTGACAGGATGGATTTTCTATGACAGCTGGGTTGTGGTACAGCAAATGACACAGTAAAGGGAAAGGTGATACCAGAAGAGAAACAAGAAAACAAAGCTTGTCTATCAAAGGCTACACCACAGAGAGTAGCCTAAGGCACAGGAAAGCATCTTCATCTCACTTACATTCCTGCTGGGCATGTTTCACACTGGCTTCTGCCAGCCTGGTTCTGATATTTTCCAGGAGGACAGGGTATGGGCTCTGGGCTGCCACTGGGGCAATAGTGACCCACAGGACACAAGTAGTCTAGGAGCAAAAAGAGAGTTAAAAACCTAGTTCAGTGATAGGTAGAAGTTGGTGTTCAGAGTGCTTCTTCACTTCTAACATCACTGCTCTGCTTATGTCCTGAACAGGGCCATTAGTTACCTATCACTTAACCTGTGTTCCTTGGAATAACCTTTGGAAAATATCTAAGCAGATATTCATGTCTAATCATAATTTGAAACTGGAAGGCAAGGCAGGTTTTCAGATGATCTTGCCACTGCAACAGCTCTAGGTAAAGAATGATCCCAAAGATTTCCTACCTGAATGCTGGCCTGACACAGAGCCCTGGGGGCAAAACCATCCTTCTTTACACAAGCCTTCTGGAGAGCTCTGACCCTGCTGAGAACAAAACCACCCTGGGAAGCATGCCTGGCAATCCTGTGCTGACTGGCCACCCTGATGAGCCAAAAAGGAGCCTGAAAATGAAAAAGCACCAACATCAAAAGCACATTCTCACATCATTCTAGACCCTGCTGGAAGTGGCTGTGGAGAGAAGCACAAGATGCTCACACAGCAAACACCTAACTACAGTAGCCCCAGGTACCTCCTGCAGATGTCAAAAGGATGTTGGCTGGAAGGAATTCCAAGGGAGTGCAGCCCCCAGCACTCTCTTAGAAGGGAGAGTAGATGACAGCCTTCCCATAAGGGGGGTCTGTGAGAGGCTGGAGCTGCAATGGCTGAAGGTAAAATGCTATTTATTTCTGGTCTGGACTGAGCAATGCAGTCACCTGCTTCATGTAACTCTAGATATACCCCAGGAAAGAGAGAAACAAACATTCCACAGACTTTCTCATTCAGCTTAATCCTTTATTTCCTTAATGACCATGTCAAAGGGCAGCTCTCACTAGTGGAGGGTGTTGAGGCTTTTAGATGTGCTCAGTTCTGTGATGTCTCCTCCACCCCTAGCTGCACAGAAGCATGTAGGCCACAGACTGCTGCTCCAGAGGCAGTTTTGCACTTAGGACTGGTATTTCCCATCCAACAGTACTGGATCAGGGGCTGAGATCTCATATTGATAGCTGCTGTACCTCAAGGGACCATGAGGTTCAGCACAAAGTTACAAAGGGCTGCAGAACCAGGGCACAAGCTCAACAACCACTGGATGCTGGAAAGAGAAGTGATAATGTGTAGCAGCTTCCATCAAACCTACCTGGGGGACATGGGGATGGAGAAGAACTCCCTGCAGGACAAAAGTGGCCTCGAGGACAAATGTTCCCCACTGTTCCATCCCTGGGCTTTGGGAGTGAGGAGCCCCCTGTGCAGTAGAAGCCAGCCTCACAGGGACCTGATGGAGCTGCAAGCTCTGCAGTTGCACAGTACAAACCTGATGCAGGGAGGAGGAAACAAGGACAGCACTGAGGAGACACCAAAACCCATCAGGCACAGCACGGGGCTGGGATTGCCTCCTGGCCTTGGCAAAAGGGCAGTGTACCTTCTTGTACACACCTGTACAAAAGATCCAACCCCCCAAAAAATATTGTGTAGGAAGAAAGGGACTTCTCCTACCTGGAGTGCAGGGAAGAGGAAGAAACGAACCAGCAGGACAAAAGGTTCCTGCTTGGCACAATCCAAGAGATTCAGAAGCTGGCCCTGCCACCCCTGCTAATGAAAAGACACAGACTAAATGGAAATATCAGAATTGTAAGCACTCCACCTTGTCTAAAGAGCTCAGGAAGAACACAACCACAGCCCTGAACTAAGGGAAGGAAAAAGTCATCCTGAAGCTGGCTGGGTCCTCCAGGTGACTCTCTACCACCACCTCCTCAGCAACAGTCATCATCACACTCTGTCATTGCCCTTCCTACCAGAATGATTTCCAGGAAACACTGGTTTGCTTGATGTAGATCCAGGGGGACAAAACCATCCAGGCATGCAGAGTCCATCTGGGCTTGCTAGGCCTGGCTTGGAACAGACCCTTCCAGGAGGACACAGCTGGCACTTGGAAGCATCCCAGATGTTTAAAGCTTCACTGTATGTTCCAGGGGGACAAGGATACTGTGTGGCAAACTCTGTATTCCTAGGGCAATAGTGACCTAAGAAAGGAGAAAAAACAGGTTTCATAAGGGCTAAAACACTCCAGTAATAGACTAGGAGGAATGTCCAACCTGCACACATGGCATCCTCTTCATCCCTTGCTGAGAGGGATTGGTCTGAAGCTATGATGGTGGGGCCATCTGGTATCTGCTCTGAGACAGCTACAGCACATTGGCTACATGAAGTGAAGCTGCTCAGAGCTGAGGATCAGCAAGAGGTTGAGCAGCTACTTCAGTTACCTTTTCAACCATCAGGCAGGAACTGAATCCCAAACAACCTTAAATGCTTTGACCAAAGTCATTGATCTGTCCAGTGCAAGGGATCTGGACCTCCCACAAGCCAGCCCAAAAATCTGCTCCAAATAAGCTGTAGGGACATGTGATAACTCCCCAGAATGAGTGGGCAGGTGCAGTGAGACTCACCTGCAGGGCAGTGGGTGTAGTTGGTGGAAGCAGCTGTGCAGTAAAAGCCTTCTGGGCACTCCAAGCACTGTGCCATACTCCAAGATGGGCTGTAACTCCCTGCAGGACATGGCTGGGCTCTGCTGCTCCCCACCACACAGTAATGTCCAGGTGGACATGGGCCTCCACTGCCTGTTGTCTTTGAAGGAAAACACCACAGATACAGTCTACAAACTCAGGGGACTTCATGCTTTCTTCATTCCCAGTCTGCAGAGAGCTGTGGCATAAAGCCAGTGGCTTGTTACCATCCTGACAAATTCTGACTGTGTTTTGCCCAGGAGAAGGGCTGACAGATGCAATATTCTAATCAAACTCTGGCACTCCTCACATCTGGAATTGAGCACTCCACCCTGCAGCATCAATATGCAAAGACAGAACTATTTTTGGTCAGCTTTCAGATGGAAGAGCTGAAAGAAGGCCAGGTGTATTTTGCTATCTCTAGTCAATAAACCAGATGCATCTGGTACAGAGAAAATGTAGTTAAAGGAAAATTATATATAAAGGAACTATATATATAGTATAAAGGAACTAAAGTGATCTTATGGTCTTGTTTTCCACAGATCCAGCATATTCCATTATTTATACCACAAGCACAGCTTACCCTGGGAGGTTTAGGAGAAATGGATCCTCCACTGCAGTAGAATCCAGCCTCACATAAGCCACTTGGAGACACAAGTCCACTCCCATTACAGAAATACCCTGAAATTCAGAGGGATGACAAAAGGATCAGAATTATATTGGTCACACAAGTTAGACAACAGCAAATATGTAAGGAGGAAATAATCACTGAAGCATCATGTCACCCACATCCATTCCCCTGGAGATGCCTCCACTCAGAATAGCTGCAAGTACAGAGCTTAGATGCCTGCACAAGACACTCCTTGTGTCATCTCCAAGTACAAAAGCATACAGAGAAAGGGTGAAAGGGCAGCTCACAGCACAGAAGCTCACACTTCACTGGAAGCACTGGAAAGTGGCAGTTTTAGTCTCTCTATGCTCTACCTAACATCTCTCTAAGAAAGCAGTTGTTCATGACTGCCTGCTCTGGAACCACAGCATTTCTCAGGAGCCCTAGAAATGCAGGTATCTGGCTGGAAACTCATGAATCCTTTCTGTTAATACTGTACCTGCATCACACAGGAGGCAGTCCTCAACCCTAGTATTCCCAGTTGAGTTGCTGTAATAACCAGGAGCACATGGCTGTGGAAAGGCAGAGCCCATAGGACAGTAAGTTCCCTTTGGGCATGTGTTCCCCAGAAGACCATCTGTAGGTGTTGGACTAGAAGCACCTTCACTGCAGTAGAACCCAGGCAAACAAGGTCCTGTAACATGTGGCTGCCCTGCAAGTGCACAGTAGTGCCCTGAGGAAGCAAGGCAATGGCATTAGTACCAGCAGAAAAACCCAGAGGCACAGAAGCACTCAGGCTGGAAGAGACCTCTAGGATCATCAAGTCCAACCACCAACCACCATGCTACAAGAAGAGCAAGCTACAGACTTAAACAGTTCCTCCACTGAAGCTTAAGTGCATTCAACACAGATTTTCAGACATTCTCCTGAGATATGTTTATTTGCTGTTTACCTGGGTCACAGGGGGTGCAATGAGACATCAGGCTACTCCCATTCTGTGGGTTGTAAGTCCCCTTAGGACATGGGAACTGAGTTGCAGAAGCAGTACCAGTAGGGCAGTAGTGGCCAGCTGAGCATTCATTCTCCAAAAAGGAAGAGGAATTTGGGGGGCAGAAGAAGCTGGTCCAAAGAGAGATTGAAACAAAAGAAAAAAACCAACCCCAGAAGGCATTTTTAGCAATATGCCACCCAGAAGCAGAAGTACCTAAACAATGACAGCACTGGGACTAGGTTGGCTAATATGGCTGCTGCACTGAGCTGTACTGACCACAAAAAGAGACTTCTTTATGCACATTGCTGCATTCTGAGTTGTTTCCTCATGTGCCAAATTGATGGCATAATTGCAAAAGCCACAGAGACATCATTTTCTTAACTTGAGTCATAACACATCCAGGCTGTGATTCATCAGCTTGTAAAAGTTAATCAAGGTCAAATCCAATCAGTAATTGGAGATGGATTCCCCAGGGAAAAGTCAGCCTCAGTGTCAGGTGATAGCCAAGAGTCTCTTCCCCTCTCCCAGGACACTGCCAGCCTGTTGCCAAGGGAACCATCTATCACTTCAGACATGGAGAAAGTTGATGGTGCCAATGGTTTCCTTGCTCTGAAGAGCCTTCTGATCTAAATTCCCTTCCTGTGTAGTGGTACCTGGGTTTAGGACTTTCCCTGATCCCATAATCAACTGTGCAACCTTGCTAAACAGAGCTCAGTACTTGGTCTGTTTCCTCACAGAGACAAGTGCCTTTTAGGGGAGACAGAACTCATTTTCCCACCACCCACTGTTCCATGGTGACTGGATGAACAGCTATTTCCAGCAGCCCTTTCCTCATACATACAGTGCTAAGCCAGTCTCATTCTTACCCTTCAGGACAGGGGATGCAGCTGGCTTGCCTTTGGGAAGGGTTATAGGACCCTGCTGGACAAGCAATTGGAAGAGCTGTGCCCTTGGGACAGAAATACCCTGGACAAGAGAGGGCAGATCAGAATCAGCAACCTCTGGAAAATCAAAGACAAAGCAGAGGTTTGAGTGGGACCTTGACTCACCCTGGGGACATGGCTGTGGCTTCTCCCCAGAGACACAATATTCACCCTCTGGGCAAGCATGGCATTTCTCTCCATGGGTGTGTGGCATGTAGGAGCCAGGGGGGCATGGCACTGGACTCCTGGAGCCAAGAGGACAGAAGTGATTGACTGGACATGGAGCTCCCGAGAGGCCATCAGTGGGTGTTGGGCTCTGGGCCCTAGTGGTGCAGTAATACCTGGAGCCATGAACACAGGAAGGGTAAAGCAGCTCCCTGTAGACACCTCTCCTTACACAGAGTACATCAGTGTTTGCTCTTCTACTTACCCTGCACTGCAGTGTCCAGAGGGAGTGCTCTGCCCAGAGCTATTGCAGTAGAAGCCCCCAGGACAAGGCTGGCAGTCCTGCAGACTCCTGCTGCCTTGGCTGCCAGCCCATGTGCCAGGAGGACACTGCAAGGGAAGGGGTGCCCCTGGCAAAACCAATTGCAGCAGAGTGAGGAAATGTCATCTCATGCTTTCTAGGAATCAATCCAAACCATGCTGTAGCAAAGCAGCTCACCTGCAGGACAATAATGACCAAGAGGACAGGGAAGTCCTGATTCTCCATCTTGAGGGTTCCTTACTTGGGCACCACTTCTGCACCAAAATCCCTCTGCACAATCTCCTAGAAAACCAAATGGCAGAGCCAAAATGTATTCATCTATTCAAATAACAGGCACATAATTGCAACTTTCAGAATGCAGACTGAAATGCAGTCATTTGCTCTGTCATTGTGCAGAGCCTCTGCCTGTCTGCAGATCAGTGATGCAATGGTCATCGAGGAGAAGAGTTGCTTGTAGCTGTAAGGAGAACTGGCAGCAGATGCCAGGCTGATAGAGGGCTTCCCTAGGTTGAGAACAGACTGAGCACTGCCTCCCTACTTGGCCAAGTCCTTAAGCACACATTTCTCTTTAAGCACATGTTCAACACATCCTCTATGATTAAGAAATGTATAGAAGTGCTTTGCTGAGTGAGGTCCTTTGTCTATCCAGGACAAGGAGCAATGAAAAATCATCTGTGTTAATGGGAATAAACAGTCTTGAAAAAACAAATGGAGAGATGTCATTGCTGGGTAATTTGCCCTCTCCTTCTCTGCTAAGCCTCAGCACATATGCATCAATTATGGGGAAGGATTAATTCTTTGGGAAGCAGGCTGAAAAAGCAAACTAATTCTAAAAAGAATGCCAGATGGCTTTGTCACAGGGAAACTCCTACCTGGCTTTGGATTCTAGTTGCTGCAGTCTCTCTCTCACCTCTTGCTCAGTAAAAAAGAACCTTTTTTCTTTCTCAGAAAGTTCTTGACAAGTAAAATGGGTCAGTTCACCTTAACTGAGATCAGCAGCCCTGGAGCCCTAGCTCCAACCCCTTGCCCTAACCAGCAGCTGTTGACACAACTCTCCAGCAGTAGTGAATGTGCTCAGAACAGCAGCAATATACCTGTTGGGGCAGCAAGTCCAGAAAGTTCACAGTATTTTCCTGCTGGGCATCTCTGACATTCCATAAGAGCTTTCAGTTTTTGCCTTGGCCCAAAAGTTCCTGCAGGGCAGCTGTACTGAGTGCTGCTGTTTGTGCCTGGGGGGCAGTAGAAGCCTTGTGGGCATGGGTATAGGGTGAAGTCAGTAACTGGCCCTTGCTGTCTGTCACAGTAATAGCCTGCAGTGGGGACAGAGGAAAGCAAGCTCAGTTAGTCACTGAGAGACACTAGCTACTGAAGCACTGCATACAAAGCACCTCCCTGGCCACTCAAAATCTATTGCTGATCTTAAACTCCTCTTGATCTGAATCCCAAATACACACCAAAGGTTTCCAGGTGCTGCATCTCACCCAGTGGTCCCCAGAACACGGGGCAAGACTTAGAGAAGGCACAGGAAAACACTTCGGGAGTCAGCATTGATCTCTCTGTTTGCTTTTCAGTTTGAAACCCTTCAAATAAAGTTTTCTCGCTGAGCAGAGCTTTCCCTTGCTAATATGTTGCTTCTTCAGCATACACAAATGTTGCCATTTCTGCTGAAATTGCTTTGACCTCTAATGACCTTTTCATATAGAGGCAGAAACTGTTCCTTTCCAGCCAAGAGAAGGAAACCAGCCTACAGCACCTCTCTGACTCCCTGTCAGATCTCCCAGCAGGGGAATGGCTTTTCCACTCTCAACAGTGACCCTCAGATAGGTATCTGCTTTGATCTTGTCCAATACACACATACAGATGCTCCTATGAGCATGTCCCTAGAGACTTCAGTCCACTTCATTCAGTGCTTTACCTTCCCAGCACTCTCCAGTTAGGGCACTGAGGCCAGGTCCCTCACAGTAGAAGCCAGAGGGGCAAGGCTGGCACTCAGAAAGTGTTCTTCTCCCTGGGAGGCTGGAAAAGGTGCCAGCTGGGCAGAGCTTGGGTCCTGCTGATGCTGCAGCTGTGAGAACAGAAGCAAGATAGAAATGAACAAGGAAAGAATGCGTGAGATTGCTGCATTCAGGGGTGGGATGAATGCACAGCAGCATGGAAATGGTATCAGTGGAGTCCTCTTAGTCACCGGTAGATCAAAGAGTGTTGCAGGGAAGAGGAGAGACATTATGAGCTTCACTTTACCAAGGGGAACAGAGATGAAGCTTGTTACTTTCTGAAGATAGACAAGTTCAGGCATTGAGACATATGTCATCACTCTCCAAGAACAGACCAGGGGAATAACTAGGGGAAGAACCTGGGATTTTGGCCACTCTGCTCAGACCCTAGCAAGCTGGCCACCCCACTCTCAAAATCACCCATCAGTGTTTGAGGTATTTCTAGGACATGACACTTTCAGTGGTCCAGGTATTATGTGACATGAAATCTTTAGTCCTGCCTGATGCTGGATACTCACTGCAGTAAGTCCCCACAGGGCAGATATCCCCAGTCACCCCATCTGTTGGCTGAGGGAATGCTGCTCCACCTTTACAGTAAAAGCCAGCAGTACACTCCCCACTGGGGACAGACAGACCTGGAAGACAGAGAGGATAATAGCACTCAAAGTGCCTAGTCCAAGGGAGAAAAGCAGGAAAAACAATTCACAACCTCCCTGTGGGCAAACATTGTAAGGTAACACCTGAGCCCTGCTCTGTGCTAGTTCAGGGAGACACCAAAGGCATCTTGCAAGCACCATTACAGCTCCATGGAAGGATCAGGATAAAACCAGCTCCAGTTTAACACACTGAAAGCACAGAAAAGGAGTAAGAGAAAATAAAGCAGTAGCCAGTATCCCAGTATCTGCAGGGGGTGCAGATGCAGAGGGTACAGGAGACCCTGAACCTGTAATGACATGTGTGCACACTGGTCCACTGAAGATGGGAACATGGGCACAGAGGCAAAGCAACTCACTCAAGGTCACCCAGCAAATTCCAGGCAAAGTCAGGTTTATCACCCAGAAGCAGATTCAGCTTTAGGGTCTTCTCCTGAGCTCTTAAATAGCAAACATTTCCTTGTCCCCACAATACCTTTATTTTAACTCCCCTTTTGTCCTTTGAAGACACTAACCTGAGGCATTGCAGTAAAACCCTGGAGGGCAAGGAAGAGGCTCTGGGCTTCCTCTGGGGCAATAGAAACCAGCTATGCACTTCCCTCCAGTGGCAGTGGCTGGGCAGAGGCAGTTGGCATTGGTGTAGTTATCCAGATCAAAAGGCTGGGAGGTCCAAGCAGCTGAGATGCAAAACCAACCTGGGAAATGAAAACAGGATTGAGAAGCTCTAGTTATGACAGAAGCATAGAAATGACCATGGTTAAACCAGCTGGGGTGGCTTTGTGTGTAATGTCTGCATGGCCCAGCCAGAGGACACACAAAATAGGACAGGCTAATGCCACCAAACTTCAACAGCATGGCATAATTTTCCATGCAGTGGTACCTGCAATGATGCTTCTATACCATCCCACATCAGCAAAGAGGATAAGAGATCCTGCAACCTTCATCCTTTATGGTCACAAGGCTCAAATCAGCTGCCTAAGCAGGTTCAGAATGGCAGATGCAGAGACAACTGCTCCTTGCTACCAGATACATCCTACATGAAGTCTATGCACATCTGAACCAGCAGATGGATGTCAGGTGGATGCCCAGGGTGTCTTCAATCATACTAGATGCCTACAGTCAGGCAAGTGAAGCAAGCAAACAGACTGGAAAGGCTGTGCTAAAAGCTGCAGGATATAAACCTCCCAAATACAGTGCTTCCAAGTGCTGTGCAATACAACAGTCAAACAGATTCAGACTCACCTGCATCACACTTGCCTGAAGGAGCTGTCAAGTTCTCCTTCCCACAGTAGTGCCCAGGTGGACAGGGCAAGCAGCTGTCCAAGCTCTGTGTCATTGGATCAGGGTTATAGTAGCCCCTGGGACAGGGAAACTCAGTGGCAAACCTGGTTCCTTTGGGGTAAAGAGAGCAAGAATCTCTCATGGACTATGAATACTGTCTTGGTTATTCATCCTGCTGTCTCACTGCAGGTCACCAGAGCCAGTTTGTCTCCTGTTGATCTCCACAGTGCACAGCTTGCCCTTCATGGCCAAGACTGTCTCTGGGTGCTGTTTGGCTTGTGTGCCAGGGAGTTAAACAACAGCTCTGTCTATGGTTTAAAAGATTGGGGGTTCTTTGGTCTGTGAAGAAACAGACACTGCAACATTTAGTACAGAGATCATGTGTTGCCTTTAAGAAGAAGGATGCTGCAGTCTGGCCAATGGATTGCTTTGTCCCCTGGGCCCATCTCACCTTTGGGGCAGTAGAAGCCAGCTGGGCAAGGATTCCCACTGTAGCTGGTGGTGTTTTCTGGGCAGTAGTAGCCTGCAGCACAAGGGAAGCATGTAGCTTGTCTGGGGAGGTTGTTGTAGGTCCCTGCAAGGCAGGGTAGGGGAAAACTGGTTCCTTCTGGGCAGAAGTGGCTGACAGGACAAGGGCCTCCTTTCTCCCACACACCTAGGACACAGACAGAGGAAAAGACATGGTCAGGAAAGGGAGATGCTGAGCTAAGGTTAAAGCAGACACAGAGATCTAACATTCCACTGCTGGAGATCTGGTCTTCACTGGGATCCCAGGAGATAGGCAAGAGGACACACAGCACAGTAACTAGAACAAGCACTATATCCCAGCTTTGGAACCACCCAGTGCTGTGTCACCACATCTCCTCCCTTCTTGCTTCACAGGCAAAAGCACAACAAACCACATTGAACAGATCAGCTTTCTGAACACCCTGCTTCACATAGAGCAGGGACTCTAGAGGATATGGAATTGTCCACTAGGGACTTGGAACTCTTCCCTGGAAATGGTTATTTCTGAGACCCAATAAAGTGACAAGGGGGAATCAGGCTGTGTCCATCACAGGCAGGCACCCATAACTTCCCCAGTATTCCATGCATTTGACTGGTGGATCAACATCCTTGGTGTGCATGCATTGGAACAAACACCTCCAAATTAATACAGAGGCCTGGATGTCTGAGAGAAGTCAGGGGCAGGACTAGTAGGGGAAAAGGTGGCATTTTCTAAAGCTACCTGTTGCCAACTCCCCAAATTTTTGGACACAAGCAGAGGATGACACCATTGTTGAGACAGAGCAGCTCACCGGGTGGTGATGGTGAGGAAGCTCCAGGCAGGCAGTAGTACCCAGCTGAGCAGGGTCCTGAGGGTGCTGTGAGGCCAGCAGAGCTGCAGTAGTAGCCAGAAGGACACACCATGCAGCTGGAGTTCTGCCTGTTGTACAGCCTGGGGAGGGACATAAAGCAAGCTTTCTGTTGGCAAGTGTGCAAGTTCAGCAGAGATCATTGATGCCTACACCTCTGGCCAAGTGAAGACAACCATGAAGCTGTTATGATCAATGCAAAGATGCATCTAATGAGCCTTACTGAGCTGCACTTTGCTGCTTAAGGGACTAAGAAAGAAACCAAGAAGAAAAGGAAGATAAAAATGAGCAGCAACAGAACTGAGGAGTTTACCTGTCTGAGTAAGTGCCCACAGGACACTGCTGGGGAATACTTGTGCCTGCTGGGCAGAAGTGTCCAGGTGGGCATGGGCCACCAGTGCTTGTGTTTGTGACTCCATTAGGGTTTGGGACACTTGCTCCTGCATGAAGAAGATAGACCAAAGGTGTCCTGAATGATATGGGCTGCTGTTCATAGGCAAGTCTGTCTCCATGCCCACAGCAGGCAGAAGAGAACAGGTGATTGCTACGTGTGACAAGAGAACAAAAAATCTATGGTGGGATGGAATAATGAATAGCAAGTACCATATAGGGGAACAGAACCTTTTGGAGGGTTTGGCTTTGACTTTATGACAAAGGACTGAATGAAGTTGCCACTACTTTCCCATTTGTCTGTAGTCCTTTGTCCCTACAAATACAATCCCTTGTCTTATTCAAACACCAGCTGAAAGCTGCTGGGAAACTCGCTCACAACTGTCAAATTCCTATGGTAACAACTTGCTTGAATCTACTTGTAGTTATTCCCTAAGTAAGGGCTCAGAAAGCAGGTATTTGACCAGAGAAACTTTTGTTATGACTAAGACTAACCTTATCACATAGCTCAGGACTACTCTGGCACTCTGCAATAAAAGCCAGGGAGAGATTGCCCAGAGAATGTGCAAACCCCAATTTCTCAACAGCCACAGCTTCCCACTTCTTCACTTCTCTTTAATTGTCCTGTGAAAGCTAAATTCCATACCTGCTGTGCAGAAGAATCCTGGCCAGCAGGGACCACTTGGAGAGGATAATCCCCACTCTCCACAGAACATTCCTGGAAGACCATAGAGGGAAAATAATATCTAGTAAGCTGGGAGAAAGGACAGGAGAGCTGCTGTGCTGCATGCACTGATTGGAAGGCAAAGAGCAAGAGTTTGAGAGAGACAATCCTTTGGCATCAGCACAACTGGGACAAAACCACATTCCACCTCAGATCATGCTCCTCTGGAAACCCTGAATGTAAAGCAAACACTTCTGCAAAGCCTCAAAACCCCTGTGGCTTATTAGGGGCCACTACCCATGGGACAGGGAACCTCCTTTGACTGTGTATTTTTATGTTTCCTTTTCCTAGAGGTGAAACACCCATCAGGGGGCTGGGAAAAGAGATATGCAGCAAGGTCACAATCTTCACACTTCCCTCCATGGACAATGGAGCACTGAGTCGTTTCCTCACCTGCAGGGCACTGCTGACACCTCTCGGCCTGGCTGAGTCCATAGGAAGGGTTGTAAGTCCCAGGAGGACAAGGATAAAAGTTGCTTCCAGTTTTCTGAGGGCAATAGAAGCCAGGAGGACAGCGACGCCTTAGTCCTTTGGAGCAGTGAAACCCAGCAGGGCAAGGCAAACATTTGTCCTGACCTGGGAAAGGAATAGAGGAGTTAAAAGGAAATATGTCATGAAGGCCTGATTGTTGTGTACTTAAAGAAGCAGAAATCGACATAAAGCTGTTCCAGAAGCCCTCCTGCAATGAGTGGCCTGCCAAGGGGTGCTTTCTCTCAGGAGCGTTTGCTCCGGTTCCTCAGCAGCGCTCCAGCAGCCCCCGAGTGCAGCAGCCTCCGCGTCTCACCGTTAGGTGTCAGGCAGCACAGTAAGGAAACAACGAACTGCTTAGCAGCCTTCTGTGCGCTGAGTGTCGCTGCTACAGCCCTAATACATGAGCTGCTGCAGGGGCAAAACCTATCCCCCAGGTGACACCAAAAAAAAAAACCCCAACAAAACCTCCCCCTCCAAAGCCTTCCTCCACTCTGCCCCCTCCCAAATCCTGAACGCTACTAAGGGCCAGCAGCTCTCAAGAGGTTCTTGGATACAGGTGGAAAATGGGATCTGGGTTTCCATCTCCCCCAAATCGCAAAAGATGCAGTTCCTGACCTGTTGCATTACTGTATTCTCCACTGGGGCAGGGAGAAGGTGATGCTGAGCCTGCAGGGCAGAAATGTCCTCGAGGACAAAGATCCCCAGTGATGCCATCCTCTGGCTTTGCAGTCTTGGTCCTTCCTGTGCAGTAATAGCCTTAAAGCAGAAAGCATTTGAGTCCTGTCTCCCATTCAGAATGAAATGAATGTCTAAGGAGCTGAAGAAGCTTTTGCTCTGTCTCACCTCGTGCACAAGGTCCAACTGGAGCATCTTGGCCAGACACGTTGCAGAAAAACCCAGGGGCACAAGGCAAACACCAAGTGGCATCCTGGGCTCCTCTCTGCCCATTCCAGGTGCCAGCAGGGCATGGCATCTCTTTTGGGTGTGTTGTACCAGCAGGGCAATAATGTCCTTGTGGACAAAGATCTCCAAATGGAAGCCCCACCTGAAGCAAGGATAATAAAAGGAATATGGATTGTGGAAGCTTTGGTGGTGTCCAGAGGCCTGAAGCAATGCAAGTACTCAGTACTCACAGGTGAGGAGGTGTTGGAACCTTGACTGCAGTAATACCCTGGCTGACAATGTCCTTCTGGCTCAGTCAGACCAGCTATGCTGCAGTAGCTGCCTGCTGGGCAGGGCTTGCATGAACCTGCCCTGACTACATCTGTGTAAGTTCCCTGCACAAAGAGAGAACATCAGTGAGTGTCCCCTGCCAAGGGACTAGAAACCTGCTGAAAATTACTCCTTGACAAACAAGTTTGTGTTTGATTCTTACTGCTGGACACAGGAGAGGGAAGGGACTTCCAGCCAAGCAAAAATGCCCTTTGGGACAATCCTGGGGCATAGCCATGCCTGTCTCATTGCAGAATGTACCCTCTGGACAGTCCCTACAATGAGACTGACCACGACTCTAAAGAGGGAAGACAGAAAAAAAAACCTTAGTGGGTGTGAGATATTTCTGCTTACCACATAAATAAACCAACTTTGCATGTTCTACCAACCCCCAGCCACTCCTCACTACAAACAAAACACCCTGAAGTGAATGAACATCAGTCCAAATGTAAGAGAACTGTGGTGTCTGAATAGGACCTTGCACCACTAAAGCAGTGGCAGGCACTGCCCTGCTCTAATCCAGCACTAAGGCACTTGGAAATGTTAACTCACCCAGGCTAGGCTAAGGCTTCCTCAGCCCAATTCTAGATTTGGATTGTGGATGAAAACTCAAGTAAAACTGCCAAATGAGCTACAGACAGCAGTGCTGGGCTGATGGGTCTGATCTCCTGACACAAACCTGGTTGGTTCTGCTCTGGGTTCTGTGGTTGCAGGGTCAAAGCAATGGAGGGGGTGATTACCCAGCTTAGGAGAAAACCCAAGTTCCCTCTATTTTTTTTTTCAGGCTGACCATTTTCAAACACTTCATCAACTTCTATTCACAATTCACAGTTACCAAGGGCTCCCATGATCCCCACAAATATCTTACCCAGTGTATACTGACATACTTACAGGCTGGAAGCTGCCAAGAGGACATGGCTTTGGCTTGAAAGCTCCTGTTAAGGAATAATGCCCTTCCATCACCACTTGCTGAAGAGCACTTTTGGCACCTCCTGTACAGAAGTAGCCAGGTTCACATGGTCCTGAGGGAGCTTGGTTATTTGTCCCATCACAATACAGGCTACAGGGGTACAAACAAAAACCTTGGGCAACAACAGTTCCTTGTGTCACTGGACAGCACAGTCCCAATGCAAAACAAACCCCTGCGGTCTGCCTGGAATCTTAGAGATCTTGTTCTTCTTTGCTTACAAGCTTTGAAAGGGAGTTACAGAGGATCTGTATCACTTCTCATATATGCTTTTTTAAAGACCATAACCTCTCAGATTCTATCCCTCTGCAGAACTGAGCCATACTCTTTGCAGATGACACTTACCCAGGTGGGCAGTCCAAGCACTCATGGAGGCTTCTCAACCCACTCATGTTGCTGTAAGTGCCAGGAGGACAGGGGATAGGTAAGGCAGAGCCAGGTGGGCAGTATGCTCCAGCAGGACACATGTCTCCTGTCACACCATCTGTGGGCAACTGAGATTAGAAAAGGCATCATTCCAAACCAGGAGTAAATGAGCTTAAAATATTTTAAGCATCATACTGACTTGGGTCCAAGGCAATCCAGAAAAGATAAGCAGAGACTTACTCTGCTGTGCAGAGAACAGACAAGACCTGCTGAAGGGAAATGGAGCAAACACAAAAAGAATAAATGAGGATGACCTTTTTACCCTGGCAATCCCACTGCCATTCACATCCACTGAGCTTTTCACCTGCAACCTTCACACCTGGCTAGAATTGTTAGTGAAGGAGGTGTTAGTATTGAGAGGGAAAGATATGAGGTGGTTACACTCCCTCTGAGGGCAGCATGAGTGCTCCTGATGCCATGAACTTCAGTGTGAGGAGTACAAAACTGTGACTCTTGAAGTCACTGGGTTAATAAAAAGCACCACAGTGGGGAGGGGGAAGAAACCAAACCAACCAAAAACTAAACCAAACCAAAAAGCCCATGCCACAGTGGAGCACAATTAGAGAAGAAGAAGAAAAAGCTGCCATATGACTTACTGGAGTGAAAGCCCTGCCCTGGCAGTAGAAACCAGCCTCACAGGGACCACTTGGCTCAGTCTGGCCTGGAGCAGCACAGTAGAAACCATGGCCACAGGGGCTGCACTCTGAGGCTCCAGACAACCCCTTCTTGCTACTGTATGTACCCTCTGGGCAGGCTGCAGGCTCAGAGCTGCCTTCAACACAGTAAAAGCCCTGCAAAACAAACCCAGCTTCAGTACAGCCTTTAAGGCTCTTCTTTTGAATACACCTCCACCTACCAAGCTCTTCCATTGGACAACCAAGAAAGAGCAACTCACTGCTGGGCAAGTTTTGGGCTCTGACATGGCAGGAGAGTCACAGTAGTAGCCAGGTGGACATGGTTTGCAAGTGTCTTCACTCTCTATGCTGGAATTATCCCAGAAGAAGCCTGGCATACAGGGGAAGGAGAAAGGGAATCCAGTCCCTGGAGGGCAGTTGTAGCCAGGTGGGCAGTCCCCAGTCTGGAAAGCAAAACACACAGGCAGGAATGGCTTTGTTGTTTCTTTTCTGAATAGGGAAGAAGAAGCTGTTAAGATTCAGCACAGAAAGATCCAAACTTCATCTACAGTTTGAATAGGCAGGAATTTCTTTACTGCATGTAGGAAAGAAGGGAATCCATAGTCTTATCAGTAACATTATAATCATGTAGGGTAATTAATTTAGGTCAGATTTGGTTTTTTAAGGTGAGATCTTGTCATTGAGACAGGCCCTGGATGTGACCTGCACAGCTGGGGGGAAGATTCTCTTCTTCTGCACTTGGAAAAGAGCTGAACTGGGATAAGAGTTTTCACTTGGCTCTTCAATAAAAGCATGGATTCATTCATGCTGAAGAGAATCTAACTGCATCTTTTCCTTTTAAGAGAGGCTTCTTTTTTTAACTGCTATTAATATTTGAAGAGGTCATTCTTTCCAGAGACAAGACAATCACAACATAAGATCCCAAAACTCATTAGAGACAGAGCAGCAACCAATTCCTGACCTTTGAATTCTCTTTCACAGCCTGCATTGACAGGCAGAAGGCAAAGCAGAGGCAGCAAACTTGCATTAAGCTTGCTCCATTAACAGTGGGGAAGAACAAAGTTGAGAGAGCCTGGGCTATACTTACAGGGTGGGGAATTCCTGGAGGATCAATCCCACCTCTGTAGCAGTATTTCCTTGCAGGGCATGGTAAACACTCCTCAGCACTGCTCAGACCTCTCTGCTCACCATAGGTGCCATTGGGGCAAGGTTTAGCATGCAAGCCCTTGAAAATAGAAAAGTGGGTCTTTGGCATACTGATAGAACCTCTGCATTCTACAAAGGCAACATACAACAGCCAAAGCTGTCAAAAGAATTCTTCCCAGCAACTGGAAACAAATACTGAAAAGCAACACCAGGAATCTCAAAAGCTGGTGTAATAGAATGGGGATCCAGCATCTCACAAAGTGTTATCCCAGTGTTATGGATAGTTTTAGGTAGGGCAAATACTGCCAAGGCCTATGAACACCAAAATAGTGCAGAAATCAGTTTAAAATAATATGTATTATTAGGAAAGGTTCCCAAAGCAAGAGTAACCCCAGTGCAGACTGTAACTGTGCAGCCAGCTTGGTAGGAGAGCAGGGAAGCCCAAGGACCAAAGCAGATTCACTTACCTGGTCACCCTGGGGACAGTAGTATCCTCTTGGGCAGGCATTTGCACTGGCATCTGGAACAGCTGCCTGACCTTCTGGGCACAGGAGCCCTGCTGGACAAACCATGGCAAGGAGCATCAGCTCCTGACTGGTGTGCTCACTAGCACAGTAGTGTCCAGCAAGACATGGAGAGCAGGATGCTGAACCTTGGTCCTACAACATGAAAGACACACAGGGCCACTTCTGGAGTGCAAAAGAATCCCTTGCACATTTGTCAAGCTGTGTGGAGGCACAAACCAAAGGAAATGAATGCAAGCAACTCTACAGATGACCCTGTCAGTAAGTGAAACTGCCCACAGAAACATGGCCACTGAGCAAAGACACTGCCCTTGAGAGCAGATGGCAGGACCCTGCTCATGCAGAACATTCCCTCTCATGCCCAGAAACACAAGGACTTCCCTTTAAAACTCCCACCTCATCTATAACCTATGCAGTTCAGGGTATTCACCCTCCAGGCCCCAAAACCTGAGCTTCACAAGCAAGAGAAGCAGGCTCCAGCCCCTCCTGCAGATTATCCATGCAAAGGTTCTGACCCTCAGAGCAGTCAATCCAACACCCTCTGTCAGCAGGAGCAGAGGAAAACAGACACATTCATCTTTCTCTGTTACACAGAACTCCAGAGTGCAAACAAGAAATAATCTAGGTCTACTTGCCAAAGAAAAATCTCCATCCCAAGGCTTCCAGTGTTAACTCCCAAACCTGGGCAGTGCTAGGAAACAAGCCTGGACAGAGATTCTGAGGTCACCCAGCAGGAATGACAAGTCCATTTCTCATCCATGGGGAAACATGACAGTTATCACTAGGAATATTCATTAGAGTTTGGGGGCAGATAAATAAGAAACAGGCCTTGAGAATAGTTGTGCCATTACTGTTCCCTTCTGTGGCTCCATCTTGTTGGTTTATCTTCCAAAACCAACTGATAACTCCATTGCAATCCAACACTTCCACTTGAGCAGGAACTAAATACAGGTGTCTGCTTTCTGCCAGCTTCAAATAGATCATGAAAACCCAAAGTCTCTGTCCTACTCCCCACTGCCAGACACATGACAGATGGACTTAGACTGCTTCTGCAAGCCTCTGGGGTGGGAATAGCAGCAAAAGCAGTACTGTACATGTGATATATACCTTCAGCATCATGACTGGAGCAGCTCCAGACCTGATTGCACAGAAACATTGTAGGAACATTCTCACTGTCTTCTCTGGATGAGCATTTTCCCACTCCTGAGCTGTGGGGTCAGCAGAGGTGGCCAATATTGGATGAAGCACTGTACACCATCACCCCAAATACTCACCCAAGGAGATGGACTCATTCCAGTGCCTCCTCTGAGGCACTCAAAGCCTCAAGCTCCCCTTGAAGCTCCCCTTTCTGCCAAAATTCAGTCCTTATGCTAAACAGATGCCAGGATAAAATTATTGCTACTTACTGAGAAGTTGCCAGCACCACATGTTTGAGGAGTAACAGTGCCAAGCTCAGGGCAGTAATACCCTCCAGGACAAGGGATGCAGTCTGCAGCCTCTTTTGCACCTTGTTCCATGCAATAGGTTCCTCTGTGGCAGAAAATACAACAGAAGGGAGAGTCATAAATGCCAGTGAAGTGACCAGGAGAAGGACAGTGCACCTCTGCTCTGCATTCTTAGACTTGGAGGCAAGAAATAGCTTCATTCAGAAGAAACTTGCCTGAGAACATGCAAGCTGAAAGGAATTTGCTAACCTTTCTGGTGCAGAAAGACATGACTTAAAGTCAGAAGTGTTCTGAAAAGCCAAATATTTCCTTCTGCAGCTGCACAAGTAGTGCAGCATGTGTAGTGTACTTACACTGGGCACAGAACTGGCTTGGAGGTCCCACTGGTGCAGAAAGCTCCTGGAGGGCAGGCAGTGCAATCTTCTACTCTGCCACTGCCCAGCCTGGTACTGAAAGTTCCTGCAGGGCAGGGATGCTGTGTGCCTCTCTGGGTACCTTGCCAAACAAAGAGGAGAGAACCATCCCAATTCTTAAGCCAGTCTTGAAGCCAGCAGGCAATGAAGTCCTTGTTCTTCATGGCTATGAAGTGTTTCCATGAGTTCCATGTAAATACACATGTATACAGCTCTAAAAACCTCTGCAGCAGCAGCAACCAGATCATCACCTAGCAAATACTGCTGAATCTTTGCAGGAGGTTCCAGATTTAGGATTGTGCCTGTACCAGGCACTTGATTGTGCTTTATAAACCTTTGCAAATCAAGGGGGAAAAAATAGCAATATACTCAGCTCAAACAGCATAGATTTGAAGCATTGACTCTACCACATGGACAGTTTGCTCTCCAGCTCCACCCTGAAACACTTTGGTGCAAAGAATATGCTGCTAAAGTCAGCAGATGACTTAATCAGAGTGCAAAAACTTCCTGAAGACAGAAATCAACTGCAAGCATCTTCATTCCTGCCAGAAGATGCCTACCTGGAGGGCAGTAGTGCCCTGAGCTGCACATGCCTGTGGGGTTCCGAGCTCCTCCCACACAAAACCAGCCTGCAGGGCATGGCAAGCACTCCTCTGCTGAGCTCAGCCCTGTCCTGTTGCTCCAGGTGCCTGGGGCACACTTGTGCTGCATTGGGTGCTTTGTGCCTGGGGGGCAGTAGTGACCAACTGGGCATGGAGTGGGAGGTTTCTGTTTCCCTCCTGTTCCTGTAAACACAAATTTAAGAGAAGCAAGGTAGCTTAGTGAGCAGCACACTGGCTTCACCAAATCCAGTTCCCTGATTTTGTTTGTGACTCTACTGGGTGACTCTGAGTGGTGTCTTGTCTATCTAAAACAGGATAACAACAATTCCTGCCTCTCTTGGCCAGAAGCTCTCTCACAGAACTGGTTACTAAAGCCATTCTTCTTCAGCTCAGCTATCCTGCATGGTGCCCTGCCCAAATCTGGCACAGGCATTAAGGTGAGGTGGCCACCAATAAGCTTTGAAGGCTGTGGAAAAACTGGCCACATCCAGATGATGAACCAGGACAGTAACCATGGGTGGCATAAGGAGAGAATTAAAGCCAATTTGCCCAGTAGGCACAGCAGTCTCTGCAGTAAGACTAAAAGGCAACTTTCCCCCAATTCCCATCATTGTGCTATCTCCCTGACCTGCTCTAATTCTCACTGGTGGGCTCTGTGGTACTGGGTACCAAAGAACACAGCTCACTTTGTCATCAAGCCACCTACCTCTCCCACAGACAAAGCCAGCAGGGCATGTTTCACACTGGGACTTATCAAAGAGGCTGAAGTCACTGCCAAGTGTTCCTGGAGGACAGGCATTGCTGGGGAAATGAGGGCTGGATGACCCCACTGGGCACACATACCTAGCAAAACACAGTAGGGTAGCTGGGAAAAATGCTTTGATGCAAGAGGGAAACAAACTCTGTGCCTTCCCAGAGGATTAGGATGAAGGCTGCAGCTGGGAAAAAGCTGAAGCAATGTAACAACCAATCTTGCAGAAATCCTGGACTGCTTCTGCCATCCATTTTTCACCAGAGGTGAGTTATTCAGCCAGGTCATGATGTTCATAGCCATGGGATGTGTGGCCTGGCTTCATTCCTGTCTGGTTTCACCAGCTATCCTGTGGCAAGAGCAGGCAGCAGTGTCCCCCACCAGACAGGCTATGGAACACTCCTTTACCAGAAACTGCAATCAGACCTTGAGATGGGGGAGGATGCCACCTGCACCTCCCTGTGCACAGAGTAAAGCCACTGGGGACAGACTATCTGCACAGACATCACCAGAAGCACAGAGGACAACTAAGGCTTACCCTGGTAAGCACTCAGCATCAGGCTGAGCTAAGCCAGCTTGAGTACAAGCTCTCCCTGCTGGGCAGGCTCTGCAGTCAGTGGCTTCATCCTGTCCTTGGAGAGGGTTGTAGGTACCTGGCTGGCATGGGACTGGATAACTTGCTCCAGCAGGACAGAAATACCCAGGAGGGCACTTCAAACACAACCCAGTTCCTAAAGAGAGAGAAGATATTTAAGGTGCCAAAGGGAGTGTGATCTGCAGACAAAACAGCTGGTCCTACCTAATATCATCTCTTTGCTCTCTTCTACAGCAAGGAAGGATGTTGGAAGTTCAATCACACCAACAACCAAGTTACTGCAAAGCCAGAAGGTGGTGGTATTGGATTAGCTGAATGCTACTGCAGTTCTGTGGCTCCTGGAAGCAGTGAAACCAGCTGGGCTGAGTTCTGAGCCAATAAACACAAGAAATAAGATATATGAAAGAAAAAAAGCAATCAACAAAAACAGCAGCCTTAAACCACACTGTGATGAAGGTATATTTAATAACCACAGTGCTGGGGCCTCAGTTCTAAGAGACTCTGAGGTTTCCAGGAAAGCTGAGCTGTTTCCATGTTTGCATTCTGAATGCAGAGAGAGATGAACAAGTTTCAGAGTCTGGAGATATACTCAGCACAAACACATGGATATCTCCTTGAATGATAACCAGTTTGAGCTGTGATCATCTCCAAAATCCTGTGTGGTAAACAAAGGTGCTTGCCTTGTAGCTCAAAGAAACCCCAGTAAGATCAATCCATAACAACCCAGCAGTCCCTTATGGGTGTCAGCATGTTCAGAAAGTGCATTTCATTACAAAATGTCCCCAAGTGTTTAACTTGGTGGAAAGGAAACACAAATTGAGCACAGGAGTAGTTGCTATCCTCCTGAGTCAAGCCTTTCAGCAGTATAAAGCAAATAGAGCAATTCAGGAGGCAGGGAAAACACTGGCTGATAATGATGGCTCCTTGGAGTACTTCCAGGCTGAGCCCCTGGCTGCTCTCCAAAGGCTTGTCAAGGCAAGGCTCAAGCATACCCTAGTCTGTAGGTACCTCTGCAGGCTGGAACAGAGCCTTGCAGACCCCCAACAAGATCAGGAGTTACTAAAACCCTCCCCACAGACTGAAGGCACTGGTCCAGTTGAGGATTCCTCAGGCTCTAAAGCCAGTTTCAAGTTCTTTTTCACCCTCTGCCTTCCAGCCACTTGCCCAATCCCACTCCTCAGGATAATCTCTTTTTTTCCCCCCCTTATGTCTCCTCTACATGGCATGGATGCAGACAAGGGTCAAACACCTCAGTGCAACAACATTTGGATTTCTCAGGACTGTAAAATTCCACAGCTCCAAGGAGAGCAACTGGATTGATACACCTGAGGGGGTCTGCAACCTCATGGAGCTGTGGGACCCTTTGAAAACTGACAAAAGCTTCATGCTGTGGATCTGCACCTCCAGCAAATCCAGAGGGAGTGCCACTTCATGTAGCCAGAATCCATGCCACTTGCCTGGAGAGCTGTAGAATTCCCACTTCTGGCCTGACTTTCTGAAGTTGATGCTTCCTTTTGGAGTTCAGAACAGACTTAATACCATGGCTGCCTGCTATAGAAGATCATTTAGGGCACAGATTTACAGGGTATTATCTATTCTGCAAGACCAGGCTACCTCATGTACTGGCTGTGCCACAGATGTGGTGCAGACAATCCTGGTCTCACTGCAGGGTAAATAAGTCACATTTAACACCCAGCTGGTAGACACAGGCCAATACCATAGGAGCCACCATCTACCTCATGCTAGTACACTTGAAATATTCTCTGGCTTGTCACAGTTTATTCATGTCTCCCCTAACTATTTTGCAGCAGGCACTGTCCTACCTTTGCCAAGTGTTCCTCAGGAGAGCTGACAACATCCTTAGATGAAGTAGCAGAGGCACAGCATAACAAACCAGAAGAGTTTGCAAACTCTCATTTGCTTTGCAGCTTCTACAGTGTTTGTTCGGGTGCCCCTGGCCCTGTCTCTTGAATTCTGCTGTCTTGATGAGATGTGAGGTTTGTTCCTTGCTGTGCCATTGTAAATGCACTTCTGGTTTTAATTCCAGAAGTGGGTGGAAAGCAGCAATTTCCTAGACTTAGCTGGTGAGTAGAAAAAAAAATCATTCAAGAGTCAAGAAGCTTTAGCAGCTGAGTCATTCACTGGAAAAGAAATGATCAGAGAGAAAAATGTATGGCTTCATTTGAAGGAGGTAATTATTTTCTTAGCACAGGTACCTCTCTGAGGAGAAGAGCCCAGGAGATGGGAAGGGAGACTGAACAACTGCTCCTAGCACCTGGTGATTTGTGACCCTGGACAAAACACTCTGGGCTTGGGCCAGAGTTTACTTCAATGAGCTGAGCTCACTCCCCTGCCTCTGCTTTCCCACCTGCACTGTACTGTTCAGGAGAGAGAAGGTTTCCTGGTCACTAGTGTGACTCTGTTCTATTGTATGTACAACAGAGGTCTGATTTAGAGAGCAAAACCAAACATATTTAGAAGGAAACAAACACCACAGAAAATCAAGCTGGAAATGCCTGGAAGCCTTGTGCCCAGCTCCCTGCATGCACTTCAGAGCAAGGCACACTGCTTCATCTACTTGGCACTTTAAAAACTCTTAAGGGAAATGCTTCTACAGCTTCTGAAGGCATAAATTCCAGTCCTTTTCTACTGTTAGTAGAGTTTTGCCTAATCTGTAGCCTAATTTCCCCTTTCTCCCATCTAGCTCCAGTACTGCCTGAGCCAGAGACTAGGAAAGGAGTAGTGTAACTGCCCCTGCACTGAAGTGCACTTCACAGTGTAATTTCCAGGGAGAATTCTTATCCTCACTGTCCAAAATGAAGATCTTTCACAGCACAGACCTGGTAAGCATGAGGAGCTGCTGCTGACTGGGGGAAGTTCCTCTTTGGGCTCCAAACTCCCTGCTGGGCATGGAGGGACTGCAGGGCCATCAGAACAGAAATGACCTAGAGAGAAGAAGAAAACAGCATGTGGCTCAGAAATGCCATCCTGGAGAGCTCAGAGCAGAATGGTGAGCAGATGATATGTGTGTGCTGGGGTGGACAAATCAGGAAGCACAAATATTTGCTGGCTAAACCTTCTCAGGGTATGTATGGCATGGACATGCCCTGATCTGGCAGGACACAAACCACCTCCAGTGTAGAAACTGGAGAACTAACTGTGGCATCCTGGTGCTCAGTCTGAGCTACTGCATTGTCTGAGTGAAAGGGGTTTATTAGCACAAGCTTAAGGCAAGCTGTGGTGGTAGTAGTGTCCTAACATAAACCAGGTTTTGGGTGATCAACACCACACAGTTTCTCAGAGCCTATTTCAGCTTTGTGTGCTCCCAAGCAGCAAAATCCAGAAGGGGCCCTGGTGAGCTGGTGCAAGCAGCCTAGAACCTGCACAGCCCAGGAGGCTGTGTTTCAAAAGAGACTTTCAAAGCAGTGAGCAAAACCTAGCAATAAGTCAAGTCAAAGATGGATAAGCCTCATCCATTTGTGTCCATCCCTCCAATTCCAACCCTTTTACTCACTCAAGTCAATATGTGTCAGCAGCTAAATTGTCCTGCACAGGGAACAAGGGCTGTCTGGGGGAGGCAAGGAAATCTACTCCAGAAAAGACATTTAAAGATGTTTAAAGCACTCAGACATTCCAAAGGTCACTGCACTTGATAGATAAAGGATTTTCCTGTGATTACACTGAGGAAAGACAAAGCTCAAGAAGCACCAGGCAGAAATCCAGGAGCATTGCTTTCCACTAAATCTAACCAACAAAAACTGGAAAGAAAGCTTTGAAATTCATGTTCAAACTTAAAATATTCCAAAGGTTTCTGGCAATTTGTTAAAAACAGCAAAAAAAAAAAGGCAGAGTCCCAGAACTTTTCCTTTTTTCTGGGTTTGCTTAATTTTGAATGAACATTTCCCCTGAGACCCAGAACTGCAATAACATTTCAGTCAGCTCTTGATTGTTGAAAGCTGCCATTTAAATGATTGATTAGGTCTTTTGTCCAAGAACATGTTCATACAAACAAAGCTGCTGTGAAGACAATGAATTGATTGGTTCTGCAGCAGAAGCAGAGGAGGACACATGGACATAATCAATGGAAGAACCCAGCAGGTCCCTTACTCTCTTTAGTTAAAAGCAGCACATTAGAGACAGCCCAAATCTTTCATGTTCTGGAAATTTTGACAAGATTTGAAGAATAAATTCTCATCCATCTCCTGCCTAAAAATGTTTCTTCCTTTAGCAAAACTGAGCTGGTGAAGAGAAAGAACCCAATGTTTAATATGTCATGGCATTTCTTAGTCCAAAGCATACCAGGAAACTTCAAGTTAAATACCCCTGTTAGTTTTATTACTCAGAGTTAATTATTCTCTCTTTCTACACCAATTCTTCTGCTCTCTCCAAGATCCTGGGGAGTAAAGATCAGCTAAAGTGTTCCTGCTCCCCCTCTGAGGACCATATTCCTCTCCCCAGTTCAATACCTCACCCTCCACTTCAACCCCCCTGCCAGTTGCACTTCTAGCAATGAAATGCTCATATCCAGCTAGAATTAATTGCTCTTTCCAAGGAAGATTTGGTAGCACTTGATTATCAAGTGCTGTACTAAACTCCAGATGGGTATTTCAAGAGTGGAAAGAGGAAAAACAGGGGGGGGGAAAGAGAAAGAAGGGTTTAGCTGTGGCACAAAAGCTATTTGCTGTGTTTCAGCATAGCAATGAAACTCCATTTGCACACATGCAGCACTAAGCACACAGATTATATGTAATTAAAGTCATTCAAACCATGGGAAAGAATATTGGGAATCCTCAGGCCTCTCCTGCTTCTGATGGCATTCAAAGTCCTCTCCCAGCTAAGGGCTTTGCAATTGGGCTGGATTACTTATTGAGATCTAGGAACACAGGGGGGGCTAATTTTGGCACTGCAACACTGAGTTTCAGCATGGGATACTCTGCACTGGTTGTTCACCTCCCACATAGAGATTTCCTCCTGCTCTCTCTGGGTTTTGTGCTTGATACACTGGAGGTGAAACCTCACTGCAGCTTTGGGCTGACCTTGCACCATGCACAGTGAAAATAGAGTTGCAAATCTGTCACCCCAAAACCCATGCTGCTCACATGGTCAAACCTGTGGGAAGTACAATTCCTAACAAGCTTCCTTAAGGCCAAAGGAGGCAACATATCTGGATTTATTTATTTGTGGAGCTATCAATAGTTCCCTGGCCCTCTCCAGAGCACAGTCAACAGTGAGTGCAATGTAATACAAATCCACAAACCCACCCTCCCTTCTGATGTATGACTGACCCTGCAAGAGGTGAGTTATTTGCTATTCATACCTAAGTCCAGGCACTGCAAAGAGAAATCTTCTGTTCTGTTCTCTCATGTATGTATTAACTGGAGCTAAACTTGGTCTAGCATGATCCCTTTAGCTACTCTGTTTCTCCTTCTACTGGATAATGCATAAGGTACCCAGGAGTACAGGAATTCTGCATTATTTAATAAGAGGGAGTCTAATTACAGACAGAAGAATCAAGTTACTGAGTTTAGTAACTCTGCAGGAGGCACCTGGAGATGTTCCTCACACAGATCATCTCCACAGGCAGTACAGGACTTAGAGAGAGAAAAGCTTGGCTGGACTGCAGAGCACAAACTGCCTCCCTGTAGGGACATGAGGCATGGTTTGGACATGGCTTGGTGGCATGGTGCTGGTAGGTTGATGGTTGGACTTGATGATCTTAAATGCCTCTTCCAACCTTACTGATTCTGTGAGACACATCCCATTACAAATTGACAGCTACACCAAGCTCTCCCTCTAAGGCCTTTTTGCTTGGGTTCAGCTGGGTTAGGAAAGGTCAGAGTATGTGGAAGGAATGATCAGTGATATGGCTGCTACCTGCAGCATCAAACATTTCCTATTAGCAAGCACTGCATTGAAGAAGGGAACAGAATTTCCATGCAGGGCCCCAGAGGGGATACCTGAACATCACAATATCACAGGAGAAAGCACAACAGAAAGCTAACCTTGGGCTACCTGATCTTTCCTAGGCTTATACTCACTCTCTGGGATGTGTGAGGGACACAGCAGGATTTTATTGCTGCAGAAAACTTTCCCTTTATGGGGAAACTGAACCAAGTGGCATAACAGCTTAACCTGCACTCTCACTGAAGAGTGGCAAGCTACCAGCCTGGGCAAACAAACACAAAGCTTTAGGGTCTTGAATTGGGATTATTCCCAAATAGCAAACACAGATGTAACTGTAGATGGCTTCCTGAGTTACTCCATCATTTCCTTTGATGGATGTTTTGGCTAATTAATCATGTGAAATGACTTTTTGTGCCTGCAGTAATTTCAGAAGAGAATTGTTCTGTAACAACACCATGGTCCCTCCTAGCCTCTTCCCCTGCTGCCTAATTCTGCATCAGCATCTGAGTGACAACTCCAATGATGACACACTGCAACCTCCCAAACATGGGTTTGTTTGGATCTCTCTGAGGGCATCAAGAAGAATGAGACATTCAAGAACAAAGCTACAGTGTGCCCTGATTTCATTCCTAATGCCTATGGCACTTCGTATAAATGGGTATTTGGGAGGGCTGCTGAAACAAGGTCCTGAAGGGGAGAAAGCTCTTCCTGTGTGTCAACGAGTTTTACAGCTCAGCAGTTAAGATCACAGAGCTGCTTTCTGAGTGCAAAGAGAAAGCAAAAGCTTCCCTTGTTGCTCAGCAACACCTGCACATTGAAAGGTACTAGGTCAGGTCCCAGGGCTGCATCAGCTGGACCTCCTCCATAAACCTACCAACTGTGATGACTGTCAGACCTAGCTGTGATCCTCAACCTTCTCTTGCTCTCCTTCTCTGTTTTCTCTGCTCTCATTCTCTAGCTTCCTTTTGCTCTTATTCTCTGCTTTTCACAAACTCTTCTGAACAGCATCTGCTCTACCTCCAGAATTACTGTGTTACCTCCAGTTTTACTGCAGCACAAGGAGTCTACCTCTGTTCTGACCCTGCCAGCTAAGCTTTACCAGAGTACAGAGTCCTTTCAGCCTCCTTGGGTAAGTTTTAATGACTACAGAAGCTTCCAGCACTTACCTGCTGGGCAGGGCTGGCATAGCAAAGCATCTTCAGCTGAGGAAGAAGCAGGAGTGCAGGTGACACAGAGAGTGCAGCTTGGATTTGGCTGCTGCCCGGCCAAGCAGTGCTAAGGGAGGAAACACCAGAAGGTTTAATGGCCATTGCTGTCCAAATCTGTGTCCCAAGGAGACCTGAGTCAAGAAGAAGTCCAGTACTGCTTTCTATCTCATGTTCCCTCCTTCTCTGCCCTCTCTTCCATTCCCAGCACTGCATCAGCTCTATTCTTCAGGGACAGTTTATAGAAGCAAAAGGATACTTCAAACTCCAGACTTCTTGGAGGGTTTTAGTGGTGGCAGATGATCTGAGCACTAACATTCTCAGGATTTAAACTAGAAATATTTATTTTTCTTAATACAGACCACCTCTGGAAGGTCTTAGATCTCCTATACCACTGAAGTGTTTTTCTTTGATGAAGAAAGGTCAGTGTCCTACTATGAAACCATGGAAGTCCAGCCTGTCCAGAAGGATGAAAAATAGCCCTTGGAGAATAACATGCTCACTCTGTACCTGTCTGCTTCGTCCATCTGGGCAGACAAATGTCTCTGGACATTCTTGACACTCCAGCTCTCCCTCTGGTGAATACTGACCAGGAGCACAGCTCCTCTGCACACCACTGCGTGGATCACAGGAGTAGCCCTCCGGACACGGCCGGCACCCAGCTCCACTCTCCAGGCTGAGATAGCCATGAGGACAAACCTGCAGTGAAATCAGCCACAGCATCAGCTCCACAGCATCATGTTCTCTACCTGAACAATGGGAAAGAGCAGGTTTAGACATTCTCAGCTCAAGTGTCAGAAAGAAAGGATCCTTTCTGGCCATTGTACTCTTGAGAGCTCCCAACATGTGCTTTCTGCTGTCAGTGGTGGGAGTTCTGCTTGCTGTCCATCTGGAGGGACAAGCTCCTTTCTCTGAGCCAAATCAGAGCCAACTGCAGCACAGGAATTTCCTGAAAAGCTTCAAAGATGACTTCAAAAATCTAGGAAGGTGCCTGAAATTAGGTGATACATGGGAGTAGAGACAGAAAGTACTCCTTCACCTCCTTCCTCCTCTTCTTCTCCTTCAGCTTACCTGGCAGGCAGAGATGTCTGCTTGGGCAGTAAGTTCATTGGCTGTTCCCAGGGGGCATCTCCTTGGAGCTGCTTGACCTCCAGGGCAACTGGATTGAAAAATAATGATTTTATAAAATTAAATTCTTCCACTTCTGTGGAATTCCATCCCTTACCAGGCAGTCTGGGTGTTGTGTAGGTACAGGAGCATCCTCCTCACCAACTGCTCAAATAAATGCTCTTTCAGACACAGAAGCAGGGAGTCAAATCAGATCCCTGCAGAACCTCACAAGCTGCCTTGGATGGTATTTTCATTTAAAGATGGTGCTTTTCCTGGTTACCTGATTATTCATCTACAAGAGATTGGCAGTACACTTTGTGCCCCACCTCCTGATCTGCATCTCAAGATAGCTCTCAGAATATTCTGAACATGCAAATAATATCCCAGGTGTTTAAGTTTCTTCTTGCAGGAGTATAATTGTTGTGGGAGGGAAGGAAGGAGACTTACTAGAAACCTACTGGACATTCCAAGCAGTTCCCAGCTGTGTAGTAATATCCCTGCCTGCAGTCTATCAGACAGTGGGTCTGGCAGTCTATGCTGCACTCTGCTGAGAGAGAAGAGGTCCCTAAAAGAAAGGAAAATCAATCAGTTTAAGGTACAATGAACAAACATTCAAGGCTCCAAGCTAAATGGCCAGTTATTATTACACCATAATGTAAGATCTGCACAACTTTCTCACTGGTGTCAGCAGCTCTAGTACTACTGATACAATAATCTTTACTCTTAAGAGCAATGTTTTGCCTTTCCAGAGAAGCAGTGTCTATAAATGGGTCACAGCATCCCACCAGGGCAGTGGCTGAAAAAGAAAGAGGAAATATTCTATCTAGTTAAAAAGGAAGTTGGATTTTCCACAGCCAAAGAAACTCCTTGTTATCATCATTCCTGCAACACTGACATGCATGAGCTGACTTCTCAGTGCCACACAGAGCATACCAAGGCTGGAAAGAAACCTAACTTCTTGGCTTTTCCTGTCATCAACACTATTTCCCTGTCCATGATCACATTCTTTCTTATGCTTTAGTGGCTAAAATTAAGGGAAGGTTTCTCTGTAAAGTCTGTGCCCTTAAGATTCCTAGGTAAGGATTCTGAGCACAGAATTCTGGAGGAAATCCCAATTTCAGATGCTTTAACAAACTAAACCAACTACTCTCTGTAGTTTGAAAGTTCAGGGTGGGGAGGAGAGTCCAGGCTTTTCTTTGGTCTGTTCAATACTCAAACACCTTGGTATTATTATTGCTACCTGAAAACATCAACACATTCTTCTTTTGTTGTGTCTTCAGGAAATGAAAGCCTCTTGGTGGCTTGATGAAAGCATCATCCCTGCCCCTTCTCCCCTGAATGAGCTCCTACAAGAGACTGTGCTGTTGAAAGCATAGCAGCCACACTCAGCAGGTTATAACCAGAACCAGCAAAACAACAGCCATCTCTAATGCCTCATAGCTTCCAGAAGTTAATAATATCAGCACCAATTAAACCAAAATAAAGCAAAGCAAACAGGAAAGAGATCTGCCTGTATGCAAAAGTTACCCACTCACCTCTCAGGAAGATCTTAAGGCTACAGAAGAAAATCAGCCAACTGAAAGCATTAGCCATAGGGGGTAGTAAACAGTTCTTAAGGGGGAAAAAAAAGCCACAAAACCAAAAAAAACCCCAACCAACCAAACAAAACCCAACCAAAACAGCTCAGAGTTTATGTTCTAAATGTTTCTTGAGCATCTGGTGTTGCCTTTGTTGAAGCCCAATGTAACTAAATCCCTTCCAGGTAATCACTTTCCAGTACAGCCTGAAGTGAAATGAACACCAAGCTGCAGAAGGACAGGAGAGCCAAAGAGTCATCCCCATGGAAACCCCCCTGCAGCATGACTGATGCTAAAAGCTGCAAAAACTCATTTTACTGGGGGATAAAGCACACCTTCTGTGCATTTGCTACCTTGAAAGTATTCCTGCCATCACCTTGCAGATCTGCCTGGCTGCCCAACAGAAGGAGCCCATGAAAAGAGCCCTGCAAGGTCACAAATTTCTTCTCCAGCATCTAGGTGAACTACTCCCTGTTTGCCAACTATTTGTGCTTCCATTGTAGGTTCTTCATGGGCTTTGAAAACCCAGATGAGCTCTTCCAAACCCAGGATTTTCTTGCAATGTCCACTGGCCACTAGCTAATTGGAACTTTTCCATGATGCACAAGGTTAAACTTCACCAAAGTTACAGCAGTGCTGCTACAGCAGTGCTGAGGATCAAACAGAAGTCCTAATTCTACTACAAACAGTAGAAAAAGCTCTACCATCTTCCAGCTGCCCTACTGGCATAATTCCAGCCCAGGAGCCAGCCCAAGGTTGGTTGTTGGCTCACATGATATTGCTGGGGAGCACTGCTATCCAAACCCAAACAGATCCTTCCTCCTCCATGCCACTGGAGTACCTCTAAAGAAACCTCTACAGCTCTTGACATGTCTGCTCACTTCTGCAAGCCTTTCAGAAGGGAAAAGAGGACAACTGGAAGCAGAGTTCCTGTTGGGAAGGGTAGTCCTGCCCTGCACATAAGGAGTTTCACTCTGTGGCTGCCTACCCTCTTGCTGAGAAACAACCTTCATAGTTGGGACCAGAACATGAAGTTACCCTTGGATTGTCCAGCTCCCCTCATGGAAGATTGTGTCAGAGCATCTCTGGCCAGGAGGGAGCAGAAGCTCTACCCATCATGGCTGAATGTCTACAAAGAGGCCTCACTCTTCTCTTCTTAACTAGTGAAGCACCATCTGTTGCACCTTATAAAGTCTTTAATTAAAAGCTCCTCCAGTAGAACTCAGATGTGTCTGGTTTTTCCTAGTCTACAAACAATTCCTGGAAATCTCTGCAATTATCTTATGTTACAGACAAGAATTGCCAATTAAAACCTAATCAACACAGTGTAAAGACAGGCACCAGGCCAAGTGCTGCTCATTTTCTTCCCATTTTCGACCTACTTGTCCCTTGTACTTCAGAAAGTTCAGCAAAGGCAGAAGATGCAACAGAACACAGAAGAGATAAGGAAAAAGAAACCAAACCACCTGTTAGATTCACTGTGTCTCCTTTCCAGTTCCCTAATTAACTCTGGAATTAATAGATCTGGACAGAAATAACTCACAGATCAAATTCATTCCTGTGGCATGTGCTGCAGTAAGACAAAGAAGGATCTGTTATTCAACTCATTTAAGGGGTGAAATACTGATCTTGTGCTTAAATATGGTCCTAATTCTGATCAGAAAATAGGTTAGATCTTAGGCAAAGGTTCTTCCCCCAGAGAGTGCTGGAGCATTGGAACAGGCTCCCCAGGGATGCAGCCATGGCACCAGCTCTCAGGGAACTCCAGAAGCATTTGGCCAATGCTCTTAGACACATGGGGTGACTTTGGGGTTGTCCTGTGCACAGACAGGAGTTGGACTGCATGATCCTTGTGGGTCCCTTTCAGCTTAGGACATTCTGTGACTCTGTGATCAGCCAAATTGGAGCTCTGAGTGGGTCATGCACCTTGCTATTATAGCATGAAGCTATTGAGGCTTCCCAATTTGGAACTCAAAACAGGTTCTGCCATCCCTTGGCTCTGCACCAGTTTTGAATAACCCCCCACATCCACTGGCTCTGCCACAGTGGCTCCTGGTGTTGGCAAAAAGAAGAATCCAATATACTTTCTTCAAGTGCTCTGCTACAAGAATGGACTGCAGCAAGGAAAGCAGAATAACCTGGGATTCACTCCAGGACACTGCAATTTACTTTCAGCCAGCATAGCACCACTCATCTGAAACATCAGAGAGCTCTGTGCAGTTTACACTGATGGTGAGCCATAGCTATCTATCCCTGGCTATAAAGAAAACAGAGCCTTGCTATTATTTCATCCTCTTCTGTCAAGAAACAAATAGACACAGATTGAATTATAAATCCAGGCTGCTGGATGCAACACACAGGAGCACAAAGACAGCTCCAGCAAGGAAAATAAATAGGCATGTCCTTTTCTCAGTTACAGGTGTTGGAGGTCTACCAAGTATCAGCATATTCATCCCTCTGGGATACAAAAGAGCTCAGCTTCCAGAACTGACACACTCATCTTCTCTCCACCAACAACTTGACTACTGCTTCAGCAGATCTGACTGCATTTGAAAAAGCTCCTATTTTTCTTGAACTGTCTGGTCAGTCCTAACCAAAGCAGCCAGCCCTGTAACATTAGTAGTCCTTAACAGAACAAGAAGGCACTGTTTTCCTTCATTTCAACACTAAAAAACCATTCTCCTCAGCTCACAGCCAACAGGAATAAACTCCTGGGTGTGTAAGTACCTCAGGGCAAGAAGATTGTCCTCCTGTTGTGAGTGCACCAGAAAGGATGAGGGGAAAGCAAGTCTCTTCTGCCAGAGGACAGAAAAGTTTAAAGCCTAGCACATCCTCTTGAAATCAGCATCCACTGTTGCCTAGAAGCAGAAGTAACTCTTCAAAACATGCCAAGAGCTTGCAAAAGGTCTTGGCTAGGGAAATTGGACCAGAAGTGTCAGGAGTCTCCAAGGCCAAAGTAGTAGCTCAAATGCTAAAGCCTAGAGAGAAAGAAGACTGAAGCAAATGTCAGGAAAAGGGTATGGACTGACTGAAAAAGAAATGGGAAAGGAAAAAAAGCCTTTCAAAATCTCAGGCTGGTGATTTATCAGAAGCTGCAAGTGTTCTATCAAGGGACCTCATAGAGCCCATCAGAGGCACTCAGAGTGGTTTCTCAGACTCTTCATCTTAAAGTACTGAAAAATTAGCTGCTTCTCCTGGAATCCTCAGCTTCAGATCAAAGCAATGAATGGCTTTGGCAGGACAGGGTAGATGAAATAAACATGTCCATTCAGCAGGAGATACTTCAGGTCAGTCACATCCCACCAGGAGTTTAACTGAAAGTCAAAACTACTAAATATGCCCAGTGTGCAAGTGGCTGAGTGCAGACTCAGAACATGCTGCAACCCTTCAGGCAGCACAGAATTTGTCAGAGATGGTCATAACACTGCCATCATTCACCTCCCAGGACATCTGAGGTGGTTTTCTTACCAACCATAAACTGCAACAGTTCCAAGTGCTGTGTCATTTATCTTCTGTTCCAGAGTCAAGAGCAGAGTCTGCCCCTCTAGGATACAAGCAGATGAGCAGCTTAGGACACAGCTCATCATGGAGCTCCATGCAACTCTGCTGCTCCACATCAGCTCCTCACCTGCCTCATTTAACAGGTTCTTCACAGCAGAACATTGGGAAAGCACTTAGCAAGGGAAAGGGATGACCTTGGGCAACTGGTGCTGTTCTGCTTAGCTTCTTCCTGCATCCATGCCCTGTTGTGTCACTTCCCTGGGACCAGGACAAAAGGATATTGGTTAAATATTGATTAAATACTGCCTTTAATTGGTTAAATATTCATTAAATACTGCTTCCTTAAGCTAGCAGACATCACAAGGGGATCTTGATTTGAGAGTCTCCTCTGTCTGTGGCTTGGACTCATTTTTGCCACTCTGGGCAAAGCTGTTTGGATGCAGATATATCCCTGGAAGTTCTACACAGCCTGAACTGGACAAGGACAGTGTGAGTTAAAGAAGTGCCTTGGGCCAACCAGAACTGTTCTTTACAAGCAGGAAAAGAAGAGTCTTAAATGTCCATGACTGGTTTATCTTGCACAACAATGGGGCCCCAAAATAATGATTTCTTATTTCCAGGTTTGAACACCTGGATAGCTGCTTCCCTTTTCCTTTCCTGAAGTGTCAGATAGTTTTAGCAATTATGACAAAAGTACTTGCAGACCTCCTGGTTGGTCCAGTTATCCAGACTCTGTTCTTTCAAGTGCTTGAATTCAGATCTCTTTTCCATTCCAATAACTTCTGTTAGCTTTTGCCACTGACTTTCTGAATTTCAACCCTATTTCCACAGTCTCCAGGGTTACATCCACTCTGGTTCTAAGGAACTGAAGAGATGAAGCTTCTTCACTTGCCTGAGAGACAGCTCTAAAGTTATTGTTGAAATACCCTATTCCTTTGAAGAAAGGCTGTGCTGCATAGAATAGTTTCCCTTCTGTGCTGTTGAGTCACTGTCATTCAGGAAGCAGCACTGAAAAAAACAGTGCATTTAAGTTTTCCCTGAAAGATGCACTTTGCAGGCTTAAGAAGGAAGGTATTTAAAGAAGGAACACACCTCTAACTGGTGGCACTCTTACTGCAGAAACTGGGTCTGCAAAATGAGACAGGGAAAATCTGTTTCTGGTGCTTCTCATTGGACAGTTCTTGCTATTTCTTAGCAAAAGCAAAGAGCAGGATCATCTGGCAGGGAACATTGTTTCTAGTACATTCTCAGAGCTGTAACATGTCTACAAACTCTCTGGTGTTAGTGCATTCTCCACCTGAAAACTGGTGGGAGTTAGGGCAGCAACTGTTTTACCCCTGGGACATGGAGGCACACTTGATGGAAACATCCAAAGCACTTTTTCTGGGGTGCTATCAGGTGCCAGCCAAGGCAGACAGCTAACCCTTCAGGCAGTTACAACACACTACTGTGGTTTGACAAGTTTTCCCAGCAGATTGAAAGGATTTGCCTTCCACTGGAGACAAAAGCCACCTGGAGTTGAGTGGTTTCTGCTCCATGAGGTGACACATTACCTTCCAAAAGTGGCAGTGCTGCAGGAGGCAACACTTCTACAGATCCCCAAGTTAGTGCCCTCAGATCAAAAAGCACACAGCACAGCAGGAATTGAACCCAGAGTCCCAGAACTTTCTAATTCCAGGATCTCCTCCTGTTCAACATACAGAAAGCATTTCTGCATGCATGCACTTCCAGCTGCTATTTATCCACAGTACCTGATGATGTGCATGAAAGTCAACCACATATTACCCTTCCAACCCCTTTAAAGATATTTCCATCCAACAAGCATCAGACTCTAGTTGTAGATGTGCCCAGGAAACTTCTGCAGGAAGCTAAGTAGTTAATAAATCTCTAATCAGTAGCCAACTGTCCCACAGATCTTTATTTAATTCAGGCCACCCAAACCTGTCTCACTCTTAGATCAGATTTATAGTCACACCTTGAAGTGAAGTGTCTGTCTTATTTCCTCCCCCTTCACCATCACTTTTCCACCCAAAACCAAAGCTTGGTTTGGGAACTAGCCCATGGAATGTTTCTTTTTTTCTAATCCTTGTTTAGCCTAGCATGAAATTGTTTTCCAGGTAGCAATTAATTCTGCTGCAACTTTCCCCCTCTGCTGAGTAACCTGCTGTGTTTGAGAAGACTCTGCCAAACCACAGCTTCCCTGGTAGCAGCAGTGGCACAACAGCTGTGTCCAACTGCAGCATCTCCTGTCACAGCATACCCCACTAGGTCCTGTGTGGTTTTGAGATAACAAGGTTAGCTACTCTGAACCAAAGTGGACAAACTAGCAGGTGACATGAAAGAAAGATTGTCAGCTCACTGACTATCCCCAAGTTTTGCTGCAGAGGTTGTTTGAGTGCAGTCTTTAAATACATGTTTACTGCAAAATTCAGACTAAGTACCTGCTTCTCCCCCTAGTCTGAATTCTTTCCCTCCTGAGCTGTGTTTTCCTCAGAAAAACAAACCCAACCCACCTTCCTTTCAGAGCAATTCATCTTGCTTACCAAGGGAACTGAATGTGTTTCTTGGAACAGAGTGGAGGAGTTGTGTTTAGTTTTGTAGCTCTCAGTGTTGTGACAGAGTTTAACCTCCAGGTTAGATCAGTTGCCTTGTTACTGTGCTTTGATTCAAATGCTTAAGTTTCCCTCACACATTTGTTTTCTTCTTTTTGTCTGAACTCATTTATCTTCATTTAGCCCTTTGCTATTTCAGCACAGCCATTCCTGTCTCACCACTCTCCTCAGGAGGCCTCCATCAGTTTGTTCTCTTTCTGTTCTCTGGCACAACTGGAAACACCCAAGGAGATTGTCTTGGCTAGGGGAGACCTCCTGAGGATAGACTTCACAAGAACCACTTCTCCTTCCTAGGAGACCATGCAACTGACTTCCAGTGGACCCAAATTGTTGATAATTGGATCAATGATGCCATTTGTTGAAAGTGACTTCTGCTGAACAAAGGCAGCAACGAATTTCCTTCCCAACACTCCAGGTTCACTTTGAACTATTCTTTAGCCACAGCATGGACCTAGACATTTTCTTCAACACTTGGGAACTCTGCTGTGAGCAAGTCATCCTCTCTCACTTACCTTTCCAGCCATTCTTCAGCAGCAGCAAGCATGACAGAATTTGGACCCTTCTTTAGCAAAAAGCCCTCTTCAATAGGATACTTCTGGCCAGAGGAACCTCAAACCTTACAGCTCTGACCTCTCCCTCAGCACACATCACTGGACCCAGACCTATTTGGAAATCCTAGCCCTGTAAGACCTGCAAGTATCAAATTCTACAGACATCACAGTAGCTAATCTCTCCCAGGAAGGAGTCTGCTTCTGTAGTAGCTGGATTCCCTGCAAGTCACCCAGCTTGGCTGGAGAGACTGTAAGTCCAGTTTGGGAGAACATCCCCAACCACATGCTAGGTTTTCTGATTGGAATTATGGTGACTTAGGCAAATTTCCCTGAGTTCAAACAGGTTTGGTAAGGAGAAAGAGGACTGAAACAAATATTCTTCTTTTCCCTAGATATCTACCCAGTTTGTTTACAATTGATAAATGAGTTTTAAGTCCACTTAAAAAAAAAATGAAAGCATTTTGTATTGAATGGTTTTTGTGCTCAGTTCCCCTTCAAAAGGCACAAAGTCACTCACAGAGCATTTTCAGTGAGAAGATGGTTTTCATTTTCATTGTTCTGCTTTCCCCTTACCCCTTTCAGCAGAATAATCATCACAAAGCCAGCTCTAACCAGAGTTTGCATTCAGAACATTTATTGCTTTAATTATTGTTTGCATATGAAATTTCCAAGAGCTTCCCTCTTAGGGGACATCTGCAGCTTGCCAGCTGAGCAGCTGGCTGAGAGATAAGGCTCATGGGTTCTTTACTGAGCTTACTCCCTAGGAGTTCCCACCCAGCACTCAAGCAAGCAAAACCTGAAATCCATGGCAGCAGTAAATTGCTGTTTATCTGAAGAAAAGTCAAGAACACACACATTGTCAGGTTGTATTTCTGAAGAGACTGTTGAAGAAATGGAAACATTAAGAAAGTAATTTTATATCTGGCATGAGAAAAAGATTTTCCATACCTTCTACTTCTGTCACAGGGCATCAAGGTATCTCTGATATTAATTTATCACATCCCAGGTTAGGAAGCCACTCTTATCCTCTTCTCCATGCTGGGCCCTGACATAAGGAATTACATGGGCTTGTCCAAAATCATATAGAGTCTCCACAATGCATCAAGGTAGTTTATTTTTGGACTTCCAGGCTATGGTGACACTAAATCTTCCCCTTCCTTTCAAGACAGCAACTTGGAAGAGTTGTCAGGCAGTTGGTATTCCAGGAAAACAATGCTAAGAGCCAAGGTAGCAGAAGACAGTAAACAACAAACCTAAGTTTTGCAGGTACTTTACAGACACTTGTTAGCTTCTCAAACCACTTCTTAGCTATGCCACAGACTCCTGCAGAATCTGAAGTAGATGGCATGTTAGGAGGACTGATGCTTGAAGAAATGGGAAGTGTTTCTTCTCCTAGTGCCACTTTCCATCAAAGCCTCAATGCTGGATCACTAGGCTGCCATGGTGACTCATGTTTTCAATCACTTGTTTTCCTATCCTGACTTCCCTGTGACACTGCAATCACTGCAAGGTCAAGGACTGAGACCCTTCTTGGAATTGAACTGCAGCCTAATTGACAGCTCAGAATATTCCACATTGAGACCAAAGCAGAAAGACACAGGGTTGAGAGCTGGGCCCAGGAAAAAGGAGAGAGCCCTGAAAATAATGAATTGTACTTGATGAGAAGTAGAAAAGAATGATTTTTAAAGCAGGGGGGTGTCATTTTCTTCTTCAGTCTCTACTTTAGAACACCAAGATATATGCCCATAAGCCCAAAAGCCATCTCAGTATCAAACACCCCAGAACAACTAAATTACAGTTCAAACCCTAATCAAAACAGGAGCTACCCAAATGCAGAAGAATGATGCTGTGTGTTCTGAACACCAGAGCAGGTATGGAAACCCATCTTTTCCAAACAACAAGGATCATTGTCTATTGCTACCAACTGAACAGCATTGAGGGGCCCAAAGAGAAGTGAAAAGCCTCTTTCCTGCTTTGCAGAGCTCTCTGCATTCCAGCTAACAGAGCAAGCTGCTTTTAGCAGAATAAGATACAGCAGATGATCATGGAGCAGTGAAACCAAGAGGAATATAACCTTTGCATCTTTCCTTTAGGAGAAGTCTATTGATGTATTCTCATGCTCCCTGTGCACCAAGGGGGCAGTGCTGGAAGGTCCCAGCAGAGGAGTTTCCAAAGTGGTACACTAACTAGTACTGGAACACCTGCACAGTTTCACTTAAGAACCGTACCTACACCACAAACAGAGTCCAGGAGGTTGAAAGAGAATGAGAATCCTCAGAACTCTATTTCTTCAGACAGATAGAGAATAGAGAAACTTGTCCATGAGCTCAATAAACTGAATGGGTAGAGGATACATCAGGAGGCCACTGTAGCCAAGAAGGCAGAAGCTTTCTTCTTGCCAACAGTAAAGGCAAAAATACAATCAAAAGCTCAGTCCCAGTCCCTAAGCTTCCCCAGGGTGGGTAGCCCAAACCCTCCTAATGGGTTTCAGCATCTCTCTTCTCTCCAAAGTCAACAGGTGGGATAAATCCTTGCTCAGAATGGGTAGTTTAAGCAAGTTTGGATGCCTCTAGGAAAGGCTCCAAACATGAACTTCCAGACAACTGGTGGAAGTCCAAAGGAAACAGCAGTAAGATATCTGTCCTGCAGAAGGCTCTTGCTTCTCATCACTGCTACCAGAAAAGTCATTTGCTGGTGAAGCATGGTTTTGAGTAACAACAGAGCAGCTGAGAAATGAGAAGATATAACATCCAGGGTAAAATCTAAATCAAAAGAACTGCCAAAATCAACTGCAAATGAACTGGGAACCAGTGAAAAGAGACTAAAGGAAGCAGAACATGATCATCTTTCCTTGCTGCAGTCGGATGTGCTGCTGGGTGAGAAGTAGCATTAGCAAATTACTGAGCAATCCTGAGAATAAAACATTACAATAATTGATTCTTTAGTGCTAAAGACCTAGCTAAGCATTCTGCTTTGCTAGCACTCACTCAGTCCATTATTTCAGAGACATTGTGTCAGCAAAGGAAAGGAAAACCCAGCTCTGTTATTTATCTATTTATCTCCAATTACTTCCTCTGTGCAGATGCATATTTATAAGTTGTGGCTTTGGGGTTTTTTTTCAGCTACAGAAAAAAGTAATAACAAGAGTCACACAAGCAATGTGTTCCTAGATGATCAGGTTGAAAGGGAAACAAAACAGCCTCTTGTCTCCATCACAACTCCTGCCCCTGCTAAGCCTTTCCAGGCAAAAGCATTCACAAGTGAAGAGTTTCTTTACAACATGGAGCTCCTGCTCAGTTACCACACAGCAGAAAAACTTCCTGCTCACATTACTACTGAATTCCTCACTGTCAAACACACCCTCTGAACTATTAATCCAACTGAAAATGAAGAATTCAAGTAGCTCAGTCTCTAAAGCAAGTGACTTCAGAAACACACATCTGTTAGGACTCTGCTGCATTTGTTAAGAGCTCACTGCAAGAGCTGTGACTGATAGCAATGACTGATAGAACCATGGCAGAAAAACAGCTCCTATGAGGAGGCTGCATTAGCTCAGGATGAAGGACAAGTGCCTGTTGTTCTTGCTGCTGTGGCTATTTGCTATAGATGAGCACAGTACAATGCCAGCTACCTATGAGATCAATAAGACAGAGGAAAGACTCAACCAGGGAAATTTCATCACTGGAGAGTCCTGTCTGATCCTTGCCTGTTGAGTTGATTTCAACATCAATGAACAGCACTTTTATCATCATCCTAGGTAAATTGAGCTCACCAGCTAAATACCTGCTTCAACAAATCAGTTTTCCTGAGGCTTTCAAACACTGCCACGTTTTTACTGCTGAGTATTTTCCACACCCAACTGCAAAACCAAGCAAAAACTTTCTGTGACTGAGCTCACTTCCTTCCAAGCAACTAGAACCTTGAGTCCAGTTAACATTAGCCTTACAATGACAAGTCAAATCATGCCTTTTCTACATGGTTCTCCAAGCCTTTATTTCCCCTCTTGCCCATTTTAGCTAGAGCAAAGCAAGAGCCATGCCACTGTGCTACAAATGGTCCCTGCTGATGGCTCTTCTTTTGTGCCAGTCTCTAATGTAGTAACCACCAACAAAATATGCCTGCCTGGTTCAGGAGTAGAGCTTGTTTAATGCTTTAATTGGTACTTATTTGAAACAGTTCATTAGAAAGGCAACACTTCCTGCCAGATTTTACAGCCTATCCAACCTGACAAGCAGAAGGCCAGGCACTGAGATCAAGCAGGGACACTAATTAACAAGCCCCAGGTCTCTTCTCTCTTTACAAACACATTAGGTGCTGCACTAGGGTCACAAGGGAACAGAGACAACATGCTGAATAGTTAAAAAGCTTCCTGTTTCCTTGTTCCACCTCTAGTAAGATCCACAGAAGAGTTGCACAGCATTCCAGGAAAGGCAGCTGGAGAATAACAACACTGGGCAAGAGGCTCTGCAACTGTCTTGTGGGATCTGGCAATCCCATGCCCTAGAGACTGCACTGCATCAGGAAGGAGGAACACAAACATGGTTTTCTCCTTTCTGCTGCACCTCTCCACTGCAGAGCAAACAGCCCTTTGGCATAGCCAAGCTAGGAGCAGTTTTACACAAACCAGTGAGGTCTAGGGAAAAAGCTGGGATGGAGTCTAGAGTCAAGGATATTAGCAACCCTCAACATGTAGCACACTGAAATTTCTAACCACTTACCCAGTTCTTAGAACTGTAGAGAAATATCCTGCTTTTGGATAAAACCACTCTACTTTTCCTGCCACTGGTCAAAAAGCAGTGCAATGTGGAGAGAGCAGCTGAGCTTCCAGCATTCAGTTCACACATCCATAGTGCAGGCTGTCACATGTTTTACCTCTTGGATTCCAACTCTTCCAAAAGCTGGGGGTGCAGCAGTATTCCTTCATTCACTCAGGAGGCTGTGTCCACTAAGGTTCCAGGTCTGTGGCCTTCAAAGGAAGAAGAAGAGTTGTCTTCTCCAAGGTGTGTTGCCAGCACTGTGATTGCTGTGACACCTTCACCTTACTTTGAATGCCTGGAATTAAGGCAACAAAACAAATCACTGAAGAGGACAGGCAGTCAGTCATCTTTGCAGCTGGATTTTATAGATGATTCTGAACTTGTGGGGCAAAGTTTCTCATTATTTCTGTCTTGGTTATACAGCACTGGCTGTTAGCTGCCACTACTGATGCAGTCCCTTGGAGAGGGACATCTGCCCAACACTGTCACAACCAAACAGCAGCTAGATATCCTGATATGCAGACAACTTGACAGCACTAACAGCTGGTTAACTAACTCACCAGGTCCCCTCTCTTTGTCCCAGTATTCCATCTGCACATTCACCATTGCCTCCTCTCCCTATACCTGGGTATGCCTGCCCTCATTTGTGCATGCTTTTTACACTTTACAGTGACACTGAGGCACTCACAGATCTCAGCTAAAGTAAAAAGAGAACTATTAACACATCCCATGTCATTTGATGCTGCTTGAAAAGACAAAACAGGGCTGGGCCTAATAAGGTTGGGAGGCTTGGCTCAGATGTCAGGTAGCTCTCATGAGCCTGCAGAAACATGACTTGAGCTCAGCTGGTGCTGCTGTTCCTATTGGATGCACATACAACTATTCTTTCTGGAAAAGCTTTATTAGTCCCAAAAATACTCTGTTTCAAATGGGATTGGTTTTCTGAAAGGTATTCCAACTCCTTCCCATTAGTAGCCCCCAGCAGTTTCTTTTAAGAGGAATCATTGTCCAACCAGAAACTTCTCCCTGCATACATAATCACCCTTTTTAACCTGAACTTTGAACACCACTGCTTTTCACATGCTACTCCAAAGCTGTTTGTCTCCCTGAGTAGCTGAAGCCATAGGCAGGCAGGGTATCCACTCTGAACTCTTCATATGAAGGCAGCAACAAATCTGACAATGTTGTAACACATTCAATTTGCACATGCAGACCAAGGGTTGAAATCCAGCCAATAAGCTACCAAGTTATTTTCTTTTTTGCTCATTGCAGTTGGAGAAAATTAGCCTGTGTGTCAAAAGAAAGCAGTTTAAGTTTTCCACCATCAAATCTAGAGGTAAGCAACCAGGAAGAGAAAAGGGGAGAGCAAGTACACAACTGAATGATGCTAATAAGAAGGATCCCTTTCAGATTCTCTCCATCTCTATTAACCACCCTCCCTGAAGCCTGCTCAGGAATCCTCATGTCACTTGCCTTAATATCTTAACACTGTCATATTTCAAGCTCATAATGAAATGTGAGACAGCAGAAATCTAATCTCTTCACACTTACTACAACATATCCACACATTAATTTCCTGTTTAATCAATTATAATACTCCTCACAAAAGCAATTTTCCCAGGGAAATGTGCAAAGCCAAAAAGAAATCTCCCCAAACAGTTCAGGCAAGCCATATATTCAGCAAGTTTAGCTTTTACAGAGAGGCTTGAAAAGAATGAAAATGATACTTCAACCTAAATTGGAAAAAACCCACATCCTATGAGGAGATTTAATAGCAGTTATGAAAGACCACAGAAGTCAGGCATTTGCCATGTACTTTGCTGAACTATACTTCCCCAAGTAGCTTTTTCCTTGCATTGCATTCATCATGACAATTACAGTCTAAACACTGAGACAGGCAAGCTGTGCAACACAGGAATATGTTCACATCAAGGGAAGGAGATGAAGCCATTCATCAAGAGCAGCAGCACCTCTGTGGTAATCCTCTGTTGTTTGGTTAGACAGAAGGACTCAAGAATCACAGAGCCTAAAATACAATGTTATTTCCAAGTCAGTGTAGTTAAACCTTATATTCTGTTTCCTAGCCACAGCTTTGGCAGCACTTGCAGAGGGAGAAGCACTTGTGCAAACAGGAAAAGTGGACAACACCATGGGAGGCAACATCTGTAAGGTGACAAAATGCAACAGAAGTTGCAACCCTTTGAAGGGTGCCTGCAATAGTTCTTCCCATACACTGCATCATTCCCCTGCCCCCCAAGCTGCACCTCTTAATTCCATTTGTGTTTATGATAGTTAATATTCAGGCTATCATTTCAGGAACTCTCCCCCAATTAATAAGATGCAGATTTATGCAGTTCTCTAGTTTGCATACCTAATTTTCCCCACACAGTTTGTCTGCTTTACTATAATTCTTCTCATGTTTACTTTGTCTTAATATCCTTGCACAGGTAAAAAGGAACTATCACTTGAACATTCATTATTAATTTCTCCTAAGCATCTCCAATTAATTCCCTGAATAGATTGGTACTTTATGACATTTGTTATTGATTGTTTGGAAGCAAACTTCCAATTACCAAAGGAGCAGTTATCCCAGCTCAAAACTTGAGGTAGAAGATTTTCCTGCTAAGCAAAGCAGTCTTAAAGAGGCAGCAATCCTTTTAATAGAGCCCCAATTATAGCCCAATTCCAAGCTTTCAATCACAACCACATCACCAAAGGAAAGAACCCTCACCCCTACCCTCCATCCCCTGCTCAGAAACCTTCTAAACCAGAGTGGGAAAAGAAACTCAGAAAGAAATCAGTTCTGGCTTTTGTGGAGCCTTTTTAAAGCTACCTTTTCCCTCTGCTCAAATTTTGATTTCAGGAGGCAAGAGATGAGCCTAGAAAGCTTTACAAGATCTCAGGTCCATCCAATGCATGGCTAAGCACCACTCAAGCTGTGCTCAGGCTGTAAGACAGGCAGGCTGGCCAAGAACACAGCACAGGGTTCATTATATTTGCAATTCTAAAGAGGAAGCCTTGGTGGCTGCCAGACAATACCATCCCCAAGGGGGAAAGTTTTCATGTCAGCCAGCTTTCATCTTAAGGCAGGTGGATGTTAGCTGTCTGCCTCCCTGAGTGGCCCAGCCTTATCTCCAGAGGTTTCTGACCCTCATAATGACTTTCTAAGTGTTTGAAAGTGTTCCAACCTTGAGAGCAAGAAGGGATAGGACTCACACAAGAGAAAACCCATGCAGCAGGTTATTGTAGCAGGACACTAAAGCCTTCAACAACACCAGCTGACACAAGCCTCTTTCTTCCCCTGTGCTCCATGGTAGGTATGCAGTATTTCTCACTCTGCATTTGGGAACCAGTGGTATGGAGGCAGAAGGAAGCAGTTTGCTAGCCAAGTCTCACATGCAGTACTTAAACAGATGAAATAAACCAAACTTGAGTTCTAACAACTTCCTAGGTGTCCACTTCTGCCTGAGCTAAGAAAGCAACACAAGTGTTACTGAATCAAGAGTACAGGAATCCAGATCATAGATTGGTTATGGGTGGAGAAGACTCTGAGATCACTGAGTCCAACCATCCACCCAACACTATTATGCTCATCATTAACCCAAGGCCCCAAGCACCACATCCACATGAATTCTGAACATGCCAGGGATGGTGACTCCACCACCTCCCTGGGCAGCCTGGGCCAATGCTTGATAACCCTCCTGGTGAAGAGATTCTTCCTAATAGCTAATCTGAACCTCCCCTGGTGCAGCTTGAAGCCATTTCCTCTAGTCCTAAGGAAAATACCTTACCACAACAGAAAGGTTAGCATAAAGATGAAGTCTTCATTGCACACTGGGGAGGAATAATCTCAGAATAATGAAACTGCTTTTCCTTAAATAATCTACCAATAAATAAAGCAGGCTACAAGCAACACCATCTCTTCAGGCCTTTTGCTTCAACTTGCATGCCCAGTGCAAAACTCAGCTTCACAGGACACTGCTGGAGCAGCACCTACATGGAGCAGAGGCTGTGCCAACCCAGCAGCTAGCTCACTGATGCAAGCAAGTGTCCCTTACCCATCATGGAATGCAGAGTGGCACTACAACTGTTCCAGCAAGAACCTTTCTGTTTCTTCAACTTGCATCTAAGGCAAGAGAAGCTCAGAGACAAAACACTTTTTCTGGAGCCCCAGAGGAGACAAGAGAATCCTTCTGAAAGCACTCATCTCTCCAAGGCCACCGAGTCCTCCACAACTCTGTAGGAATCCCACAGCAGAATGCACAAGGAGTCAGGAGCTGAAAGTTAAGACAGCACACACCATCAGTCCCTCCAATGAAGTCTAAGCACCTCTCAACTCTTTTTTCCCTGGACTCTGATGTGCAGGAAGGTTTTCAGGTGTGGAAAAGCCCACCAGAGTGACCTAGTAACCATGGCCATCTGAAGTCTCTTTCTAGAAATCCCTTCATTTGGGCCCATGCCTATCTCTTCTGCTTCATCAACACATTCTCACTCATTAGAGAAGAGTTGTTCTCATTCAATTGCCCATGTTAGTCAATAGCTGAAAGCTGCAAGGATCTCCTCAGCCTTCTTTGGTTGCCTGCACCTTCTGTCACACACACTGTCAAGCAACGTTTGACTTCTAAAAGCATCCTTTACCTAGGGAGTTGTGTGATTGACACCACCAGAAAGGAAAGAAAATGCAAATGGAAAAGAAGATGTAAGTGTGGGAACCTGCTCAATCTAACTGAAAAATAACTCATTTAGCAGAAATCGTTCAGAGGAATAAATGCTGTCAGAGCCAGGAGTCAAACAGTAAATAAGCCTTACCCAATTTAAACATGTAGCTGCTTAAAAACATGCCTCACAGTAATGTGTAGTTTAAGCACTTAGGAAAATTGCCAGGAGGTGTCAAAACAGTAAAGAGAAGTCTGAAAATAAAGTTATATGTAAATAAATCCCTCTCAGCTCTGCCAGACATCTCGGTCTCACTAACCACAAAGAGAAAGCTGCTCTCCAGCCACACATTTCCAGAGTATGGCTTTTTATGTGCCATGCAAGAACAAGCCAGCAGCACAGACTGTCTTGTTCTGGGCACCCAACCCCAAAAGTCCATCCTCAGTTTTGTGATATTCAGTATGTTGGTATTTTTGTACTCAACCATCCTTCCAATACTCAGAAAGGAAAAAAATCACATGTGTGGGTAGTCTGCTTTTTTATTGTTCTGTGTTTACATTTAAGCCATACTCTTAACCCTATATCCCCTCAAATAGTCTCATTTCTGCTCACTTCATTTGTTCTCCTGGTCTTCCTTACCCATGTCCACTCCCTGCACATGTTCTCCCCAGCCAGAGACAAGTTGTGATCACTGAAATCTTCCTGAAGCACATGTGTAAAAAAACAAGTACAAGCAGTAGCTCTCATTGCAAAGTCCAATAGGAGAGCTACCAACAGTGTCAGATGCACTCACTTCACTCCTCACAGCTGGATGCAGCAGTGTTTCCTGACAGGTAATGGACATGATCTAAATCACTCTTCCCTCACCTCTTCAGATACAATCAGTTATCATTGCTGAAAGTAATGAATCTGCCAGACTGGGGAATCCCAGAAGATCTTGATAGAATCAACTTCTTGACTTTCATTTAACCTCCTTTTAGGCTTCAAGAGTTAGAACTTTTGCTACACTCCTCCACAAATATCCTCAAAGAGATGCATGCAAATATGAAGACAGCAATATTCTTGTCACAGAGGAGCATGGCTGCTGATTAACACTGAAACCAGGCACCTCATGCAGCTACAAGCCAGTGTGGTTACAGCAAGGGCTACACCTCCTCTACACTCACAAGGGATGAACCTTCTTGCATCTCAGAGAACCTTTTGCTTTCTGCCCTTTGGCATTCACCCCAGTGACAAGCAAGTTCCTGAAATAAGGCCTTCCACAGCTACTCTCCCAAATCCTAGCCTCACCTGGGAAATTTTGGCAGCAATGATGGGTACCCAAAACATTCCAAATGTTCCTTCCAAACAGTAGCACTGCCCAGCAACAGGGGCAGAGTTCTCCCAGTACTCATTAAGGTTCAAGAGCTAGAGAAACAGTCCATGTTTGACAAGATAAAGGGCTACACATCCACTTTGCTACCAGCCACCTTCATCAGTTGACTGAGCTGACTAGAAACACTGCTAGAGGTCTGTCACTGGCAATGTTTCTTTAGAAGCTACTGTTGCAGGTTAGCAGTATGACTAAAAGGGTTCATTAAGTCAGACACACCTCAAGCTGGCAAGATACATCACACCAAACACATGCTCCAGGTGAGCTGAAACCCCACTAGATATACCCTACACCAAGCTAAGTGACACCTTAGGGTGAGCTGTCTTTCTATCCTTCTATCTTACAGACTCCATCTCTCCTACTGGCTGCTCTGGTGAGGGACTTTTTAGGAGGTCAGAGAGTGATAGAACCAGAGGAAATGGGTGTAAGCTAGAGGAAGGTAAATTTAGGTTGGATATTAGGAAGAAGTTCTTCACTATGAGGGTGGTTAGACACTGGAACAGGTTGCCCAGAGAGGTTGTGGAAGCCTCATCCCTGGAAGATTTTAAGACCAGGCTTGAGGGGCCCTGGGCAACCTGATCTAGTGGATGGTGTCCCTGCCAGGCAGGGGGTTGGAACTAGATGATCTTTGAGGTCCCTTCCAACTCTGATGATTCTATGATTCTATGAAACACCTTCCTCCACAGATCACCAAGATATTTACCATACTTCTATGGCACACAAAATGTGTCAGTTGAGAGTTGCTAAAGGAGCTGCAGATCTATCTGTTGGAACACACTATGGCCAGACTTTCCCCAAAACACAAAATCCAGATCCTTGCTCTACAAAGTTACCCACTTGAACATACAGACCAAAGGAAGATCTCCATCAGCACTGAGGCTGAAACACAGCAGAGCTGAACCAAACCTGTTCAGGAGGAAGCAACCCCATGCTCCTACTGTGGAGCACTGCAGTAGTGTCCACACACACACCTGAGAAGGCTCACAGGACAAGAGTCAGGCCATGTACATAAAGTCAACCAGACACCACAGCCTGGAGCATTTATGACCCACTCTGATCCTCATGAAATTGCCCAGTAGCTTGTCAGACATCCAAGATTAATATCTACAAAGGTGCCAAGCAATCCCAATGAATCAATAGGAGTTCTGACAGGGACCTGCATGCTGAATTAAGCAGAGCTGCCAAACGTGTTGTCAGCACACCGTGTTTAACGATCAGAGGAGATCTCACTTCTAACAAGATTACTCCCTTTTTAACAGGCTTCTATGTGCTGCAGAAAGATAAACCTGCACAATCAACCATCACACACACATGTAAAGTCAAGAAACAATTGCTCATTAATGGAAATTTTATGGACAGTCAATCAGCTGAAGCAAATGTGATTGACCTCCCAGGTTTAATCAACAATGGGGACCTGCTTCAAGCCTTCAGCAAAGCACAGGCCTCCACCACCTGAGCAGCTGCTCCACCAGCATTACAGATCCCTGCTTCCTACCCAGTTCAGCCACTGGAGGGGAAAACAGCATCATCCAAGAAACCAAAATTTGTGGGTTTTGACAATCCCCTACAGGTTAGGGTGAGTTTGAGCACAGGACACTTTTGTTCCTGCAGTCTGTAGTCCTTCAAGCTCATCTCTTGATCAGAACTCAGCATCTGCCTGGACTTCTGTCCCACACAGTGTTCAGCCTGACAGACCATGCATAGGAACAACACACACTTGGTAACCCACCTCAAATATATATATCTCATATCATATGTGACAGTATATCACATATACTGTTGACAGGAGTCTAAATGATCCACTGAAATATGCCTTAACAGGGCATTTTCTTAACAGATTCCAACACTCTCAAGCATAGAATCAGAGAGGCCTTCTCCAACCTTAGTGATTCTAAGATCACCAAGTCCAAAAATCAACTCAAATGTCATCTGACATGACAAAAAAGGAAGACCAAACCCACTGAACAGCTCTTTGCCCAAGAACAACACAACTGACCTCCTCTCTAAGAGCTATTTAAGTTAATACTCCTTTCAGTTCTAGCATTTCTCACTAACGGGCATGACCTTAGAAAGCAGCAAAGCTTCTCAATTCACACCATATCCCAACAAACTAGTTTAACAGAGATTAGGCTTGGCCTGGGTAAAAACTCAGCACTAGGACAGTTGGAACATTTTCTCATTTTCTCTTCTGTTCTTTCAGCTGCTGACTAAACCCTAATTTAGTGTCAGTATTGCTTTCTCACTCATCTTCTCCCTTTTTCTAAGTGCTTAATCTGCTGTAAAATTGTTTTCATGGCTGCAGTGAATGTTATTGTAACTATTTTACAATGTGCATTATCTGCTCTGTGCAAAGGCTTTTGCCTTCTATATGCAAATCAGTATCTTGCCTGCTGTCATTCAAGGTGTGTCCTCACACAGCCACACTGAGCCACATTTCACATCACTGAAGGGCACAAATGCCATTTCCTACAGAAGTAGTTAATAAATCACTCTGGATATAGTCCTAGAGAACTGGAGTCTGATCTCAGAATTCAGCTGGAGCTTGGCCAGAACATAGGAGTTCAAGTACCTTTGTTCTGACCCATAACTACTGCCACAACTGTTGAGCCACAGGAAACAAAGGCTTGAGCAGAGATGGTCAATCCCTGGTCTGACAGGGCAAGCACAGAATAAAACTAGAGATATATGCCCATTCTGTGGAGGGAAAATAACCTTGATTTAGGACAATCTAGTTACAACTAACACTAGGACAAATAGGAAAAAACATGGTCTTTTTCATCCTCCCTAGCTAGTAACATTAAAAAACTACTTAAGTGATTCAAGTGATTCAAGGTCAGCCACTATGTTTAAGACTGAAGAAGCAAGTGAAGGCAAGAAGCCAGAACAATTTTCTCAAGATCCCTGAACAAGTTGATATCAATAAATCAGCTTAGCTGCCAGTCCTAAACCTCCTGCATCAAGGTCTTGCTTCTAAGCTGTTTCTGCATGCCTCAGATTTGACTGACCTGTTCATCTCTGCAAGTTGCCAGAGGTTGCCAGGCTTTTCACAGTTGTATGTGGAGACCCAGGCTGCTAAAACCAGCTGAGAACTTTAGGCTTGCCCTTTAGCCCAATATTTTTCAATTACCAAGCTGAAGCAGGACTCAGAACTTCAAATAGCTTCCACCAGCCAAAGGGCCAAGGAGTCAACTGCTCCAAAAATAAAGCATGCACACATACTCCATAGGGAGTCTCCTATCTGGAGAAACAAGCAGCTTATTCTCAAGAACATGTCTGAGATGCCAGCTGGGCCTCCTGCCACCAGCTGGCTGATTAGGACATCAATGGTCTGATTAGATCAGCTCCCCAGTTACCCTTTCCTGGCAAAGGTCTCAGCTCCATAACTCTTCATTTGCCTAGGTCTAAAACTCTGTGGCCAGGAGCAGTTGCTCAAGGAGCAGCTGAAGGAGTGAGCTACAGGAATCCTTTTAGGCTGAAACACAAACCAATAATGTCATCTGCACAGAGGTGATATGACAGGTGCACAGAAAGGCTGAGATGTTCATCCCCTGTGCTGCAGCCTGCCAAAGAAAGGGGGTTTGCTTCAGGTATTTATGCACAGCTATCCCCCAGCACAACAACTCATTTACCAATGTGTCTTTAGGATCTACTACATTTTCAACTTGCCAATTTACCACAGCAAACAATCCCAGCACTGGAGACTGCCCAGAGAAGCCTATTCCTCAATCTGTCAATGCAAGGTCACATGAGGAACCACGAAAATCTATAGGAAAAGGAGGAGAAACAACCAACACAGCCAATCCTCAGTCACTTAATCACAGCTACTCCTGCTATCAGTAGCTGAAGCAATATCGCCATGGCAACCACAAATCCTCCAGCTCGGGGGACAGCATGGCACAAAAGGAGACACTTGTCTCCACTTTGTTACCTGGGTAATTGGTCCTGCCGTGCAGGGTCAGTTTGAAGAAAGAAGACAGCAGGTAGAGAGTCTGTCTGGTTAGATACCAGGGCCACCTTATCCTTGGAAAGGATCTTTTGGATTTATTAAACACTTAAGAGGTTAGTGAGCTGTGAAAACCCAATTCACCAGCACTGCAGTCTGCTGACTAGAAACTTCCTCCTGTGCTTCATCAACTTTTCATTATCTTGCCGTGGTTTCTGAGGAAGGGAGGCTTCAGGGATATAAGATGCTGCACTTCTCAGGTTGCAGGAGCCTTCCAAATCAGTCACCCTCTCCAGCAGCAACCTTTGCAAGAGCAAGAGCACACCAACTGGAGCCAGTTCTTATGCTGAGCTATGGCACAGTTACGTTACTTCTTCAGTCTGCCTGTGCACATATAAGGCAGCTCTGAAGCATTCTTTCCCATGCTCTGTATTTCCACATTCAGCTACCTTCATGATGCAGAGAAAACAAACCCCAACCTTGCCCTCAATCTGCTACAAACTGAAGCTCTTCAGATGAAGAGAATGGATTAGCTCAACAGGACATTTCCTCAGAAGCTGTTTGTCACTTGCCCATGCTGCACAAAAGGATGAAGCCCTGGAAAACCTCAATAGCTCCAACAATCAGACTTTCACCTTGGGAGGTTCTAGGTACAGAGAACGGATATTTAAAAACATTCATCCATTAGCTCTTCTTTTCAACAGATCAAAGCATAATTACTACTTGATTACTTAAACAGTTGAGCCTTCATTTCCACACAAACAGCTTAAAGGAAGCTTTAGCTGAAATACCCAGAGTACGGCAAGGAAAGCTGTAACAGGCAACTGCTTTACCAAGCAAGAAATCCCTGCCTGGATTGTTCACCTGTGCACAGCAGAGATATCTTAGGGGGCCACTGTAAGGTGATGCCAGAATTTTAGCTCATAGGAGGAAGAGATTTCAGGGGAAGTAATTTCTGCACCTTGAAGATATCTGCCTTAGCAGACTTCTTCCAGTGAGTTCATAAACCCTAACCTCAGGCAGCCTCCAGGAAGCAGGCAGGTGACGGGTTAACAGCAGCTCCTTCAGGGACTGTAGAGCTTCTCCTAATCTTACAAAGCTTTCTTCCCCACAGCTTAACAGAATCTGTAGGAGGTGTTTTGCTGTCAGTTTCCCCTCGGTTAGTTTGTCATGAAGCAGGGGGAATCACAAATATCCCTTAGAGTTAACCTGTGAGGATGACAACACAATGAGAGGAGCAATTCCTATTAGCTGTACTATAAATACCCACTCATTTCTACCTCAGCATGCATACTGGGTACAATGACTCTGCCTTTTTCAAACTTCCAAATTCTGCTTTACAGGCCTTCATGTCAGCATAATATCCTCATAAACCACAACAGCAGCACAGCACAGAGAGGACTAAATTAAAAATTAATGGGCCCTGCCAGTAGTAAGCTTTGTCAGAACCAATAAAAGGCAGAAGGACAGTCCTCCCCCCAAGGTGAGAGTCCTGCTTGTACAAAACCCAACATACCCTTTGCCATCACAGGTTTAACAGCCAACTCCCTGCTGCAGCACACCCACATGTTCATATTTTATCCACACAAAGGATGAATGTCTGCTGCACAATGAAGTCAAGGGATGCAAGCCTGATTGGGTTAGTACAGGACTTGTGGAACTCTAGAGGGATAAACTCAGTGTGTGTCTGGTTTTTCCCCATTTGGCAGTAAGGGTCATCATTAATAGCTGCATCCAAGTGAGAAGTGTCTAGTTCCAGAACCATTTTACAAGCACCTCTTCAGGAGGCTTTGAGGTGAGACACAAAAAAACACTTGGGCACCTCATTTAACCCTGCTGACAAAACCCTTCAGTGCAGAATGGGAGACCTTCAGACCTTCAATATCTCCTAGGGGTCCTAATGAGAAAGTCACCCACTTAAAGCCACTTTTCAAAGGTGGCTCCCAATAAGTTGTCAAAGAAAGGCCCTATTTTCATATTTTTATATATACATCTTTTCCAGAAGTACCTTTTAAAAAGCATTCCAATCTCTTACCACTCCCACTCCAAGCCCTATCAGTTAACACTCATTGCCAGCACCAATAGCTTATTCCTGCTGGATGTGACACTCCAATCTACTAATCCATCCCTACAGGAGGGATTATATCAGCCAGCCTCCAAAAAGCAGAAATCCTTGCTGGTGATTTGTCCATTGAACACAATCTCAAGTCACCTCTGGAAATGTTCAGAGAGCTCCTTGGAGGCTTGATGTGCTGAAAGTTCTTTATGAGTGAGGACTTCAGAAGTGACTTCAACACATGCTGAAAAATAAGAGACATTTCATAGGAAATCAATGATGAGTTGATCCACAGGTCTCCTTTAGGAAGGAAACACCCCAGCCATGGACCTGTGGCCCCAAGGTTTCAGCAGTCTCCATCAATAGCAGCCAGAGGTGCAGAGAGCACCATTTAGCAATGCTAACATGCCCCTTGCTGTCCACAGCATGGAAAACGCAATCACCTAGGAAACCATTTCAGAGAGCTGCTGGTGTCCAGGAATAAGATTCAGAAGCATGCAAACATGACAATTATTCCCAGGCACCCACAGCTTGTGCCCTTTGGAGAAGCTGCTGGAGAGCTGAGGGTTTCCATAGAAACACTGTGGAAAAGCTGAGGGTGAGCTTCCTCCCAGCTGTTTCACTTCCGAGTGCAAACAAAGGGAGCCAGCAATGGAATGAGTTGTCATTTCCAGTCGTTAAGTGCAACAGCTGCTCAATGAGGTGAGAAGAGTGAAAACCATTTTCACACTACCAGAGGTTTATCTTAGGGGTAAGGAGCAGAGTCCCTCTCCTCTAGTGACCTATTTTACTAGCTGCTTGCTTGTTGACAGCTGCTTTAAAGACATTACCACCTTCCCAGCTCAAGATGAAATACAGTAGAGAAGTCCAAGTCCTTCAGGCAACTACCTTGTAGAGAATTTTGTACAGGAGCCTCCATAACCCAACTGAACTTGTTAGCCTGCCTGGAACATCTGTGGCAGAGTGAATCCTTTCCTGTCTAAAAGCTGCAAGTTTTGAGCTGATTTCTAACCTGGGAAGGCAACTTGATAGAAGGTTTGAGAGCAGAAAGGTCACATGTCATCTCCACTGTTTAGCTCTACATGGTAGTGCCACTGCCCTGTGGAATGAAGCTTTCAACATTGAGTTACCACTCAGCAGTAGTTTCATCCATACTTTGATGAAGGTGTTCTAAGATATACCAGTCAGTTAAAAATCAGACCAGCTTAGTCTATTGTCTCTCCTCATCCTAGGGCTTGCACACTTCCCTCATCACAAAATCTTCCCAGGGAAGCAGGATTTATAAAGAGCAGAGCTTTTACTTGTGGCTTATCACAACAGAGGCTGCTTGTGGAATCAAGTATGATGCAAAGCCTGGAGCTCTCCATATGGCACAGCCCTAGACAGTGAAGCACACTCCACCCCTGCTTGGCATCTAGGGACCAGAACCAGGTACTAGCAGGGAACAGCTTTAGTTGTTCTTCAGCGTCACCCCTGTGACAATGCCTCTGTAAGATCTTCTGTTCATACTCACAGCTTGCATCTGACATGGAACAAATCCTTCAAGGCCCAATGAGCACATCAGCCAGCTCTGCTCAAAAACTAAAAGCATGCTAATGAGAGCAGGAGAGACTGGGACAGGAGCCCTTGTCCTGCCTATTAATAGCAACACTTCAACAGAACAGAAAGAATGGAAGGCAGGGATGACTCTGCCTTCTTTCTAGGATGCAGCTCTCCTGCTTCCTGGAACTCTAAATGCTGAGTAGAAGAAGAGACAGGTTGGTGTGAATAATAATGAAGGTGTAACACCTGCAGTGTTTTCATTGCTGTCTAGAAGTTACTTCTGATCTCTTGGCTAAGCTAACAAGGAGACTGGCACCTTTGGTTCTTTATAACATGTGGAGGGAACATGTTCCAGCATGTTGTAGGCAGTGTTGGCTACCTCTACAAGACCATTCCTTAGCCCCAGTTCTTTCAGATCAAAATGGAGTGTATACCAGGCCCCAAAGAGAACCTTTAGCTGAGTCAGGTCTGCTCCAGCACAGCAGAGCACAAACATTTCCTCCAAACCCCTTTTTTCACTCCCTTTTTGGTGTTGTGATCCTCCAGAGGCAATCTAAAGATCACTGTACAAACACAAAGGCCATACACAAGCTAGAGGAAACTTCTCCCTAACAACCTGTGGACTTGAACTTTAGCAATAACTACAACAGTGTCTGGAGTGTGCTTTGAGCTACACAACCCTACAGCAAAGCAAACCAGGCTTTGACAGCTGTAATTTCCTACCAGTAAAGATCCATTGCACCTCTAGAATTCAGACTTGTAAAAAATATGGGTTTAGTCACAAAAGCAATAGAGACAAGGTACAAGCACCTCTCACATGGCTGCAAAACTAACCTCTGTCTCTCCTAGCACTCTTCCTGGCTGCTAGCAAACAAAGAAACTGGATAGTTTAGATCCCAGATAAGTCTTGTCATTGCTTTTGCAACAGAGTGTTGAACCAACTGCTTGGAGAGGAAACAATTCATTTTGCCCAACTTCCACTCTACTGCCATGAACACATTCACTATTTGAAAGCATCTGGCAAGTTTTCTACACATGCAAGCACCAGTTCCTTTGAGTTGCACATCAGCCACATTCAATGCATTTGTTCCCACTTCTGACTCTAGTCACACATTACACCTCTGCATTCTGTATCATTCCTGGAGTACAAGGATGCAATTCACTGCTGTTCACAGAAGTGGTGAGCAAGTGCACCTGCCATTTTCATTACCAACTCTATTCATGCAAGGAACTGGAAAAAAAACATTCTAAAAAAGGACTAGAGGATTAGTGTTGCTTCCCAGCCCCATTCTCAGTGTGCAAAGTCCTTCTGTGATGTTCACATACTTGTTGCAGGGGATGTTCATACAAAGCTACTTTCAGAAAGTTGTTATTCTCTTGTAACAATAAATTAGTTACATTTGAGAAAAGGCCATGTTAATGTAAGAAGAATGTAATTTCTAGGTTCATTTCATGCAAATCCTTGTAAGAAGTTAACCATCATGATATCTGGCCAAATTATCACAGCATATTATAGGATCACAAAAGAAGGGTACAGACAAGGAGCTGAAACACAAGGAACAGAGATAGGAAAACAGACCTTGCAAGGTATGGAATGTTTGTACAATCCAAATAAAGTGTAGTAGGAAGGCAATGCTGGTGGCTGCTGTTCACCTGTGAAGTGGTTGGTTTATTCAGCCACTTGTCACTTGAAAGAGATATTTCATGTTAGCCCCCAGATACCAACAGCACAAGCATTGTGCCAGCCTTACACCAGAAAGCTGTTTTGGGGATTGGCTGCCACAGCAGCACCAGGTCTCCTATTCAACAGTGTGCCACAAGTCCTGAGAAGAAAGGTACAGGAGGCTGGCAGGCTTCCTGCTGGAGAGGAGTTCAGATGCAATAGCTGAGCTTCTTCATTCTAGCATCATCATCTTCAAGATCTGCCTCCAATTTCAGAGTAAAAACCTGTTGTGGAAACAGCACCACTTTAACCTACACCCTCCCTCTGCACACAAGGCAACCCCAAGTTAAAACAAACATCAATGATTTCTGCATAACAAACCCTGGGTTGTTTTCTTTAGCTCAGCAGCCCATTTGGAGTTGTCAGCAGTGCATGCTTTCTGGCAGAGCTTCCACATGCCCATCTCCTTTCCCCAAGGAGGCTAATGTTTGCTGCCCTTTGGAGGCACCATCACAGGCATTAGAATGTGTCATAGCATGTAGCAGGAGCAGTAATGCAAGTTGTCTGGCAGGGTGTCAGAGCTGGCAAGCAGCCATTAATGCTATTCTTGCAGAGTACAGACTGCAGAAGTACACTGTGCAATCCTGTTAGCTTTTGACCTGTGTTGACTCCACTGTTAACAGCACTAGCTGGGACAACTTCCTTACTCTTTGGGTTTGGGGCTTTTTGTGATGTTTTTCCTTTGTGTCTGTGTGGTTTGGTTGTTGTTTTGTTTTTATTAAACAACAGAAGTACCCAATTCAACCCCAAAAACCTTTCTGCTTTGAAAGGCACCGTGCTGTTGTAGGTATGAAAATAAGAGGTATCCACAGTTTCTTGTCATTCAGCAATATTAAAGCACATGAAAACATGAACCTCCCAAAGAAGCTTAGAGTTTCTGCAGTGCATCTTCTTTGTTTCTCCTTCCAGCACCAGCTCAGGTAGGGTCCCAGCAGCATTCAGCTACTAGTGTTGACAGGAAGGGATGATGATGGTCTGCTGCTCTGTAGGCACCTGGAGCAGAACACAGCTCTCCTGGGGCACTAGCCTACACCAGGCAGCAGAAACAACCAGGATGATGAAGATGACTTTTCCCTCCCACCTCCCCAACTGCTTCTGAAAATATGAGGAAGTTGCCCTCACTTATCTTCAGCTGGTTTCCCATTACTAAAATGAAAAGGGTGACAATGATACAAATATTAAGTGCCATGGGTGGCTGTGGAGTGAGATAAATGCTTAAAGTATCTCTAAGCTGTTAGAGCATGTGCTCTTGTGGCTGCATCACTGCCTACCTGCTGAATTATGGCCTCTGAAGAGATGAACACCTTAGCAAGCAGGGAGCCTCAGTCTGCTCTTTCTGCCCCTTTCAATCAGGGGGAGAGCAACAGCATGAAAGGGCTTTGTGACAGCAGGCAGTAGAAGATGACCTCTTACTCTAAGCAGCTGATCACTGCAACATGAAATAACAATCTCCTGCTTCAAGCACAGGCTACAGAAAACCAAGGGCAGAATCCTTCAGCCATTTCTTCCCAAAGAGGGAGGCTCTGGCTGACCTCAGAGCTCCCTCAAATGATCTAAGGCTATCAGATGCCAGCCACCACCACCAAATCTTGGGACCCTCCCCTCACATCTGCAGTAAAGCCATCAATTGGGCTGCCTATGGCCTAGATTTTGGTGGTTTTGACAAATCAGGTAATTAATGACTGTCAAATGAACACTGCTAAAGGCCCAGTTGTGTCCTGCTTTCCAACAGTGGCCTCATGGGAGAGTAGTTGAGCTGCTGAACCTGACAATAAAGCTCAACAATATTCTCTTAGGACTTTAAATATCTTCCTGCTAATTCTCAGTCACTGCTTTGCCCCACAACTTGTCAACTCAAGCCTTCTTTTTCCTAATCAGCTTTCCTTTTTAAGATGTTTCAGGTAACAAGTTCTCTCATTTCCAAAACTGCTGCTCCTCAGCAGCAAATGAATACTGATATGCCAAATCTGGGAGTTCCTTCAAGTGAAACAAAGTCAGCACACATGCAAGTTGAGTGGTGTATGGGCAAGCAGCCCTGATTAAAGCCCATGGTATTGTGTCATGACACAGCCACATGAACCTCTGAAGCAGCCACTTGCCAGGCCAGATGGCATTCCTCCCTCTGCCTGTACTCCCACTAATTTACTGGGTTGCTACAGCAACTTCCAGTTGCTACCTGATAAGACAAGTCATATCTCAAGATGATGATGTTGCTGGATCAATATATTTTATAAATAAGGACAGTGCAGCTGTAAAAGCTGCAATCTTAAGGGTGGGAAAACCACTAAGTTACTTTATGCTCACACAGTGCATTCCCCTAGGACACACAGATGTACTAACATCAACTTTATGACAACAGTAATGTTTAGCTTTCCAGGAGCATCCTTTACAGAGAATCTCTGTATGTTTTATGAATAGGATGGACCAGACACTCAGAGCTGCTCAGTGCACCTCTGGGAGCATTCTGAGAGGCTAACTTCAGCTAAGGAAGCCAATTGTCACAAACTCTGCAGTCAGCCTGAAGCTAAGTCAGGACTGGTGCAAATCATCTCCTGTAGGAGCTTGTCTCTCCAACTACAGAGGGAGCCTTGGAAAACTGACATTGTTAAATATCCACCCTTAGATTCCTGATTTTAAATGAAGCTTGGGAAAAAAACCTGCTCTCACCCTATACACTTATTATGCATTATAAGTGACAAGGGGTTATGAATTTACAGTGCCTCAGTGGTGGTGCAGGGAATGGCAGGGACTGGTCAGTAGGATAATGTCCACAGACTCATTAAATTCATTTCTTAACACACCCATCAAACAACAAGAAGGAAACACCTTCATTTCAAGAGAAACTGATGTAGCCATCCTGACTCTCTGCTCCTTATTCTACAAAGCATCATTCTCCTCCAGAGAACTTCTCACCCTGCCAGCCCAACTCACCAAGTGGTTCTGAGAAACTGCAGGCAAAGCTTTTTGCCAGTATACACCAGACAGCCATCCCCTTCTGCACCAAGAGGACACATATTTTTGCTTTTGCTTAGAGTTTCTTCTCCATCCCAGCCTCACTGCAAAGAGGAAAAACCTCTTTGTGGCATTACAAGCCAAAATTAGAAGGACCACATGCAGTTGTCTTTAATCTTTCTTAGATAAGGTTTAACTACACAAGTTTTACATCTCTTTTGAAATAAACTGAAGCATTCATAGTGTTTAGAAATCAAATGCTTCAACTAAGGGCACAAGATTTCCTAGAAAGACTCTCCTCTACATTCCAGTAGAGAAGGAGGAACAGCTGCACCTGAAGGACTCTGCCTCTCAGACTCAGAATAGCAGTGGGAAAGCCACATTCTGTATTAGAGCAGATGAAAGTACAGTAAATGGTAAGCTTTGTAGGGAGAGATCCAAATGTCTTAGTTTCCAAAACCTCAAGAAACCCCAGGCACAACAGTTCAAGGACCACACTGCTCATCTATCAGAAGGAAGACTGTGGTTCTGAAAACAAAGCTCTTAGAGACACCTATCACTGTTGCCCAATAGTCTGTTCTGAAGGGGGAAGGAATCACATTGTTGCAATGGGTAGGAGAAGAAAATGGACTTTGTGTTGGTCTCAAATTATCCCAAGAGGCACCCAGTTCTCTAAAGGCTAACTTCATGCCTCTTCCAAGCATCTACAGAGAACAAGAACCTCCTTGTGGCAGAAGAAAAAGCCAACCTAACTTTCTAGCAATCATTTTAAATGCCTTTACACTCTCTTTTTTCCCCCCCATAACTTCAGTTCACTCAGACTTTCCCCACCTGAAAACCATTTTGTAATTCACACAATACCAGCCTCTTAATTCTCTTTCCTGGCAAGACCATTTCCCTCACTATCATGTAAATGAGCCTCCCTGGAGCTCTTAAGCATTATTATACATCATGGCAGTTGTATTACTCAGCACTATAAATGCAGTCCAGGACTCAATTACTATTCACAGATGAACAAAGTATACAGTGCATTTACTGAAAATATTGCTGCTGAAGGTACAGTCATGTGCATTAACTTAGGAAGTGCCTTGAAGGAGGAAAGGTGTGTCCACACCTGCAGTCTTGTCCTTCAAAAGCCAGTTAAAATCTGTCAATAAATGTCAGACTTGTATGCAACATTCCTCTCAACTAAGTGGTTTCATTCCCAGCTGCTGTTCTGCAATCTGAACACACTGCTCTTTGCTGTTGCTTAAAGGATTGAATCAAGATTTGGTTCTACAAATCAAGCTCCTAATTTCTGCCTCCTAAGAGGCATCTGAAAGGTCAAGGAAAAGAAAAATTAAAAGGCTCCCCCTGAAGTCTCCTGTTTGGAGCCTTCTGAAGGTATTCTCTGCTGGCTTTTCTTGCCAGTAGGAGCTTCCACAGCTGCATGTGCATCAAGTGTTAAATACTTTCAGTGTGACAGAAGAGTCTGGGGTACCAGCTGTAGGCTTATGATCTAGCATTGTATCCTGCTCTTCAACACCTTCACTCTAGCCTACTCTTAACTGTATCAACATAGTAACATCCTCTAAAAGATCCCTGCTAAAAACCCCCAGGAAACAATCCCAATTCAAATAGCACAAAGGGAGAAGAGGGAAGCCAAAGGTTTCCCTATCCCTCTGAGTCTGTAATCTGGGTGAGAAAAGAATTCCTCAGCTTGCCCTTGATGGTCCTTTATTATCCTTGCCAGTATTTCTCCTGTTTTACCTGATTGCTACAGCTAGCTGAGTCTAAACCTAGGGTCTGTCACCATAGAATGATATTCATAATTAAAGCTACTAGCATGGAGAAAAGTTGCCATGAACTACAAGGAGTTCTCAGCAGACTGGTTCTAGTCTCTGCAAGCACAAAGAAAAAGGACTATGTATCAAGACAAAGTTTCTCCAAGACAAGGAGAATTTGCAGCTGCTCTCCAGTGTACACTTCACCCACTAACTGCCTTGTTAAATGCCCCTGCGTGGCAAGATAAACAACAAATCACTCCTCCACTACCTCACCAGCTCTCCAAGTATTTATTAGTAGAGATGCAATTTAATGGTCAGTCACCAATTAAACATTTAAAAACCTTAAACTAGGAGCAAGCTTTAGCATTCAGTCATTATTCTCCAGCCTGAGGCACAAGAAGCAAGGCACAACCACTGAATCCCAGAAAAGGCTGCATCTCTCCAGCAAGAGCCATGGATCCAGTTTGTGAGCAAACCTGAATCCCCTCACTTCAAGAAGGCAGTTCCAGGGAAGAGGCCATTCTATCAGCCATTTCAGCCTGTTCTCTGAATGTCTATAAAGACCTTTACAGTTCTGTGGCAGTTTCAGTCACAAAGGGAGCAGAAAATCCCATGTAACATGCCACTCAGGTTCTGTAAAGGATTGGGGCTTCATCAAGAACTCTGTAAAGCTGACTACTCTGTATGCAAACTCTGAAAAGCAAGGGCATAAGCTTATCACACAGGAATACACTGTTAAGCATTTAGAAACTCCCCAGTTATCAACTTCTAAAAGCAATGCAGATAGTCTGAAGAGTTAGAAGAACATTTACATCTAGTTTGAGTTTTCTCTCACTAGCACAGTCCCTTAGCAATAGCTACACTAACTGTGACCCCTAGTGCAACTTAATCAGTGTTTATTGACTAAAAATACAGTTATTCTGTCCACTGCAACAGTAACCAAGCTCCTCAGCTGCCACCTTCATGAGAGGCTGGTTTCTCTGTGCAAAGAGTAATTAACTACTTGGCAGAAGCGCTTCTCACCCAGCTCCAGTTGCTAGTGCTAGTAGGAGCTGGAAGCTGCCAGGTGATGAGTTGCATCAGCAACAGAATTCCCTTTGTGCTTCCTTCATCTCCATCAGCATGTGAGCAACAAGACAAAACTTCTGAGCAGGCTGGAAGTTTTCTTGTACACATTTCCACACATTGCAGCATGACCTTTGCATTCAGCTGGTTAAAATGAATTCACTACTCATAAAAGCACAACAACCTTCAATAAAACACCTGGTGACCATTTCTTCCCCATGTAGACAGCTCTCCCTAGCCACCCCCAGTGTTTATCATACCTCATTCAATACTGAGCATTCTGGAGACCAAAGTCACCTCTTTCACAGTCACAGCTCTAGAAGCAGCATCTCAGGATGGATGAAAACCTGATCAAGAAGCTGCAGAAACTTCACACCCTGCAGTGGCAGCTGCAAAACAAAAGGAGGGGTAAATCAGCATGGAACTCATTTCTGTGGCAGAAAGTGATCTCTCAGTCACACAAGAGCTTTCCCTATTCAAGCCTGTTATTTTAGTGCACTTCTCAATTCCTTTCAGCTATAAGTGCACCTTCCAATTAAAGCAGTTTCTGCCTAACAAAAGCAGGCAGCATTCTGCAGATTTATAGGCATTAGCCTGATTACCTGCAATAAGCAACCCTTCCAGATGAAACTTGATTTTTTTTTCTTGCTGACTAAAACTTCATGATGGTACAAGGTTTTTGTCCTACAGGTTGTATTGATTTTGCATCTTGACATATGGTAATTAAATGCAAAGTCCATTTCTGAGATGTCAGTTGCCTCTTCTCCACCAGAGTAACTGCTTACACTGCATATTGTTCTCTTAGTCTGCACACAGGCTATTTTCTTAGCACAAGTACCTGAGGCTTATGGAGGTATTATGCATCTGATAGGTATACATTATTTATTTTAAAGCATAGTTTGAAATCAGAGCAAAAGAGACTTTCAGCTTACACCAAATGAGCCTCAATTATGGCCTCCATAGAAAACAGGGAGAGTTACTGTCATGGTCAAACCTTTGATCTCAGATCCAGGCCTATCTGTGTAATTATGTCTTAAAAGCATACATAGAAAATCCATTTCAAAAGCTATTTCTCAGAGGGACTCCATGACCCTGGAACTTGAAGAACCAAAATAAGTCCTCTTAGAGATTTTACTCCTCAAAGTTAGCACAAGCAGAAGCTGAACTGAGGCACTGACAGGCATGTTAAGTTCACAGAACTGCAAGGATCAAGTTTTGAACAGCTCCTGTCTCTAATAATATTTGGAAGCCACATTTTTCCCTCCCCATATCCTGGTATTTGCCAATTCTAGTATCCTACCTCTTATCTCAGATAAGGTTAGTCACACTCCAGCTCCTAATCTTTGAGCAGTGCTCTCACAGTCACACTTCAACTGATTATCTTCTATACAAGGCATTAAATCACTGACATTCCTTAGTCTGAGGAGATTTAATCTTGGTGAACTTTCACTTTCTCCAACCTTTCCTGGGTTTTGATTTTAAACTCTCTCTCCAGCATCTGTAGAAGTGAGAGGAATGAAAGTTATTTATTTTTCTCCTTTAAGGTTATCTAGAACAAAGCAAGCTGCCTGTTTCCTCCCTTCCCTTCAGATCTGTGCTGCACCTCTCCAGTCCCTTGACTGCTGGTTGGTGTTAGTCAGAGATAGTAACAGAGAGAGAGTCTATCAGACTAGAGAGAGTCCTTGCTGTTTCCTTTTTCCCTTCTCACCACCAGCACCTCCACACACTCACTGTCTGCAACCTTTCTTTTATCAGCAAAAATCCTGTGGTCTCCTTCCACTGAGAAATGTGCAACTGAACTGTTTTGTCTCTTCATTTATTGTATTAAAACAAAACTCTGCTGGTGCAATTCTAGCCTGGTTTAAGCAGATAGCAAACTTACTCTTGGAAACTGTCAGCTTAGCTTATTTTGTGAACATCAAATCTCATGTGGATAGTAGAAACTTTGGCATCGTGCATGTTTCCACCTCCACTACAGTGTTTTTTTGTTTGTAGAGTGAATGAATGGCTTTAAAAAGCTGGAATGAACTTCCTCCATCATCCTGTGACAGCACAGAGAAGAACTGCCACTTTCTCTGCCTCCTCCCCTGAAGCTGTCACTTGCAGGGAAGCTGAATCTAAACCTGTGTACACATTATAGTGCTTCCTCACAGTCTTGTTCAGCTGCTTAATACCTCTGTATGTTCCCTGCTGCTCTTTGTACTGAGAACCTCTTACTGCAATATTCATTTAGTTACCTATGCTGCTTAGGAACAAAAACTGTCATCCCAAGGCATGACACAGGAGAAATCTTGCAGCACAAAGTCAGCTGTGCAGGTGTGTTTTTAACCATTCCTGGCTTTTGTTAATACCTGGGACTCTTCAGGCTGTTGAGAGGAACATCTGAGAAGTCATTTTCAGTCTTCAAGTGATTCAGAGGCATCACAGTACTTGCAGGAATTTTTTCTTTTTTCTTTTAAAATCAGCAGCATAATGCAGTTTATTTTGCTCTGCAAAGCTTACTACAGCCCTCAATCATGTATGAACTGCTGTAGGTTTTGTATAGTAACTTGATGGTAATAACTGTAGTCAGGGAAAAGCAAAACAGCAAAGCATCAGCAGCTGCAGTTCATATAATCTCCTATCAGATTAGGGGTTACCTGAGATGATGTTTCTGTTGCTGTCAGTGTTATTTGCTCATATAAAGGTAATCTTTGGAGGTGCAATTGTACTCTAGAGAACTTAATGCAGCTTCTCTAAGGTGAGTGCTACCCTGAATTCTGTGTAAATATTCTGTTTAATCTCTTGTACTTTAGCAAGTTCTGACACCTGGGTAAAAGTGAGAAAACACTGGTAGGCTCTGACCTGATAGAGATGGCAAAGCTTCAGACTTCACTTTGTGGATTCAAGCAAGACAGTTAGTCCTAAACTCAGTTACATTTACAACTCTAATAGGATAATGCAGGTTTTATGTTAGAGCTGTTGCTGTTGCTGGAGCACAGTTATGTTTAGCTAGGGGATTTTAAGATTCCTCTCTATCACCATCTGAAATTGGAATACAGTGGTTCAGGGAATGAGAAGTGCACACCAGCCCATGAAGAGCATGCTGATCCAGTTAGGGATGCTCTTGGAGTCAGCAGATGTTTGGGCAGAGCATGGCTGGTTTAGAAGCATGCAGAATAGGTGCAGTGCCCCATGCTGATTAGACCCAGCAAAAGCAATAGGCTTGGGTTTGCTGCTGCTGCTTGACCAGCTGTTGAATTTCCACAGGAGCATTCATTCCAAAGCTGAATTTTAACCCTGGCCTAGAGACTTCACACACTGACTAACCATCCCTCTTCCAAAGGCTGTTTGGAACATGTTCTGCAGGTCCTGGCCTTTCTGCTTAATTAATTTGTGAGAGCTGGTGCTTACATTCTCTGCTTACTACATAGTCTAGCTCTGTGACTTTGAAAGCCACCCACTAAGATCTTGTACTGGGAACACAAGAATATAGGAGTTTGAGCTAATGATGTTTCTTTTTGTTCTGACTTTGAAATCCTTCAGCAAGGGACAATAAATTACTGTTGTGAACAGTTGTGTTTGGTTTGACTAACCTCATTATTTGACCAAGTTTTGAAGACTAGCATGTGTGCTAAGTAGCAATCTGGCCAGCTGAATATGCTGGAGAAAGGGGACAGTCCTTGCAGGCTGCTGGTTTCATCAGCTTAGAAGCTGCCTAATTAGGCAGTGATTCATATCACTGTTAGCATTACATGGTAGGGTTTGAAATGTGTTACAGAGTTCTTGAGGGTGCAGTTTCTACAGCAACTGTGACAATCTTAAACCCCATTTAAGGATGTGCCACTTAGGTTCTTGCTCTCTAAGCCTAGAGTGTGACTCATGTTAGTAGAACTGATATTTAGCATGGGGGTGAAAACACTTCCCTCCTCTTTCTAAGCCAAGGGAGAGAAAATGAGCTTTCTCAATTAATCATCACAGGAGAAAGAAGACATGGGATGTTTTGTTGGCAATATTAGGATTTTTACCAACTTTTTATTGCATTAATTTTAATTGAGAGCTGTTCAGAGTTTTTAAATGGGTTGGAATCAAGCTACATCAGTTTGAAATCAAGCAATGTAAATGCATTTGCAGTAGTTCCCTTCAAATGTCATGCTGTCAGACTTGTAAATTGACAGTTAACAGAGGAACAGCAGTCCTTGGAGAGGCAGGAATCAGATCCAGTGGAGTGGGATGAGCTGGGAAGTGCAATTCATGCACCTGACCTGGTCCTAGCTGTGTTGTGCTGAGTCTGCCTCTCCAGCCCAGAAATGAGTAGTAACATCTTATCCCAAATCTTAGACTCATCACAAAGTTGGGTTTATGTATTGCCTTGCCTTTGAAAGTTGGGAGAGCAACTAGGCTTCTTGTTAGTCTGGAAGAAAATGCAGTTTTTCACCTCAAATCCAGAAATATACACAATTATTACTTCCAAATGTCACCTGTTCATCAACATCCCACTCCCAGTTGGAGGCTTGTCAACCTAAACTGACCTGTCTTTGGACAAACTATTTTACCTGCCATCTAATTGATGGAGAAAACTCCTCTGTGGCCCTTCTGGCTGTGACACTTGACAGCTACTAAGAGATGATGAGTCTAAGATTTGGGATAAGGCTATTATCTGACATACACTGTTGCCAATTCCTGCCTCTGTGCCCTTTTAACTGTGCATTACCTCAGAAGCCTCTTTGTCCCTGTGGAACTACCTCTTAATTAGATTTAGGTCATAATACAGTGACTACACTGGTAGTGGAGCTGCTTAGTTGTGGCTCTATCTATGGAGGCAATTCAACCTCTACTCAAGCCCCAAAAAGGCTTTAATGTGCTTTTAATCCAGCTGTGAGATTGTGCATTGCTGGAAGCTTCAGGTTTGCCTTTCAGGAGTGTTAGGGGCAAAGTTCAAACTGGACTGCTAGTGTCCATAAGTATGTGGATGTCAAGGAGCTAAAGGGAAGTTCTGGTCAGGGTGTATCACTTACCATCCTGCATGCACATGGAAGTAGGTCTGGGATGCTGAACTGCATAAACAGCTTATTTTCTAAAGCAACAGCCTGCTGCAGTTTACTGCATGATTACAGATGCTGTTTTAGTAGGTTGGGAAACTAAGAGCAAGCTGGAGAGCTGTAAGATAAATTCCTCCATATAACCATTCACACTCAATGCAAGAAATCATATCCAAACTGAGCTCCACAACACATAGGAGTCTATTTTTAAGCCTAAGTTGGCATCAGGAAATGCTCTAGTGAATGAACAAATGCTGATGGACTGCCATCAGTGTTGTAGGGAAATAAGTGTAATTAGGGAGAGACAAATAATGCAAAAGGCTAACTGCATTTAGCAGTTCCTTTATTGTCAGCAGTAGGATGTATGCTCCCCCAGCAGATTTAGAAACTGCATTGGTAGGTGGTGATTTGTACTGCTGCCAACATCATTCACTTACATGAGGATGATCTTGATAGGTGTTTGCAATTGTTCTCCAGAGATAGCTTCTCCAACAGGCATGAGACCATCCCAGTTGTATTCAATGAGTCAGTTATGAGCAATATAATTAGTAGCATCTTACCAGATCTCACATCAGATTTTTATATTGCCCACTGTGCCCCACTGTATCAAATGACCATGTTGTGGTCTGTGTCTTCCTGTGATGTCTTCTGGCCAAGCCACAGCTGAAAGGTAACAGCTGCTTTGCCAGCTGAAGACCTTTGTGGGCTTAGGCTTGGGAACAAAAAGCTTCTTAGAATCATAGAATCATTAAGGTTGGAAAAGACCTCTCAGATCATCCAGTCCAACTGTTGACCTAACACTGCCAAGTGACCACAGACCCATGTCCCCAGGTACCACATCTACACCCTCCAGGGATGGTGACTCCAGCACTCCCTTGGGCAGCCTGGGCCAATGTCTAACAACTCTTGCAGGGAAAAAAATTTCCCTAATATCCAGTCTTCTGGCAGTGATGTTTCTTATCAGTGTGGTGACTTCTGAACAGCAGGCTGCAGCCTTGCAGGGTTCCCTGCACTGATAACTTGTGTTAGGAAAAATGAAAGGTAAAATGGGCAGATTTAATTTTCTTTATCAGACTGCATATTCTGCTGGCCTGAGACATGCAGGCTGTATTTCTGTGCTCCTTCTGTTGTAGGCTGGGCAGTGGGAGAGACTGGAGGTTATTCTGCCTCAGACTGCTGTGTTCACAGAATCACAGAATATTAGGGGTTGGAAGGCACCTCAAAAGATCATCTAGTCCAACCCTCCTGCCACAGCAGGATTCCCTAGACCAGGTGTTCAGGAGATGGTGGATGTCATCTAGTAGTCTCTCAGCACATGACTTGCATGTCTACCCAATAAACTATCTGACTTTTGGAAGAGAAAGGGGATTTGACAGCAACAATGTCATCCTCTGTGTCTAACTGCAGGCTGGGTTTTCCCTTCAGCAGTGCTGTCCTTCTGCCCATTGCATGAGGTGATGCCTACTGGAGGAGAGTAGATATGCATAGAGCTGCTCAGAGATGGTCTTACCAATGTCAAGTTTGCCTACTGGATCATCCCTCCAGAGACTTGAGTTACCTCCTCCTACCAGATGTAGACTGTAACTGAACTGGGTCTCTTCTGTCTTGTTACATGAGCAACTGCTTTCTGGGAGACTGTAAACACTAGAAGTGTTTGTTAAGAGCTGAAACATATGAATGAGTTTATGAATATAAACCCATTTCCATCAGTGAAGTTCCCTGTTGCCTTGTGCTACTGAGACTTGGTTATAAGCACTGAGGTATTGCAGAGTTTTTGCAGCTTTAATGTAACTGCAGCTGTATGAAGGCCATGGATAGACTCAGTGTCATGAACACCAGAGCAGGACCTGGGGAACCTGAGCTCTGTAGCTGGCACTGTAATTTGAGTGGTTTCAACCTCAGTCATCCAATTACCACAAAGTCATTTCTGATGCTGTAACTAGACCTAAGGAGTCCTAGTGGATAATGGATGGGGAAGAAAGTTCAGTCTAAACACTGAGCTAAGGCAACTCTCCTGCAATTACTCTGGCTTCTCTGCAGTGACTGAACAACAAAGTCCTTGATGATAACTGCAGTAAGGTGAAGAGAGGTCTTGCTCTCTAATTGAGATTATCAGACTGACACTTAGACTTTCTGTCTTTCAAAGATGTTTGCAACATGGACTCTTCAAAGCTTTTTGGACTGTATGCTCTCATGTTTCCTTTCTGAAAGCAGATTCTCTTTTTAAAACACCTTCTTTCAGTTCCTGTGCTGCTAAATCCTCTATTTGATAGTCATGGTGCATATTCCTGTGCCACCTGCTAGTAAAACAGTAAAGGGAATGTAATGGCTGGTGAAATACTGCTGTAATTAAGCACCTGTCAAAATATATTGTCAAGGCATGTTGTTAAAGTAGTTCTGATGTGGTGGAGTAGGTGAGCTCTCCTGCTGTTACTCACCCCCCAAAAGGGAAGCTCATGTTCCATTCAAACTCTGCACTCTCCCATCCTGTGTAACAGAACATTAACTTTTATACCAAGTAAAGAGTCTTCACTACTGAAGTAGGATCCTTAGTATGATGGTTGTAAGTATCTGGGCATGAAAGTAAGAATTTCCCTGATCATCTGGATGCTTCAGGCAGGAGGAGTCTGCACCCTTTCCTTTCCAAGTCTGTGAAACAGCTTGCTGGGAAGACATAAGCTTGCTGAGAAGATACAAGCTTGCTGCTCTTCCCCCATCCTTCCTCTCCAAAGCAGGGTCATGACTGACCAGCTGTTCTCCTCTTTCACCTTTCCCAAAGGAACCAGGCAACTGCTTCTTCAGAAGTGCCTCAAGCTATGCAGATGCTCATGAGGTTCTGTTTGGCTGTAGGTGAGAAATAATTCTAGATCCAGGCACCAGAAGCTGCTTTACTTCACTTGACCCAATCTCTGTTAAGTGAACTTGGAAGTATTTTTACAGTTGATTCACCATCCAGGCATGTTGCTGCTGTGATGCTTAAGTGTGGGGAACAAATACAGCATAAGGAAGATTTTTGCTGTTCTCTGAGTCTCCCCTGTGATCCTGAGACTCCACTCAATTCATAGGAGTTGTGAAGCTGAGCCTGTGACAGGCCAAAGAGAAGACTCCAGAAGTCTGGACTGCTGCAGGGAGAAGGCACATAGAAATGTGGAAATCAGTGACAGGAGCAGTGGCATTGCCCATCTTGAGGAAGATAATGGCCAAGGTGTGCTGCAAGACTAAAGACTGCACTTGGAAGCCATCCAGAGTGACCAGAGTGGGAGCCTTAAGCCTGAACCTTCATGCAGGAGCAGACTGGTATTAAATCTGTGTCCTGGGTGCTGTAGGAATGCACAGCTGGAGTACATGTCTGCATGTGAAATGCCATGGATTTCAGCAGCCAACAAGGAAAGGAAATAGCTGCACTAGAGCTGACTGTGGCTACCTTGATGCTCCCAGAGGGCAACAGGTATTGCTGCCTCCTTGCAGGTGCAGTGGTAGGACATGATCATTTTAAAGTGACTAAAGCTGTCACCATGCTTTGGACATAAATACACCTGGGTGTTTTTCTGTCCTCTACAGTGTATGTCCTGTGGATGCCTCTGCTCACAACCTGAATTGCCCTCCCTTCAGTTCCAGGTGGTTTATGACTTCATTACTGAGATGAGGGTTCATTTTCTTTGACTGTAAAGCATTATTTAGCTTTCCCCATCTACCACTTCCCCAGGTGTGCCTGTGATGGCCATACCTTAATTTATTCTGGATAAATCCAAGCTGTACTCTTTCTCCTTGGAGGCCAGGAAGCCTAGTTGTGTATCAATGCAAAGGCAATGCCAGTTTTTTTCCAAACCTGTGCTGGAAAAGCTTCATCACCCTTTTATTTATACAACAATTGCATCACTGTTCAGTTTCAATTGCACCTCTGGTATTAAAACAATATAAAAGTGTTTTGCTTCCATTTTCTGTGTACTTGGCTATGCAAAGTTGTGTTACATCAACCATGCAGCTAGCACCATAGCTGGTGAGTGTCAAGGTGCAAGCAATAGGATGTCACACATGCTGTGAGCAGTGGGTTTGTTTGCAAGGAGATTCAAGTTACCCCACTCAGAACCTAGCAGGTGGCCAAAGAGAACCTGGAGGCAGCTCATGGAGTGGAACAGGCTTGGAAAAGGCAACTGTTCTTTCCAGGTTTGTGTTTTCATCCAACCCTGACTGGGCCTGAGGAAGAAGGCTTCAAACTAGTCACACTTACAGGTGATCAAAAGAATGAGACACTTAATGAAAGCAGACCAAAGACTCCCTCACAGCCTGTGGAAACTGCTGAAGCAGCTGCTAGCTGTCAAAAATGCCCAACAAAATTTGTATCTTCTCTCATAGTTGCTTCCTGCTGGAAAATAACATTTACCTATCATGTCCCTCCTCTATTCATCAAGATTAAGGGTGAGCCATCAATGAAAAGTTACCTTTTATGTCTATTATTGTAGCACCTATTTAATGGTAATAGAATCTCTCTGTCCAGTTTTAGTGTTAACCTGTCAGCATGCTGACCTCCCTCCCACTAGCACTGTGTATTCCCAATGCTGGGCTGTGCCCTGGGCAGTGTCTCCTCCTTCAGAAACATCTGTGTCATGATGTGGAGGTAGAGGAAAGTAGATTAGGAGAAGAAGCAGAATTTCTACCCAGCCCCAAGGAATCTTTGATGTTTTAAGAGCCACAGTTAGGCAAACTTGTCAAACCAGAGGCTGGCCTGAGAGACAAGGGGGGAAAGAGAGAATGAACCCAGCTCTTTGCAGAGCCCCATCAGGTTCACTCTGGGGCTGTTCTTGTTCTTCACTAAGCAAAAGAACTGTGAAAATGCACAGAAATACATGAAGAAGAGTTCTATAAAAGCCCTGGGGGTGCCCTCTCCTCACTTAGTAAGGACAGGCAGGTCAGGTAAGATCTCCCAGGACATGACCAACACTAAAGACACAGATTTGGTCTTTTCTTTTCTTAGCAATCAATAAATGCTACAGACAGCAGAGGAGGAAATTCCACATGGCCTGGAAATGCAGCCTTAACCTTGACTTCAAACTTCCTGAGCACTGAGCTGAAGAGAAGCCCTCAGATAACCAGCTCAGAGGATGTCCAACCTCATGACCATAGCAGCAAAGCCAGCAATGCTCTGGAGGTCACTCCCTCTGCAGATGGCAGCTAGAGCTAAAGAAAATCCCAAAGTGCCCAACCCAGGCTGCTGCTCCTTGAAGAGCTCTCTCCAGTGGATGGCTCTGTCCATCTGGCTTTATGGCAGAGCTGTTACTCTATACTGCTACTGATCCTGGGGCTGTAATAAACAGAAGCAGAGTTTTAGTTTGACTTTAGCCTCTGATAAAAACCACACCAGGAAATGGCCAATAAAACACCTTCAGCTGTAAAATAAAGGCTGTAACTGCAACAGCTGTTCCCAGTAGAGAGTGAGACTGGGGAGGAACCACAGGTGCAGGGAAGTGATGCTCAAGAACCTGGGGGAAGTGCTTTTGGGTGACCCCTTTGTGCTATTTAAGGTGAGCTTGAGGTCCAAGAAGTACTTGGGAGGTTTTTCCTGGTGTTTTTATTTGGCACAGGCTGGTAAGTAACTATTTTAGTCTAAGCTCTCTAATCCAGCTGTCTACCTTTTAGCAAGTTACTTATTGTCTATGCTGCTAAAACAAAGGTACTGGGGAAATGAGTACATGTGAAGAGGCTGGGGTCATTCTCTGGGGCTTTTAGCTCACTTTGAGTCCTGCAATATTAGTGTGTTGGGGTTTTATTCAAATGCTGGAAGTGTTCTTTAAAGCTGAGGTTCCTTCTAATGAAAGTAGACTCATTGATTTAATTTCCAGCCCATTACCCAGGAGATGTATTTAGGTATTGAGGGATCCATGGATGGCTTGCTCCTGTCTTTTTCTTTTTCTTCTTTAAGGAAAATGCAAACATAGAAATAGAAACTTGGCAGAAGCCATGTGAGTATTGGGAATGTTAGTCCTTAGGTTGAGTGTTTCAACAGGAAAGCAGAAAACAAGCTTCAACTTCAGAAATGCTGTGGTGCTTAAGGACACTTTGCTTAACTTAATGCCTTGTGCTTGTTATGTGTGTAACAGATCTCATAATGATGCTGCACTGCTGGTGGAGAGGCTGGATGCCTGCTTTTAAACTGGAAAGTGTGCTGCTCTAGATCACTCAGGCCTGGCTGCATCACATAATGAATAGATTATGGAGTGGCTGTGTTATCTGGATAGTTCTTAAGTTGAAACTGGCTTTTCCCTGTCCTAGTCCTGGAAAGAAAATAAGCCCATGTAATTTCAACTGAAAACAAACATTGTCCTCTGGGTGGAATAACTGTGGGCAGTTCAATTTCTTTATCCTAAATAACAGAGATTGTTTGCATGGTTGGATCTGTTGTTATTTTCTAGTGGCTCTAGCTGGAAGTGTAAACTCAATTTCCCCTTCAAGCTGAAGGGGCTGTAAACATGCTGCACCTAAGCTGTTACTTGATAGAATTAACATCAGCTGCTTCTTGGTGTTGATTGCCACATTGCCAATTAATAAACATGTCTGAGTGACTGATGTGAATCCTTGATTAAATCCAGAGCTCTTAAAAGCCTCACAGTTCAGCTGGTAAGATTGTACAGTGGTGTTTTATGTTACTCACCCAAGCTGTGGTAGGAAGAGGTTCTCTGGGGCATGAAACTCACTCAGGTCAGTGCCTGGTGGAAAGGGTGGCCTGTCCTTTATGTGCAGGACCTCTACAGTCTGTCTCCATCTCTGGAGACATTCCAAACCCACCTGTACTCCATCCTATGTAACCTCCTCTAGATGAACCTACTCTGATGGGGAGGTTGGACTAGATGATCTTCAGAGGTCCCTAATGTTGTGTGATTCCAGGTGTACAGTCTCTGGGGGCTAAGCTGACAAACCTCTGGTGTACAGCTGTGAAATGGTTATTAATACATAGCTCTTCTTTCTTGCAGGTTCTGCTGAGTGGCAACATGGGGAGTGACTTCAGCAAGCATATCTGCTGTGTGATTTGTGGGAGGTGCAGGACACAGGAGGTGGAGGAAGCAAATGAAGAGACCAGTGAGACCAAGCCAATTTTGCAGGCCTCAGGGGAAACATTGCTATGCACTGACAGGCAGCCTTCCTCTCCAGCCCTGGAACTCTCTAAACAAGTCTCTGAAGAGGTGCAGGCACTGAGCCAGGACCCATGGCCATCAGCTGATGCTCCAAAGGTGGACCTAGAGACCTGCTTTGCTGCAGATCTGATGGCTGAGAGATGGGAGGCAGTCTGGGGCTCTACAGAATTCTTGGTGGCCCTTGAAGATGGAGACACCAAAGGAGAAGTTGAAGTCTTAATCCAAGTAGAGAACCAGCAAGAAAGAGAGAAAGTGGGTAATGCAGAAGTGAAAATAAACTGTGTTGCTCATGCTTCTGAGGCCCAGGCTGTTACACACACAGCTCAGGATGCTAAGCTTGCTGCAGACAAAGAGCAACCTGATGAACAGGCTTCAGAGGCTGGCAGTGAGGGTAACCCATGTGCTGGGGCAAGTCTTCAAGAAAGAAATTCTCTTATCTTCATGGAATTCCCAAGTGCAACTGCAGCTGGCCAAGACTCTGTGATCAAGCCTCCTGTGGAGGCTGGAAACAGTGTTCTAGGAAGGAACTTGCTGCTCTGTGCTGTGCAGATGGCAGAGGAGACTGAGACCTACCCTTCTATTGAGCAAGTGGAGGAGATGAACAGGGCTAAGCCTGCTGAAATAAGTCCTCAATCTGCTATGAGATCTGAAGTAACACCTCTGGTAGAGACAGCAGATCTGCTGACTGTGCAGGTTACCCAGCAGGCTGGGGAGACAGTAGATCCTTTGGAAGCTGTAGCAAATAGTGTGGCTGAGATGTACCCTACTCCTACAATGCCTTGGAAGCCCTTGTATCCAGAAGGGGAAGCTCTAGAGCCAGCAAACCAGCTGTTTGTCTTCTTGCAGCAAGATACCCAGCCTAGTATGCTGACTGCACAGGAGATGGGGAGCCTGTGCTGTGCAGAGCCTGCAGAGCTGAGTGAAGTTGTACACCAGACACTCTACAGAGTCCTTGGTGAACTGGAAGACAAGGAGAGGAGCAAATGTGATGCAGAAACTGCAGCAAGTGAGGCAGAGCCACAGCACAGGATCATGCAGCAACCAGTAGAGCTTCCAGAAGAACAAGCAGCTTGTGTTCAGGTACCTGTAAAACAAGAGGCAGAGTCCCCAAATGTGGCACCCTCACTGTCTGAAGAGTTTGGGAGTAGCACAGAAACAGAGGTTGAAAATGTTGAAGCCTGAGGCAACTGAGGATCAAAGGCCTTGGTGTCAGATATCAGGTTCAGTGGCAGGGATGATGTACCTGTCTTTAGCAATTTCAGCTACTGGAAGCCACTAACTCAGGCTACTGAACCTGGGGTTTTGCCCACATGTGTCCTAGAGGTTAGAGAGCAGCCTTGCTGAACAGATAGTGTGTGAAGTGTGCATCTGTCATTCTCCTGAGTGAGTGGTGTTGTAGTTCTGTTTCTTTTATTATCAGTAGATGCTTTTCAGGAGATCATGCCTTACTGGGTGAGAACTGATACACTTAAAACTCTGATTTCACTAAAGTTGGGCATTACATTCCCCCAGTGTGGTGTGCTGATGTGAGGTTTCATCTCTTAGTCTTAAGAGTCTGGTGATGGAGCAGGCAAATGCTTCTCTAATCCAGCACAGTCAGATGCCTTCTGTGAAGCTAACAGCCATTTCCCTTGCTACCTCCAACTAGCCAAATGTCTGAACCACCTCTCTGTGTACTTCTCTTGTACAATTGATAGTCCCTGCTTTATTGTCAATACTGAACAAATATTTTCTCAGGAAAGTAGTGAAATACTAATCCTGTTTTGTTCTTTGTATCTCTTGTAAGAGTGGAAGCATTCCTCTAACTTGTACTGCTGATGCAGAAGTGAAAACCAATGTAGTCTTGACCAGAATGCACAAGTCTGTATTGCAGCTTAAACCTACTGACTTTTAATGTTCCTAACTTTGTACTGCTAATAAAATATTTTAAGGTCATGGCAAAACCACATACTGAGTGTTTTAATTGAGTGTTAAGGAGGGGGTGAAGGGGACTGAATCTGCTTGGCTCTTCTCCATATCCTCCAAAGAGAAGTGGTGACCAGCTCCTTCCAGAGCCCTTCTAGTAAACTGGCTGTATGAAGCAAAGTGCCCAGATGTGGGGGGAAGGGGGCTTAGGGTGGAACACTGGAGTTTCTAGGCATCACAGTGTGCTTGAGGAATGGGACTTGAAAGGATGTTAGGGGGAAAAGTACAAAGTACTGCAAGCCAAAGTCATGCTGGTGACTGTTCATTTGGTTTGTGTGCACAGAGCTGAAAGCTGAGTAGGTGGGAGTTAGTGTCAAGTGATGTTGGGGATGAAACTTCATGCCTTGAGGAAACCTCTTTGGTGAAGGGATACTTGTCTTGGGTTTTTTTTAACATCTATCATTGCCTGTACTTAGGCTGACAAGGCATCCTCCTACACAGGACCTGCCAAACCCAAACAGATCTTCCTTTACTTAAGTCCATGAGGTGCCTGCAACACCAGCTGTTCTTTAGAAGGCTTCTCTGAGCCAGTAAGCATACTGGTTGTTCCTGTGGACTGTATCCACAGGGATATTAAACAATGGCTTCTTGGACTTAAGGAGGTAAGGTATCAAATAAACAGACTTATGCAAAGCTTACTGAAGACCAAGAGCTGCTGAGCAGGCAACTGAGCAAGTTAACTGTTATTCTCTCTCTCTCACCCTCCCCCAGTAGCAAATCTTTACTTGAGGCAGGTGAGAGGCTCAAGTAGAAACCCCCAGAGCAATCCCTCAGTCACATTTATGAAGCCTGTGGGCTGATAAGTTAATTCTCTTAAGCAGGGTTATAAGAAGCAGCTGTGCTACAGAGAGTTTCTTAACCACTTGAAGTCTCAGGCATGTGATTCCTTAGCCTGGCAATAAAAGGAAGGCAGAAACTCTCCAGTACAGTCCACATGATGCACCATCTGGAAAGCCATGCTGCAGAGCTGGGTGTTGGACAGCCCTTCTCATCCTCTGAAGAGGAAATCTTTCCAACATAACCTGTCATTCTCTTGCACCATCAGCTGTGTGATGAATGAGAGAAGCCCCTGGGCAGATCACCCACTGAATCTAGCTGCCACACTAAATGTACTAAGAGGCCCTGCCATGTGTGTTGGAAGAAAGAGACAGCTCTAGTAAGAGGGAGCAGCTTGAACTGTGCAATAAAAAAAACCCACCCCAAACACAAAGAGTGATGTCCCAAACTGTCTGCAGCAGGTTCCTTACAAGCAATGATGCCATCTAAAAGGCTTTGTAATAGTCCTGTTGTACAGCATTCAATCACTCAGCACAATTGGGAGCTGACATCTGAGCCAAGCTCTTTGTAAGGTCTCTGATCATTTTTTTATTGTCAAGAAGTGAAGTGTGGGGTTTGTTTTTTTTTTTAGAGCAGCCATTTTAAATGTATCAAAGTAGCAGAGATCAGAAAAGGCTTTTGGAACAAATACTCAACCCAGTCAAGAGAGAAGATGTGATTGCCCTGACAGTAACATTTTTCTTCCTCCACTTGCATGTGTTATGTCCATCTTCTGTAGTGGCTCACATGCAAGAGATTTTCTGGATTGGTTCAAATAGGAGTAAGTTGGAGTTTGTTGTTGTTATTATTATATAAGGGGAAGAGGTTTCATACCTTGAATTCCAGAAATATTCTGCCCACCTAGTGATAAGCTGCTGGCTAAGCATCTTCCCATTCTACAGAATACTGAAAGAGAGATTTACAGCATTTGCAGTAGCCATTTTTTTCTCACTTAGAAAAACTAACTCAAAAGTTGTTCAAAGTTGTATATTTTCTAACCTAAGCAGGGTCTTAAAAATCTCTCCTCAATTTTTAACCAGTTTCCTGGTTTCTTCCATTCTATGCCTTTCACACTTCAGCTGCTTTGGAAATACACTTGCAAAAGGTGGAGCAATGCAGTGACCAACATTCACCCATGCAGAAACAAGAGGTGAGCTGTGGATGCAGCATTTCCTTCCAGTTGCATTGTTTTGCAAAGCACCAATATCCCTAAAGGCACCAGAGTTGACAGTCACCTGTGTATCTCACATGTCAAAACCATGGACTGATTTCAGACTGTTTCCAACACTCAGAGAAACCCTGAACTGCTTAGGTATCTCTGTCCCACTCCTGGCCAATAGCAAGGATACAAAAAGGCTTTTGAAAAGCTGTCAGAAAAGCCCCAGACATGAAGTGAAACCCTGACAGGCAGAGTGACTATGCAATCTGGGTAGGCACTGAGACAGAGTGCTGCTTCTTACCCTGCAGAGCAGATGTTGGACTGCACTGCAAGGCAAGATGTGGATGCTGTCATGTTGTGGTCCCAGAAATGGCTGCACATGTGGAATTACCTCTCCCACAGTTCCTTCATGTTTTCTGCATTAAGGGAATCACAATAGCTAGGTAAAACCTGGGATGCTGAACTAGGATTTAGCATCACAAAATGTAGGTTTGAGGGGGTTTCATGGAGGAAAAAAAAAAGAAGAGCTGTCTTGATTTTTTAGGGGGTTTGTTCAGATCCATTTGAGTTGGCAGTGGATATTTAGGATCTGCCTTTATGCTCATGCCTCTGGATTGAGTTTGGTTTTAATGGATATTTCCTTTTGTGTTTTGCCCATGTGACCTATTTAATGTTACAACTCAGTTCCAGTCAGCAAACATAAGCAGGGCAACACAGGAATGTTAACACCAACAGAGAGTGATCAGCTGTGGCTGGAAGCATTCAAATAATCTGCAATCACTGTAAAATAGCTAATTGCACGACTCAACCAGTTGAAGACAGCACAAAAGGGGGATAATTTTTCCCCCCTAACTGCTCAATATAAAATAATATGGGAGACTACAATTTCCATAACATCCTTTGGAAATTAAAGGACTATTCACACACAGCCTGCAGTTCAGCTCTTATTCTGCTACTTGGCATTGCAAGTTCTAAATACTGGTCAGTCCTCCTTGTCCATGACTGCACTGTATTAAATCTTTAGCTGTATTTCAAGTAGTCAATGCCAATTATCAAATGACCACAATGAAGCTAATCATGTCTCAGCTGCACTTAGGAACCAGAGCCATGTGCTGCTTCCAATGGCTGGGAAATAGCTGGGGAAAATAGGGGAAAAAAAGAAAATAAAGCATTGTAAGGGAACTTCACAACCTGCTGGAACTAAGCTTGGGAGTTCAAGGGGGAAGAGTTTGGGTGTGACCACCTCCTGCTATTTAACACCAGCCTGAGGGCTTTGCCTGCCAGGTGTTGGGTGGTCAGTGGGGATTGTGGAGCTGTGGTGGTAAGAAGGGGAGCTGGGTCTTTGGCTGGGAGTGGTGTGGTTCTGTGCAGTCCCTCAGCTGGCTTGCTCTTTGATTTTATGGGATGGGTTCTTTGTTTTAATCCAGGTGGACTTTTAGAGCCTAAGTCTCTTTGAGTGTAAGTAATTTTGTTGTTGTTAACTTGTGTCAGTGTTTCAGGCAGACTTTGCTACTCAGCTCTTAGAGGTTAGTTTTGTGCTGGGAGATGTTCTTTTCTGTTTTGATTTGCTTTGTGCCTCTTGCAGTTGTCTTTTAATAGTCTTTTTAAGGAATAATCTATGCTGTGCCTTGTGACTTTTAAATGAATGTGTAATCTTTTCCTGCCTGCTTCTTCTCCCTCCTGCCCCTATCTACTACAGGTAGACTGAGCACTTCCTTGACTGGAGTGACTAGAGTCTAACCAACCTGGCAGCTTTGCTACACAAGTCTGTAGTATAATAGAATCCTCTTGGCACTGCAGCCATCCTGCTGAAATAGCAAATGGCAGTGTCTGCCTGGCTCCCAAAAGCTGTAATTGTTTTCCAGCATGATCTGGTTTGATTGACAGGCTCTCTTCTTGTTTTCTTCCCCTTCCTTGTTTCCTAGAAGGTCTCTGTGCCTCCCCCAGGTGCAGTTCCACTTGGGTTTAGATCACTTCTGTGCTCTACAGACACACTACTTACACTGGACAACTGACTTCCTTCAATGGATACAGGCTAATAAATATCCATGTCTTGCAGGTTTGAAGCCACTTAGTTAAGAAGTAGAGCTCCCTGCTTCTCTTCAGGCACTGTGCAGGTCCTTTCACCTCCAGCAATGGGAGGGATTTTTGGCAAGAACAAGAAACAATGTGTGTTTCCTAAGAGAGTTCTCTTCTATAAGACCAAAGGGAAGAAGCCAGCAGGGACTGCACCTGTGTTCTGTGATGCATCCACACAGACTGGGGAGAGCCAGCTTCATTCAGCACGTGTAGGAAGGACTCCAAAAGACCCTGAACTTTCTGCCTCAAAACTGATGTTGGACACTTCTGAAAGAGAATCTGTTACCCAGGCTAGAAGGGAGACTGGAGAGCAGGCTACATCTCATTATGCACAACATACTGAGGTTCCTCTGTCTGTGACTGCTAGAGGTACAGGAGATGTTGAGGTGTCACAGGATCCTGAAGCCAAACCAAGCCCAGAGGTGATGCTGCACCAGGAATTTGCTGAACAGACAGAACAAGCCCAGTCTGCCAGGAGAAGCCCACAAGACAGTAGCAAGACTGAAGCTGTTCTTCATCCTACTGGCAGCTGTATAGCCAACAAGCAGCTCAGCTGTGAGGATCCTGAAGTGACTTCTCCTACACAGACAACAGTAAAGGCTGAGGTCCATGTATCTGCAGATGCCCAAGGTGAACCTGACAAGGTTCAGTCTGCTATAGTGGAGTCCAGGCTGCTGACTGGGGTGAAGCAAGAGGTTGGAGCTGTGTGTGTTTCAGAGGACACTTGTGTTGGGAAGACTCACCAGGAAGAGCCTGTGCAGAAGGCAGCTGACTCCCCAGCTGCTTTATGTACCATGGAGAAGTCAGAACTACCTCTGAAGAACACAGACACAAGAGAGGGCATTACAAATGTGCAGAGGTCTGGAGAAGAGCAGGCAGCAGGAGAGAAAGTATGCTGTGTTGCTAAAGCCCCACCTGATCTCCAGCTGGAGCAAGATACAGAGGTTCTTATTACTGAAGATATGGAGGAAAATGCTTTTGAACCAGAACAAGCTGAAGATATGGCTGAGGTCTGTGATGATGGGCAGACATTAAAAGAGATCCCATCCTGTCTGGCAGAAACCCAGGCTGCTGTGCAGGAGGAGATGATCAAAGCTAGCAATGGAGAAAAAACAGAGGAGCACTGAAAGAGCACATGACATCTGATGCAGCAGCTGTTGAGCAGGCTGATGGTCTGTCTGCTGCCACAGGATGAATCTGCTGCCTTGAGCACACATGAGCCTGAGATGCCAGTGGGTGCTTGTACTCTAAAGGACTCAGGTTATTGGTAAAAACAAGGTGTTGGACTCAGAAAGGTGTTGGTAAAGCCTGCTTTGAAAAGTGCTGCTCAACTTGAAGCTGGTATGTTGTAATGGCACTACCTTCCTGCCCTCCCTCTGGAGGGAGGGGGTGTGGGCATGAGTTAAGTGTATCTCAGAGGGAAAAAAAAAAAGGTCTATTTGTGTAGGTGACTCTTCCTTCTTTCCTCCACATGCACATATACCCTGGCTAGGGCTATGCACTTTGTAGTTATCTCCCACTGTGTGACTGAGCTGGGTTAAGTCTTCTCTGACAAACAAGCCAAATAGATGAATTCTGCTTGTCTGTACACCCCACACTGACTGTCACTGCTATTTGAAATGCTCTGTGGACAGGGGAGTCTGTGTTGTGATTGGAATCAATAAATGGGTGCATTTTAACACTTTTTGCTATGAAACATTGTTTTATGAGTGACCATCTGCTTTATGGTTAGTGCTTGTTGAATGCTTGGACAGGAGGCTTAGGGAAGTGTCTGTCTACAGACTGTAGCCAACAAAAGAAACTTCTGGTGATAATTTTGCTGCAAGTAATGAATAAATTTCAGGCCCCTACATATACAATGCTGGTCTCAATGTATAGCTCCTAAACAAAGGAGGGTCTGACTAGTTGAGCAACTGACACTGAATTTACTGATGTGATGCTGAAGGGAAACAGAAAAATAATATAGCCTAGTTCCTTTACCTCCTTTCTACCCAAGGAGGATTTCACAACAAATTATTCTGCTAGAGCTCAGAGGGAGTTAAAAGTGAAATAATGAGTGATACTAGACAGCTGGGAAACCACAAAGCAAAGGAGAGTAAGGTTCTCCTGAAGGAAGCCATTTCCAACTCTTGTGTTCTTGCATGCTTCCTTTACTAACAGCTTTCATAGGAAGAAAACACTAATAGTTGCAGGCAAGTCAGGATATGAGGATCTTGATAGCTGTGCATCTATTTTAAAGGATGATTGGTTTTACTGTCTGTGCTTAATCACTTCAGGAAGACAGCATAGCCTTAAAAAGATTTCCTTGGAATCAAAGGACCAGGCTGCCCCACTGCAAGCCTATGGACTTAAGCCAGACTTCCTTAAGCTGCTTTCCTTTATGACCAAGTCTGAGTGGGCACCTTGTTCATAAAAGTGTCTCTTCCCCATCACTTAAGTAGCACAGAGCATGATCCTTCCTTTTAGCTGTTACTCCAAATCCAGAAGGCACCTACATCACTTGGTTTTGTTGACAAGCTACCCTGGGTTTGGTTGCTTCTCACAAAGCTGCTCCTGTTAGTCTGGAAGAAGATCTGTGTCCTTACAGACAATTTAGATTGAACAATTAGTGGGTGGGCAAGGTCCTCCTTACAGATGCCAGGAGAGCTAGGAGACAGGAGGAGATCTTGGAAGAAGAAACAATGCTAGCAAAGAACAGCCACAGTGTCTGTGCATCATTCTGCCTCTATCTTAGCTCTTCAGCTCTGCAACCATAATTAACTGCCAGGTATTTTCAGAAGTTTGGTGTTCTCATCTGCTCTCTGCTTTGCAGTTGCTGGGAATGCCAGTGGCTCTTTGACAGTGTGGCAGAGAGTGTGGGCAGCAGGGAAATATTCACACACAGAATCACAACTGAAGCAGAGAGAAAGGGACATGTGTTCTCCTTATGCTGGGAAAGTGTTGAATGCCAGAAAGAGTAAATTACCAGAGCCTGATTCAGTCAAAAAGTAGATGGAAGCTTGTTTGCATATATTCATGGCAAAGGATCATGGAAGTGAGAGTGATCACCTCAAAGGATGCTCAGGGTTAATGTTCAATCACCCACCTGGGGCAAGCATTTTAGAAACCAAAGATGCAAACCCTGTGGTTCTGGCAGAAGAAGTACATTGTTTGCATTCTCCCATTAAAGGATCATTTACTTCCAAAATAATCTTGTCTTTGTATTTAATCCTTGTGATTTAGGAAATGCTTGCATCTCACTACTCCTCAGGAACCCCTGTCAAGAGTAACTCAGCAGCTCTTGTTCCACCTGTGGCTGAGAGTGAAGGTGTTGGTCTAATCCAGAGTCACAATAAAATGCATCATGACATGACACTGTTGCTGACACACTGAAACAAACAGGTGACAGGGATCAACTTTCACCCCAAATGGTATCATGCAGAGTAATACTGCAGGCTATAGCTTCACACAAACATTGCCCTAGCTCAGACTGACTGCTGCATGGCTGGTGACCTCTCAGAGATCACCAATTTGCATGAACAATGGTGGCACTGTGGTGTACTTCAGTTTTCATTTGAATTTTAGGATTTAAATAGCCAAACCTGGGATATAAACCCACTGTCTGATTCACAGAAAGGAGTAATCCTTCCTGTGTCAGAAAAATCCTGGTAGAAGGGAATAATCTTCCAGCAGATGTAATGCTGCAGGAATTGGGGGATAAAAGCTTCTGCAGTGGCCTGGTTTCATTTCCACCTAGCTGATGTTCCTTGGGCAATGAGAACAACAGCTGCAATTCCTTTTACAACAGTTCTAGTTCTGCTGCTTTCCTTTCTCATAATCTTTTGGGGGTTTTTTAGAGGTGCCCCAAATACTCTAAAACCAAGTTTTACTTTCAAGAGGTCCTGGTTTGCATTGTCCCAAAACTACAGTCAAGGAAGCCTTTGTTTTGGCAATTCTTATGGCTTTAAGGGCATGGCAGAAGAGACTCTGCCTTATGTCTGGTATTTGCTTTGGTTCTAATGCCAAAACCCAATTTTTTTGCCCATTTCATCTTGTAAAGTATTTGGGTAAAATGCTGAATATTGGTGTCACTGGCCTCAGAATGAAAGCTACTGGTGTCCTGAGCAAACCCTTGATGCTAACTGGGCTCACTGTGTTCAAACTCTGCTGAAGGAAGATGCAAGGCTAAGCTTTCAAATGCAACTCCTGTAAGAACAGGACTTAAGTTAGGAGAAGAAATACTTTTAAACTCCCATTGCTACCCTTAGTCCAGGGAAAGACCATTCTGTAACAGCACAACTGTACCATCTAGCACAGCAGGTCTACAAACCCTGCCTGCCTCTGCTTCCTGAGCATTAAACTCTCTCTGACACTGATGAGCAAATGCAAGTTAGACCTTTCACTGCTGTTTGTCTTCTAAGGCATGTTCTAATTGGGGAGTTTGTTAATAATGCAATGGTGTGAATAGAACTCAGCTCTGTTCCCAGGCTCTGGGCTGCCCTCTTCAGATGATAAGCAGCAAATTCTGTGACTGAATCACTGCAAACCAGCATTAAGTAGCATTACCAGCTCACCTAACTGCCTTGCAAAGGGCATGGATTGAAACATCACACACACACAGAATCATTGTTGGCCCTGTGGAAAATCTTAGCTCCTGATGCTAAGAATCTTTGCTTTTAACTTTCATCAATAAGGCTTTCTGTCATTCAGCATGGAACCTTGAAAACACAACCTGGCCATGCTTGAGAAAGTAAAAACCCAGACATTTTTAGGAGTCTCCCATCTACTATCTGCTTGTGCTGTAAAGAACTCCAGCACATCTTCCTCTTCCTTTGGAAGCACCTTTCCAGTAAGTCACCACCATCTGAATCACAGCAGGCTGCTTCTCCTGAGTGTTTAAACTACTTCCACAACTTAGGGAGAAGTTCTGAAAGCAGCTGGCCACAAATTAACCTCTCTGCATTCTCTGGGGTCTTGTTTGGCTTTTCTAATGGGACAGAGCTTCATGAATCTTGAGGTTTCAGCATAACTACAGTTTTGCCTTCTTTTGGCTGGCTTGGAGCAAAATTCTGCTAGTGGCATGAGTGTGGAGCTAACAGCAAAGCAGGGAAACAGTCACAGTATGAAATGGGCAAAGGAAGGTGAGGAAGGGGAAACAATTTGCCTAGATATAAAAAATAACTGGTGTATTTGTACTTAGGGTAACGACCATCAACATCTTCATGCCCATCTCTAGACATAAAACCTCTCTTGAGACAACAGAGCTGTTAATTCTCATCTTTTGAAGCACTTCTAACAAATGTCAGTATGCCAGAGAATAAACTGTTCTTTTTCTGTCCTCTCTTAGCATCACAATGCCCTGCCCAAAGCCCAGGAAACATTTCCTTGCTATACTCACTTAAAGTCAACCTAACAAAACACTCATTTATTTGTAAGCTGCCTTCTTTCTAGCTTTGGCATCAAATTGCAGCTGTCTTTCTGCATTCTGCTTTTTCTCCTCCAACAGCAGTGGTGGCTGGGTTCCTCTTTCCTTCTTGTCTGTTCTCACAGCTATGTAGTTTTAAGTGATTAAGTTCATGCAGTCTTGTAAGTGAGTGCCTAACTGGCATGGAATCACACAATTCTACAGATTCTACCCATAAAAAGCAGCTCAAACAGTGCAGCAAAACTGCTCTGGATCCATTAGCTTCACTTTAAAACCTGTAATCCCTAAATTATAGATCTGTTTTTCTGTAGTTCCTCTTACTTGAAGCTGTGATGGTGAAGCTATCTGCAGAACCATCTGTAATCATATCATGTTGTGTGATAGAGCTGTTTTACTTTAAATATTTAGCTCTAAAAAGTGGCACAGGATTTGTAGTGGAACAGCACTTGAAGGGAACTAATGATCTGGGACTTGCAGGGACATAGTTTGGTGTCACTAGCTACCCTACTTAAGAGCAACACCTCATTATCCTGAGGAAGAAATAAAGGTTAAGGAGTTGTGATGCTGGAAATGGTTTAACTCATGTTTACTTTGTAGTTTCTCTGCCAGAAACAGGACACTTCTGTTGCTATTTAATGTATGATGAGTTTGTGTTTGCCTCTTTCTAGCAGTTAATCTGCATGACACAGTTTGTGAAACAAGAGAACAATAGATTGGGGGGGGGGGGAAAAGTTCATCTTTCCCTTCTTTACACAGTTTTCTCCTGCTCTTTTTCTGCAAAGTACTTCATCTGCTTCTAATACTGCTGTAGTGTTAGGATGGCACTCTAAAAACATCACTTCAGGTAATTTTTTCTCTGCATTCAAAATAGACTCTGCCTTATTGTGATTTGAGTTTGAAGTGATGGCATTGCTGTGCTTTCTAAAACCTAAGTGAATGACTGATAACATACTGATCTAAGGGCCTGAATTCCACCTTTCCCTTCTCTTAATAAGGAGAGATTTGCCCTACTTTCCCCCTCCCTTCCATGTTCCACCAGGCCCATGAATGGCTACCCTGGCTAAATGTGAACTTCTTGCTAGAATTAATAAATGATCTAGGAAATAAGAGGAGACCTAAATATTATTTACTTTGATAATATAAACTAATAACTGCAAAGTGCAGTATTGGCTGGGAGTCATGGTGAGTAACTGACTTTTGAGAGGCTCTTAGTGAGATCAAAAGACTGTTCCTTGAACCAAGACTGACTTAAACCCAATAAATCTTGCAATTTCTGTCCAGCCCACTCTGAAATGAAATGTGAATCTGATCTTCATTTTAAGCGGGGGGGGCACTTTCCTGGTCTAAATAAAAATGAAATATCAGCAGTGCTTAGCCACAGGAGGACCCAAAGTCACATGCCTTTTCTTGCTTCAGATGTAGATAGCAGTTTGGAAGCTTCCTGAAAGGCTAGGGAAATGGAAAGACTTTTTCACATCAAGTTTTAAACTCTTTCCTACCTGCATGCTTCTCAGCAAACTGCAGAAGTGCTCTTAGGCAGGGCTAGGGTGTGCCACACTAACAGGGGGTGGGTCCCAATGAATTCCTTATGCCTTGCAGGTGTGGGGGTTGGCCCAGGAGTGGTCTATCAGCTCAGTAACAAGGATAAAACCTGGCTCTGGGTTTGCTTCTAGGTAAAAAGCTTTGTTTGTGCCAAAGTCATTAAGTATCCAAAGCCTGAAGGTTCCCAGGAGAAGGCTCCCAGCAGGATTCTTGTTGTACATCTTGATCATGGGGAATGAAATCAGTCACAAGAGGTTTTGCTCTGGAAAATCTAGGGAGTTGGAAAGGCCAGCAGCTGTGCAAGGAAATACAGCAGTTGATCTCCCTGTTGCCCAGACAGCCCTGGGGGCTGTGCTGTGGAGCAGTGTGAATCATCCTCCAGAGGAGAAATCACAAGATAATGCTACAGGGATGCAGAAGCAAGAGGTAGGAAGAGAAAGTGAAATAGCCTCATCCTCTTTGCCTGTGGCACAGATAATGGTGAGGACCACAGACCTGCAAGACCTGGGTGAGGCCCAGCCTTCTGCAGAACAGTCAGAGCAGACTGGGAACAAACCTACTCCCAGGATGAGTCCAGACAGACAAACTTGTGCTCCAGCTCAGGAAAGACCTTCAACAGCTCAGCAAGCTGATGGAGAGCCAGAGGTGACAACTGACCTGCCTCTGCAGACCATGGTAGGGACTGGAGCTGGAGATGCTGAAGGTGTGTTGAATGAGCAGGCAACAGTGGAAAAGAACCCAGTGGGATGTAAGAGACCAAGTGGCAAGATGTGCAAGCCAAGCCCTCTCTGCAGATGGCTGAAGAGACTGAAGTCCCCAGGAGGAAAAGCTGAAGTCCAGCCTGATGCAGTTACTAGCCAAGAGTGAGGCTTCCTGGGGGCTGCAGAAGGACTCTCAAGAGCCCAGTGTGGTGCCCTCAAAAGAAGACTGCTAACTGTGACTTGCAGAGAATAAAAGGAAAGTATAGTTTTGGTATCTTGAAACTGTGTGCTGTACAGCTCTGGGTGGAGTCCAGAGGGCATTCCCTCTGAGAGGGGTAAGAAGGGGAAATTAAATGTCTCTGTTTCCTTAGCAAGCAATGTGGGAGGTTTCCACTTTGCCTCCTCTTTCTCTGCTGCCCACTGGGGGTTTGTCTGTAATAGCTTCCTTTTTGAAGCTCTGCAAATGTGCAAAGTACAAATTTGTACCTTCCTAGTGCTTCCTTTAATACCTTGCTCTGCCTGATGGACCAAGATAAGTGCATTAGTATTGTGAAGCTAAGGAAATATGTTGCAAAACCACCAGATGTTTATAAATGCACAATGGGAATAGTGGGTGTTTGTGTGGGAGGGTTGGTAAACAAGGGCCTTTTGTTTTGCTGTTTGAAGTTGTCTATGTTTTTGTATTTATAAGTCAATAAAAGCTAGTTTCATTGCCTCAAATGAAGTGTTGACTACAGCTGAAAGGGGGATAAGGGAGCCAACAGCCTGGGCTCAGGAAACTCTCTACCAGCTTCCTCCAAACTGCCTAAGGTAGCTATGCCCTAACTGAAACCTACCTCTTAGTGCTAATAAAAGAACTGCTTTTAGGCATCAGGGAGAAGTTTCAGCCTCTTCCCAGCTGAACCCATGGTGAATGGAAGGAGGAAATTCCCCATTCTTATCTTTCTCCTTCAGCCCTTTCCTTTAGAGAAGGCACAGTTCAGTATTCTGCCTCAATGCTTCTCACCTTGCTAGGTGCAACCCCAGCTTATGTCAGGTGAGCTGGGACAGCAGCACACTGCAGTCTGGTTGATCACCATGTCCATGTTCCTGTAGCACCATGTTTAACAAGCTTAGAGTGCACCTTAGCACTTTTCTTGCAACAGAATTAAAACTAAAATATACCTACAGCCTCTCTCTTTACTTCTACCTTAGTCAAAAGCAGTTAGCTGTGCAAGCAGAGAAAGAAAGAAGTAGGAAAGCAGCTGGTTTCCACCATGAGCTCAGAAACACCATCTGCTGCTCTCCCTCCTCTTATGCAAAAAGAATTCCTCAGTTGCTAATGACCTGTAAGGATGGCATTTGCTGCATGTAATCTCCAGATCCCCCAAACAGCATGTTACAGGAAGTTTCTAGAGCAAAGACCCTCCTCAGAAGACCGATGTATTTATTATTATAGGCATCCACTAGATCATAGAATCATAGATCATCCTGAGTTGGAAGGGACCCACAAGGATCACTGAGTCCAACTCCTGTCTGTGCACAGGACAACCCCAAAGTCACCCCATGTGTCTAAGAGCATTGGCCAGATGCTTCTTGAACTCTGTCAGGCTTGGTGCTGTGGCTGTTGCCTGGGGAGCCTGTTCCAGTGCTGCACCACCCTCTGGGTGAAGAACCTTTGCCTAATATCCAACCTAACCCTCTCCTGGCATGCTGTTTCCCTAGGTCCTACCACTGGTCACCAAATTGCCACTAGCATCCACTAGCAGGTGCCACACATTATTGATTTGGTCTCTTTTGAGCACTTCTGGTTTATATTTGTTGGAAATAACTTTTTTACTATGCTTTCTGTAAGAAGCAGCAACACTGGGGATGGAATGGCACAACTAGTGCTTCACAGCAACAGGGAGAAGCTTTGATTCTAGAGCATCAGTGAAAACATAACACTTGAGGCCTTGGTAAACTGGTTTCAAATGTGTTATGTGCTAGATGCTTCAGTTGATGGAAAGATAATTGTATTCTTTCTTTCCTGGGAAAATCACAGCAAATCAGCTTTGATCAATTAGCCAGCAAAGATAAGGGCTAACCTGGATCAGGAACACTCAGAGGAGGTCTGAGGCAAAGGATTTAACCTTTTAGTGTAGTGAAAATAGTTTAGCATGTATTTGTTCTCTGTGAGCTGACTACTCAAATGACCTGAAGTTAACAGTGTTAGTACTGTCTTAGGTGTGTTTGAAACCATTGCATTCACCTGCATCTTCACTTGGACAATAAAAAACCCAGGTGTTTTAAAGAAGACTTTGCTACCATTTGGATCAAAACATACCCAAAGCTATCTGACTTTTAACAACACCAGCCTTTGTTTTGTTTTCAGCATTAGCATACTGAGAGAGAAGCAAGGCCACTATGTAGCTGGAGAAAAGATCTCACACATTAATCACAAGCTGTGGGAGGCTGAAAAGCTGCTCCACAGAAGGACTCCATTCCTGTGAACAGGCACCACCCCTTGAGCTTATTAGGCATCCAGAAACTGCATTTCAGTGCAAGAGCAATCTAACAAGCCTGCCTGCCTTAGTCCTGCCTAACTGCTGAAGCAAGATATGAAACTTTGGAAAATTCATCTGCCAAACTGTAGGAAAATATTCTGCTAGCAAGAAGCCCCAGCATGATTCCTCTCTTCTGTGGGAGCTTGTAGCACAAGATAGCCATCTTGCTGCTTTGTGAAGAGCATCTCTGAGAACAGACCTCTTGAAAAAAATCCAATTACTGATGCTGCCTGCTTAAACCAGGAACTGGTTTAGAAATGCAGTAAATCAGCATGATGGTGACTGCAAAAAGCTAATAGTTATGAACACCATGTATCTGACCGAGCTCTGCTGTACTGTAACTGCAAAGTACCTGAGGTTTTTTTTCCCCTCCCCTTTCAATTAACCAGCAAATTCTGGCACTTGAAGGAATAAGCACCAGGTTTTTCCTGGCTTTCTTACATTCCCTTCTGAGAGAAGCAAAAAAAGGGAGGAAATCTTAGCAAGAAAAAAGGAATCAAAGTTGCTGGGAAACCTCAAGGCTGAAGCAGCCACCACTGAGCAGAAAGACTCTCCAGAGTGCAGGAGGGAGCCAGTTGCAGAGGGCTCAGAACCAGGAATGTCAAAATTGGTGGCACAAGAAGCAAGAGGGAAAAGCCCAGGCAATTTTGGTCTGCCTGAGCCCAGGAATCAACTGCCAGAAAGGTTTGGCACAGGACACTGCTCAAATGAGAATTTCAGGGTAAACTAACACAATAAGTCTCCTAAAAGCTAACTGCTAGCCAAAAGATAGTTTTTATGCTACCAAAAAGCAGTGAAGCTTATCCCAGAGTAGAGCTAATTTGGAGTTTCTAAAGCACTAAGCAAAACACATGCTCCCATTCTCTAAGAGATTTTCTTAGTTACAGCAGCCAACTCTACACAGTAACTTGCTATATAGGTCTACAAATTGGCAAGGAGAAAACCTGCAGGGAAACACAAAAGGCCATTTATTTCACCTAGCTTCTCAGGCTTTTCCTGGCTCTGCTCAAGGTCCCAGTCTATCAGAGACCTCTGGCACAGCTGGGCTGAACACAGGCTTTATAAATAGGTCTGGGAGAGTGCAAGAGTAATGCTGGATTTGATACAATGTGAGAACAAGCTAAGAATGAAGTAGAGAAACTGGGACTCAGGTGCTCTGCACTACAAGCTCAGTGAATAAACTCTCAGGCATTCACACTCATCAATAAGCAAGTCCTTGTGACTCTTGAAACATGTATTTTAATTGATCTCCCTTGCTTTTAGGAGAAGTTCTGCTTTCAGGCTATGGCCCTGTCTGAGTGGGGCTGGTAAAGCAGCTTGCACTGCTGTTCTGGTTTAACATTAACAAGTTGCTCCAGAGGAAGTTCAGTAACTGAGCATGTTTGGGGGCTGGGGGAACCACCTAGGCACTGGCTACTCACAGATCAATTACAGGCTATCCACATCTACAGCAGGCCCTTAATATTAAGCATGTAGGTGGAAGAGAGAGCTCATTATGTTTCTGACTGTGCTTTTGGCATGCCTTGGTTCCTGTGGTGCATCTTCATCAATTCAATAATCATGGAGTTCTCATTGCAGCACTTGCAACCTGGGAGTGCAAACAGCACAGGCAAACTTCCTAGGCAAAGATTTGCTCTGCTGCAACAGTACTGGCAAAACAGCTTCTTGTGCCTGTAGGTGCAGGTTCTTGAGGGATTCAGGAGAAAAGAATGAGGACAGGAACTAATCAAGTGTCTCATCTAAAAGAAGCTTTGCTCTGAATTTCTCTCTTCTCTAGCCTAGATGACAATGCACCACCTCCTGGTGTGTAACTGAAGTCAAAATACAATTACAGAATGTGTGTAAAGGGATGCAGTATCTCCACTAAATACTTAACAACATCCATAAAACATGAACAAATGCTCATCTAGACAATGAGGGAGTTGTCAATTACAAGTTGCACATAGTTAACAGAACAGTAGCACACTGGCTGGCTTATCTTCCTCTGCCAAAGATCCCAGTGAAACCAGCTCTGCCAAGGAGATGCTTTGGTGTCATTAGCTTGTAATAGCTGTTAGCTGCCTTGGAGAAGTGGCACCAACTGTGTTGTGACCATAGGTAAGGTGATCTGAAGTGAGTTACACTTGACAAAGAAGATATTTGGTGAACATGTGGGGAGCTGGGTACCTGCTGCTGTGGCAATAATCCCTGTAGCTTGACCCAGACCCCACTGCCAAGCCTCAGCCAAGTGCCTCTCTCTTGTGTGTACTTAGTGGTGTACAGGCTATTGAGCCACTCTTGCTGCCACCTCCTTTGGCATAAGCAACTCCAGTTGATACAATCCTTGACTTGTGAGAACAGACATGAGCTGGGATTGCTTCTTCAAGAGAAAACAATGTAGACACCTCCTGTGCACCTGGAGTTTCCAAGTGGATCCAGAGAATGGTCAGTTATACCTTTTACAGTGGGTAGGACATTAAAAAGCTGAGGCAAATAATGGCTAGCACCTAGACACAAATAATCTTCTGACACTTCCTCACACCTCTCAACTTGTTATTTAATTCTTTGTGGCTTAATTATACTGTTGGCTGAAGATGTGACTTAGAACTCTTTTCTCCCCTTGTCACAGGTTGATTCTGGAACCTGAGCTAGCTTCCAAAGGGACAAGCTGCTCATCACTCCAAATGGAAAGCTCTCTCCACTTGTCTCATTGGAGCAGAAAACACCTGCTGAAAAGTTTCAGAAATGAAAAGGTACAAATCTTGACTCTGCACTCTTGAGCTTTGCTGCTAGAAGAATGTCCCTAGCCACTCTCTGAGATCTAAGCACCTGTGAAACATGACAGGAGATGTCAGAAGAGTGCCAGGGGAACTTCTGGCTATGTAGGAAACAGCAGATGAAATATCTCTGCCTAGAATAATCATCTCTTTGGAGGGGAACAGAAACAATCCTGTAGATGCTTCAGTCTGCAGCCTACTCATCCTACTGGCCTATGGGTTTCTTCAAGGAGATGTGTGAGAAAAGGAGGCCTGGCATCAACATGCATGCCAGCTGGGTTGTGGTAGTGTCTCTTTTGCCCTGGGTAGGGTTAAGGACATCATTTTGCAGCAGGCTTGATGAGAGAAAGCAAGTACAGACTCCAGATAGCATGTTGGTGAGCTGCTATAATCTGATAATAAACCAGCAGGGCTCAAAGTTCCTTTTTGTGCTGCAGAGTCCTTTAGCTAGATTAAGGCAGTCCAGCAGCCACCTATTATGTACAATTTCACCATTTCTTTTTGACTTGGCATGGTGTCCTCCTTATGGATCTTTAAGTGCTTGAGAGGAACACAGCAGTTCCAGCTGAGATAAGGGCCAGAGTGTGGGGTACATGGACACTTGGGCCATGTCCTCACAGGGCAAGGTGGAGAGGAGCTTCAGAAATCCACAGAGGGAGTCAAAAGAGCCAAGTTTATAAGGCAGAGGCTCACTTCTGGAGAGTTTATAAAGGAACTGCATAGGGAGCAGCTGATGAGGGAATGGAAACAGTGAGGGCCACATGTGCTGAGGGAATTTAGGAGATTTTGGGGGAAAATGCACTTATTCTATGTTTTCTTTGCACTGACCTAGTTCTGTTTCCCTTACACTGGCTCTCCTCTGACAGGAGGTGAACATTTCCTTCCTGCACCTGATGACAGGTGATGACTTCCTGACCTTTGACCTCAAACCCAAGCCTAAACCACTACAGTTCCAGCCTAAATAGGTGCCATGATTTCTCTTCCATAATCTCCAAGAGAATTGTTAGGTTCTTTTCAAACCAGGCCACCCATTTTAAATTAAAGCTTCTCTCTCCTGAAAGACAAACGGCCCAGATTTCTACTGCCTCTGCTTTACTTTCCCTCTATGATCACTCCTCTAATGGCATTTAACACTTCCAGGCATTCCTCAGCTATAGCCTGTGCTCACACCCCCCAAGACCTGAACACCACCAGCTTCCCCTGACTAAACCATGACTATATCAGTGAAAGTGAAAAAAGACATAAACACAGGTCAGAAACTGAATTTATTTTACTTCTGAGAAAACATCTTCTGACAGGTTTGTTAATTTTGGGGGTTTTTTTTAGTTGATAATTTTTGCCCCAGCACTGGGAGTGTTTCAGGCTTGTTGCCTGTTTACTGTGCCTGTGGTGCATGCCTATTAGAGATACATCACTTGCTGGCTTCAAAACAGAAGGGTAAGCAGTAATTAATGGCATGTTCTATAAATCTCCCCCCTTTCTGCTACTAAATATGCAAGGGATGACTGGAGAGGAGCTCTGACAACACTAAGAGAGAAGAGGATGTCCATTACCTCAATGAAAAAGGAACCTGAAAATGAAATAACTGTTTTCTGTCAACTTACTGGTTTAAGTTCACTCTTCTTCCCCACAGGGAAAAGTTTAATCTTCTCCTCATGTTAATGAAGTGCTTTGTGCTTCTGAGTCTGAGCTGATCTTTCTGATCCCTCTGTAGCCCAGTTAAGTACTGAAGGAAAGGAGGAAGCCCATCTCCTGCTCCTCTTACTCTCAACCTTTCTTCCTTCTTGCTTTGCTTTAAAAATTAACTTTCATGTTTTCCTGGAGCTGAGAAAGCCATTACAGAAAAGACCAAACCAATTTTTCTTTCCAGTGTATGTGATTGTTTTCTACTTCCCTAAAAGGTTAATGTTTAAAATGAATAATGGGTAGTGGGGAAGAGGAGAAAGAAAGGTTTCTCCTGCTTGCCTTTTTCTCAGCTCACACAGCACGGAGTTATTGCTGTTTCCTTGCACCACTTCTGCAGCCTACACAACTGTTTGCCCTTGGGTGGTGGCTTCCAAAGCAGATTCAGGCCTACTAATGGATTTTCTTACAAAGGGAATCACTTTGTCCTCTTCTTTTCCTCTCCTGACACTCTTGATCAACAGCTTTTTGCTGCAGCTGCTGCCTCCAAGGCTTGCTATTTTCTGCCAGCAGATTAGTTACCAAGTGCCCTGTACAAACTAGCACCCAGGAATCCACAGCAGTTTCACCACTTAGCAATCTCTGCAAGGATTCCTCCTGCTACCACTTTACCCATGGCTTTAGTGGAATGAGGTGAATGGAACCAGAGTAAGCTAAAAGAATAGCTCCAAGAGCCACTGAAAATGTAGCAGTTCACACAAATTTCAGAGGAGCAGCATGAAATGTACCCATCAGCAATAAATGTTACCTACTGCTTCTGCTTGTAGCTTCACAACAGCAGTGGGAAAGGAGCTCAGCTCTTCTTGCTTCCAAAAATCTGTCTCTGAGCTGGCAAATGATGCAAGGTGTGCAGCACAAAGCAGCAGGACTGCAGCCAGGAAAGGCCTTATGGAAAAAGTGCAGTTCCATTTGAAAAGCCATTGGATTAACCTGGAATAAATCCACATTGGAAAACACTCTTGCTCCTTATTAAATCAAAACCTGCTGGCTTGTAGGAAAAATTAGTAGTGCTGTGGATGCTCCTGGGGGCTGAAAATATAAGGGAGCTTGACATTATGAGAGAGCACTTGAGCTGCAGCAGAGCATTACTCTTTGCAAGAGAGAAGTAAGGAAATCTATGCAGTTAGTGACTACTTTAGTCCAAAAACACATAGCTCCAAACCTTGATATAATTATCACAGTGCCTGGAGTTTCTGTTGGCTATGTTAGCCTAAAAAGAAGAAAATATTGACCCAACAGTATAAATTAACACATATATCATGTTTCAGGAAGATGCTAAATGAAATACATTCCATTTAACAGGATAAACATCTAAAGTCATGCAGTCATCTGCTGGTGAGCCCTGATGTTTATGCTGAAAGTGGTAACTCTGAAACCAACAGAGCCCACAGATAATGATGATCTCCCTCTGGAAATAACCTCATTAATCAACATAGCTCAGCAGTCCAGCCTTCTGGATGCTACAGAGCTGAGCCATATCTTTTCACATCCTCATTTTATTTTTTCTCCTCCTTTGATTCCATCCATGTAGAGCTTCAGTTCACAGGTAAAACATACAGCTACTGACTTCCAAGCTAAAAGCTGTTCAAAGCCACAGATGTCTCCCAGTTGTGTTGCAAACCCAGGTCTTCCTGAGGCTGTGTCTACATCACAGAATCATTACAGTTGGAAAGGACTCTCAAGACCATCTAGTCCAACTGGCATCCTGTCTTAATTTTCCACTATCCAGCTGTGGACTCTCAAAACTGAACCTTCTGTGTCTCTTCCTTTTTCTCTGCATGTCCTCACTCCATGTAGAGAAGCAACCTCTCCAGAGGTGGATGGATGTACTCCTGAGACATGAGAATTAATCTGCCACATTAGCCTCTAATTGTAAGGCAACCATTGCTAAATCATGGTACTCAGATTTCTGCAAATGCCTCTGTCAGAAATCAGCATTTTCTTTTTAGAGAGTCCAGCCTTGTATTGCTCTCACCTAGGTGACTTTCTATGTTGCTGTTCATCTCTTCCTTCTCTCCACATGTCATCCATTCAAATTCATTCTCTCTTACTTTTCTATGAAGAAAAACTTGGACAAAGTATGATCTAGTGGTCACAGAAGGCCCTGGTAGTAAAATATCTAGGCTTGGTTTTGTTCATCTATTGCTGTTGTATATAATAATTTAATCTTTGCATCCCTTAGGTGAGTCTGTTCAAATCACAGCCTCCTCAGGGCAAAGGCTCAGGGCTGTCTGTGTGTATGGAATTATAAAGGCTTAGGAGAAAAGAAACCTGGAGCTTGGTTAGGGCCTGTGGGCACTACTGTGGTCCAAAGGATAAATCCAGAGAGGCCACCTGACTACATAAAGGCTGTAAAAAACCTCATCAAGGAGTATTGCATGTCAGGGTGCAACAGTGAACAAGAGGGAAAAATATTACCTTTGTGGAGGGCATAGCTGAGCTGCACTTCATCCTATTGCACTGGTGTCACACAGAGTGTGATAAACTGTGGAGACAAAAAAATGGAACTCATGTCACAGGCAGTGTAAGGAAGCAGATTGCTAAGGGTGCATTAAACTTTGATGGCTCCATTTATACATTATACATGGGCCAGTCAGCAAGGCTGCACCCCTGGTAATTTTCCAAAGGAATCAGCTAATAATGTTACAGCACATGCTGGAACAAATTATTGCCCAGGCTCTTGCTGCTTGTTTCTGGTTTTTCTTTTGCTTATTAGCACACAAAATATGTCATGCTCCACACTTTTCTATGCCCTGGGGTATGGTCCAAAGAGCAAAGCAAAGGGGAGTTGTAAGGAAGATGGATAGAGAGACACTTTGCCTCTATAAACAGCATGCTGATGAAGAGGAGAGGAGATTAAAACTGCCAAGGCCCCTTCCATTTGAATCACCTGTGATTCTCAGTCTTAAGGAAAACCCACTGCACAAATTATGCAAACTGCCCCACAAGAAGCACAAGCAATTTTAGGAGAGGTTGGACTCCTTCAAAGCCTAAGGCCACAGGTGTTTAGAAACCATGCTGCCAACCAGCATAAAATAGCCTGATAGAGAAGGGGCTGACAGCAAAAAAGCAGCTGCCACTTCCCAGTGTTCTCCTTTGAAGCAGAACTCCAGCTGGTTACATGGTCAGAACATGGAGAAAAAATAACAATAACAATAAAAAACCCCAGGATGGTTGAGTTTTGTCCTCAGCATATCATTAGCAGTGAGGACAAGCACTGCTGCAAGTGGAAAGGCAGAAGGCCTAGTGAATCAGGAGAGGGTAACAGTAAATCTGAGAGGAATTGAATTGTCTATTTGAATCCCCTTGATGGAAGAGTCTTACACAAAGCATCAGCTAGTCCTGATCTGACATGTGTTTTCCACCAGTAATTCTCCAGTGCTTCATGTGACTTTTGAGACAGGCCAGGAGGAGAGGACAAGCAGCTGGAAAACTTCAGTTCCACAACAGGAGATGCAAAGGCATCATCTATCATCTGCTGAGGAACCCCTAAACCTCATAACATTTTCCAGGCTCTGAGGACTTGTTCCATTGTTTCTGTGACAAAGGAATGAATTCATGTCCTCCCTGCCCAATGTTTGGTAATCTCTAAGGCAGACTAAGATACTCAGAGTCACTGGAGCTGCAGCAATACATTCATCTGAAACCAGATATTGCTGAGATTAGAAAAACTTCTGTTAAGTGATTAAATGGTAGGAAAACTTGTGTTAAGTGGTTAAATGGTGGAAAAACTTGTGTTAAGTTATTAAATGGTTCTACAACTTGCTCTAAAGATCTCTGGCTTGAGAGAGGACTACAGGAGCACTGACATAAAAGTGCTTTGAAGCAGTACTTGTGTTCTTCTTCTGCCCAGCCACTGGCATGGTCTTTCCCCAGTGCTAAAATTCTTTCTACACTACCAGGACTTGGAATAAAACCAACATCAAAAGTAATGACAACATCCAGTCAAAGTAAAACTTAGTCCAGAGGATTAGGATTATGCTCCCTTTCATCCAATGTGACTTGAAACAGAAACTCACTCTAACTTGTGCAAGTCTCTCTTCAACTCCAATAACTTCCTTTCAGTACACACCTGCTGGGAATGCTGCACCCTAAATTTAGGTGCTGATGAATATTTTGCCTATTTCCAAATCCCAAAAGCAATTTTTGTGGGTGTTTTTTTTTCTCATTCTTGCATTTTGCAGGATGAATCTGCCCTGAGAAAGATTATTCTTTACCTTACACTTCAGACGACTCTAGATTACCCTTCAGGTGATGATGAGCTGATTGTGATTTGCTGCCACCAGTTTAGCTTTCCCAGCCTTTTCTGTCAGTTGTTTTGGTGTTGTTGTGCCACTCTCCCACCTTGCTGTAGCTTATTTAAAATTCTGAGCTCAGTGTGGCACTGGTTTATTTGGTACAGCACCTTGCACAGCAGGGCTGCTGCCATTACAGACAAGGAAACACAAAGCAGGATGCTTCTCTACTCAGAAGCCCCTGGGTGCTATCTCAGTAGCACATAACCATCCCAAGCACTGCTTGCATTTGCTGGCTACCAAATTGAAATTCCACCAACAGTGTTAGAAACATAAAGAACAAGCACTGCAATTGCTTGTGCTTTATAGACACTTCCTGACAGGAGCTTATCTCTGCCTGTACAATGTGTTGTTATTCTGGTAAACACTGCATGTTGGTTTATTATGGTTAATGAAATGCAGCCCTAACAACTCTGAAGATACAGAAGGACTGTTAGAGCTTCTTGCAGGGACTGGATAATTCAATGTGCTGTGGTTAATGGGAAGAAAAATGTGGGAAAGAGAAGATTATTAGTGCAAGAAAAACAAACTAGAGGGAACTTCATGACCACAGGGAACTTTCTACGATTTCCTGGCATTCAGGTCTCAATTATCACAGGCACAGCTCAGATGAGAAACAAAATTTATCCCTGGCAGAGGTAGGCTGCTTTATTACAGACCTCAGAAAGAGTGGATGTTTTGATAATGAAGTTAAAGGAAAAGCAGAACTTCCCAATTTGAGAGTAGCCTTTTCTGATCACGATGCTAGTGCTGTGCTAGGTCAAAAGTAAATCAATAAAGCAGCCCTCAGGCAGGCTCTATTTATGATAAATCCTGTAAATTGATGCTTATGTGCCACCAGCAAAGAATATTGTTTTCCTTAAGGGGCCTAGATCTCTGGAGATCTCAAGAGAGCTTGTATGGAAGCCAAGGTGTATTTATCCACTGACTGTATAAATACACACACTGTGGCTGACTTTATCAAATTTAAAGCATGACAGACAGAGGCAGGTTGAGGGAAGGCAGCCCTGCTACAGCCTGTATGAAACTAGCTGTTTCATCAGAAGGCAGAAGCTGAGCCTCAGTGTGCAAGTGAAGAGTGGGGAAAAGCTCACCAGGGACCTCCCTCTGATCTGCTGTGGAGCACATGAAAAGGCAGAGCACAGCAGGTGAGTTTTGTAGGGAGGGATTCTCAAAGCTTTGCTTTCTTTGAAGAGAAAATCCATCAGATAGAGGTGAAGAGCAGCTGGGGGCTGTGTCACACACCTTTGGAGCAATCCTGTGCTACTGCTATGCTCATAACTACCCAGTTTTACACAGTTAGTCCAGCTTAGCTTCTGTGCAGAATATTATTAAACAAACAGGGGTTTGGAAAGAGAATTCCACTTCCACAGCTGTTTTATTGATGGCAATATTGATGGACATATCTCTCCTGGCTTCCACCCTTATGAGGCCAAGGAAATCAAGAAGCACAGGCAGATTTGAAGAGACTCTTTAGAAGAGGTAAAAGATTCCCTTCAAGGCTGGTGAAAGGGGGATGTGGTTGTGTGTGCATTCATGTGCCTGTCTCTAAAGGGGTTTTTGAGGTTGTTTCTAATTCAAGGACTAAATGGGGCTTTCAAAAACCCAAGTTACCTCTCAGCTTTCACAGCTTTGCAGTACAGATTTCATGTAATTACTCCTGTGCCACTGAAGATCTTCCTCCTGTATTTTCTCCCTTTGATATGTAGGGGGATGGAAGCCTTTGTCTCTGAAGATGATGTGACCCTTCCATCAGCAGCATGTGCCTGCTTCCTACCTCATGCAGCTATTCTCTTCCTAGGCAGTTTGCATGGGCTTCTAGGAGTCACTTGCCTTCACCAAAGTGATTAAAATAAAAAAGGGCTGTTGTTTTATAGATATTGCCTTGCATTTATCACTCCTCAGCCTCAGCTGTTCCCTGAGGTGACCACATTAGCATCTTAATTACTCCAGGCTCCTTCCAGAGCCAAAGTAGAGACTTCAGATGGGATGAGTTGTGCTCTGCACACCTCTCTTTCTTTCCAAGTTTAGAGAAGGTGCAAGGCACCAGATTCCTGTTCTACATGCTGCAGCTTATTACAGCATGGGATAAACTTAGACAGCAGCAGTTTTTGGTTGTATCTTCTCAAACCACATTGCAAATAGAAACAAATCACAAAGCATGGTCAAACCTTCAGACACAAGTCTGAAGCCAGACACAAGTCCATTACTACCCTAACCAACTACTTATTCACTTTACAAACCATTCTTCCCCTCTGTGTCTTTTGCACTCCACCCTGCAAAGACTTAGGAACAAGCTTAACATTAACTATGTGTTTTCCCATTAAATGCCTAAATCTTTGCCTTATTAAACCTTTAGATTATAAACTGCCATGGGTTATTGGTTCTGTGGAATACCACATTCCTAACATTAGAAATGCCTGGGAGAACCAGGGTAGCATTCAGAATTTGGGGAAGTTTCTTCTATCCTGTTTTCAACCACCTGATCTATTCCTCAGGACAACTCCCTCCTTCCCCCTTTGGAAAAATGCAATTATCCCAATTTTTCCAAACAAAGCAGAAGCTCAGATAACTCTGTTACTCATAGGCCACTCAGGGAATAAGTGCTAAAGTTGGAAATGGAACCCAGGAGCTTTGCCTACCTGTTCCCTACTCTCATTTACATTAAGCATGAGCAGAAAAAGCCTGCCCATCTGGACACCCACATGAGAGGGGAATTTTATGGGGAAAAGATCCCTAACTGCTGTTTCAGCAGGCAGGTTTGGCATCAGAGATGGAGTGGAAATTTTCTTGCCTCTGTTGAAATTAGCTTTGAAGCCTCTGCTTTTCTCTTGTTTAATAAAAGTTGCAGGAACAGAAATTCAGGATCAAATCATGTCAGTAGAAAGATTTATTTTCATTCCCACCATGGATACTTTCAGTTGTTCACTGTAGAGGCCACCTCATTGCTGCAGGGGCTTCCTGGGAAGGTACAGATGCTTTTTATTTTGTATTTCCTCATTCACAGCTGCCCAGAGACTGTAGAGGGCTAAAGCTCTGCTAATCCTTTGCATTGCACTGACTACAGACATTTCTTTTCTTAATACATAAAAAGCTCCAAACATGAAGCTCCTACACTGCACTGTGGCTTGGGTGATGGGTTTTTTGTTGGAGAAATCAGCTGGGTGGGCATGCAGCTTGTACAGAGAAGAAGGAAAGGGGTAGCTGCCTAGTGGAATGCTCTACTTTGAGAACCAGCATACCTAGGCTGCTTTCCTTGCTGTACCTTGTGTGCTCAAATGCCTCTGCCTGTTTTCCTTGATTTCTGGATTAAAGCAGAAGTCAGCCCTGTACTCCAAAAGCTAGATCAGAGAGCATCAAAGCCAACATGGAAGGATCAAGAGCTCTGAGAAATCACTATCTGACAGGTAGGGTAATCACGACGATACTAGGGGTGTAGAGAGCTGGAAACCAAGCACAGCTCCTTCTTATCACAAGTAAAAAGTTACAGTCATCAGAACAATGTGATTTATTAGTTTCTTTGTGTCTGCTAACATAGAAAGGATAAGTAATTAAGAAGTGTTTCTGCTGGATTCACCCCAGTCAGAGGCAAGGATAAAGGAACTGTGGCTCAAGCAATGCAGAACAGGATTATTTTATTCTCCTGCCCATTCCCAAGTGCACCTGATCTTTAGAAACCAGAAGAATAAGGCTCCAGACAATTTTATCCATAGGAAATGTATCAGGGAGATGGAATTTAAAGAAAAAGCAATTAAAAAGCACACTAAGCTCCCTTGTTCAAATGTAGGAAAGCCAAGATTTCTGGGGAAAGGTTGATTCCTAGTAGTCGAGTATTTTGTGTTGTTAACAAACAACTGTTAACAGGTGGGGGTTTCTTAACAAACAAGAGAGGTATTGAGGTTTGCATGAGCAAATGTTCAGCTCTGAAAACCAGCAAGGCTCCTGCTTGAGAGCTTTACAGCTGTAGGAACCTGGAGCAGCTCACAGGCTGTCCCACTGCAATACAGCAGGCAGAGCTCCTGCTCCCTCGTGTGAGAGACAGCTTGGTGAACAGAAGAAATGTCTCAGTGCTTGCCTGTCAGAGGACAGCAAAGCAAATATCTGAAGGAACCTGAAGACACAGTGGAGAAGACACTTTCAAAAATGTCATGTAAATTACAACCATATGTGGGAACATATTGGAGAACAGAAATTCAGGATGGGTTTCTATGTGCAGTATCAGAAGTTAACACCCTGAACCATCAGCTTTCTGTGTTAGGTCTCTGCTATTAGCTCAGAGACCAGAGCCTTTTGCTTCCCATGCCTGACTGCTTCCAAAATCACATTATTTTTCCCCAGGATTCCATATGTGCAGCATTAGAACATCAAAGTTTAGGATGACAGCCCTCTGAAAACGTGACTCTGGCTATTGCTGGCTACACTGGGCTAAAAGCCTAATTCCACTGGCAAGTTCTCCTGATTAACCAGATAATGCAGCAATTAGAGCACAAAGATGCTGCAGGCTTATCTTCATGGTTACAGCCACAGTACATTTACTGCACACCTTAGACACTTAGCCCTTCCAATGCTGCCTATGCCCTATCTGATCTTCTGGACTTGACCAGCAGCAGAACATAAGCCCCATGCCCAGCAAGGACAGACTGTCAGGACAAAGGGAGGCCTTGTCCATTAGGTTAAGATATGTTGGAAGCACACAGGGAGTTCCTTCTGTATTCACAGCATTTACAGCCTGTAAGGTGCAGAAAAGAGTTTTTCCAGCAGGTTCTGAACACTCTGGGGCTCCCAAAATGAAACCTTCTGGCCAACAAGGAACAGAAGAAAGAGAAGGGCTGCTCAAAGAGACACTAACTGGGGGAGAAAAGAATTTCCTCTTGAAATCCTGTCAAGCAGCTCCAGATCCCAGCTGAAAGAGAGGGAAGGTGCATGTACCTCCGAACATGCCTGTGAGCACATGGACTAAAGCAAATCTTTTATCTTCATTAGCAATTCCTGTACCCTAAATGGTACAGAGCCAGACTAGAACACTTTTTTCTTGAAGTTGCATTAAAGTTTTAGAACATGTAATCAAAAATCAGTATAAATAGACTCTTCTGCCTATGGCTTTATTGAAAATACACAGATTTTTTAGCCTTCTTTCCCCTGAAAACAACATTTCAGCTTTTACTGTGGTTTTATGTCTTAATGTGCACCTTCGAGTCTCCAAATAAATTTGAAACAACTTAGTGAAACATGACAGAGGGGTGGGAAATATAGACTACAAAATGCCCCTGGAATCCTTGTAATCAAGTGTAAGTGAAGAGATGCAGCAAGTGTCCTGACAGAAGGAAGATGATAGCAGTTTGTTAGAAAGCAAAAGCCACCAAAGCCCCAGGCCCAGAAAAGCTTTCATCAGAATTATGATCTCTTGGGTGCTGAAGTCAATTAACCAGGATGATTAATCCTCTGAAGCCAGATTCAACACTTCTGGTATTCAAGAACCTTAAAGGTGTAAGGCAGGGTCATGAAGTCTCTTTGGGAACCTTATGGGCAGTGGGGAAAACAAGAGCAAAGTTCTACTGGACTCTAATTTATAACCATATAATGACACTGTAATTACCCAACAATTACAAGACACAATGTATTTGTTTAAGCCTTTTGGAAATTGCCACTCATTTGTGTAACTGGAAATGCACCAAGCAAGTAGGAATAATGACAACATAAATATGATGTAGTTAAATATCTAGAGTTTAATAGCACTTCATTAAGAATAACATCCAAGGCTGTTATGTTGTCATGAAGTTAACCTTCTAGTCATCAGGATAAGTATTATTTACATATTTGAAAACAAAACTGGGATGGAATTCCACTGTCATTACACACAGGACTGTAAAGTTATGACAGTCAACAGGACAAAAAGTGACTTTATGCCCTACTTTAATAATTCACATCATCAAACATGTGGAAGCTTAAATGGAATACAAAGCTGCAAAGAGGAATATCTGTGAGACAGTGTTTTCCCTCTTGTTTCCAGAGAATTGTCATGTTTTCCATTCATCTCAGCTTCCCATTTCCTATTTTCCCCTTAAGGTTTAAACCAAGACCTCAATAATTCCAGCTTGCTGGAAGCACAATTTCTACAGCTGTGCCTCCTTTGCTTGTTTTCTCTTGTCTGGTTCTGTGCACACAGATTGCCAAGAATAAACCTTTTCCATGAGCAAATATCTTGCCCACTGCATTAAGCACAGCAGTAGTGAAATACCCAGGGAATAAGCACTTCACTTTAGGAAAACTACCAAGAGATGCTGTCTGAAAGATACTGAGTTTTGCAAAACTCTGATGCTTGCAGAGGAGTTGATTTAGGTCTTTTACTTCAGCATGGCAAAATCCTTCAGGTGGGTGCAGCTGGGATGACACCTCTGAAATCTGTGAATCTGCACTCATTTGACCAAGGTCAAATCAATGACATTGTCTGGCAGAAATTACAGTCTTGTTCTGTGTTCTGGATACAAGGAGACTCCTCCTTTCAGTTGTCAGATGAAGACAGTGACCATTACATGCATGTAGCACACCCTGCATTTACACCTCCAGTGCTGGCATTTAAAACCCTTACATCTCTCAACATTTGGCTTGGTTAAGAGACAAAAAAAACTTTCAAACTTACTAACTCTCCTAATGTGCTGCTGGACAAGTCTAGCTACACAGTATTAAGCTGCTCAGTTGCCACTTGCTTTTTGAGATGCTGAAGTACTGACTCTTCTAGAGCAACACCAGGATCCTCCTGCCACCTCTCAGCCATTACCCTCTACCCAGCCTACACAACCAGATGGGAGCTATCTTTTCTGGAGCTGGCATGAAGTTTGGATTACTAAACACTCCATCAATGCTATAGCAATGAAGTCACTCAGGAGAATTTCCACCCAGCCCAAGCTCCCTCCATCCTCCCTGTTCCCTTTTCTGCTCTGGTTTGAGCACAGACATTCTGAAGTTGTCATCTGTGACCACAGAAGGCAGAGCATGCCAGGTAGCTAACAGGACACTTGCACCTGATAGTACTGGAGGTAAGAAGCCTCCTCAGGGCACAATAAAAGCCTGGGAAGAAGGAAGAAATAGCAGAGGCAGGACCTCATAATCACAACTTTGCTCTTTGACTCAATACAAAGGGTGTAATTCAATTTCAGAGTTCTGCTTCAGTGCATCTCTTATGATGTTAGCAGAGAGTCTCTCAGCTGAGGTAAAGAATTTTATCAATCAGCAGATAGACATTCTTTTAGAGAGAGAAAAAGCCAGAGAATGCCAGTTTCTCTCTGTGTGTGCCTGTACCAGGATCCAATTTAATTACTTATAATCATAAGGTAGTGGGATGTGAAACGCTAATTGAAAGTTTGGGCTGCTTACTTCTCTGAGCCTGAGAAGAATTTGTGTGCCCATCTAGTTAATAGGAAAGGGATTTTATTTCCTAGATCATTGATTTATCATCATTAAGGGCCCAAATACAGAGCTGTGCAAGTCAGCTTCAGGAATATGTTTTTTTCCATTACATTTCCACTCTGTCTCCAATTGCCTCCAGCACTCTGAATGTTAAAATTGACTGGATTCAATCTGGGGAGATCTCCTTCCTGCTCTGTCAAGGGTTATTTATCTCATTTAGTTTTTGTAATGGAAGGGGTTTTTTTCTTTGTTTTTTTAAAAATAAAGGCCCACATAATCATTCTGTTTTTATTAATATTAAAAGAACCAGGCCAAAGCTGTATTGATTTGGAATGGTAACAAGGTCTCCACGGCACCTTTGGTGGGAATATATTCACTCTTGCCATACAGAATCTCAATAATCAGAAGTGTTGTTTTATTACAGGCTACAAGAACAAATCCCCTTTAGCAACCTGAAATTCTTTCCCCATCCAGTGCAAAGGTCCATGGGGTACTTCAGAACATTATGTGAATTAAGAGCCAAATCTATCACATCTAACATCAACTTTACTAACCATTCAGACTTGGGATAGTTTGGAGAAAGAATGCCCTGGAGGAAACAACCTTTACCTCCAGAAAACCTAGAAATAGCATTAAATACTAATTTTGGAAGTTCCTTGTTAACTCTCTTTTTGTGTAGATGGAAGAAGCTGTTAGGAAGAAGATTCAGTGTCTCATAATGGCTTATTCCCAGGTCTTATTTGCTCATTCCTCCTCCCCAAGAAGACCTTGCTGAAAGCAACTCTTCCAAGTCAGCTCATCAGTTTGCAAACTAGCTGTAAGTGTCCCAGCACTGCATGGACTGGCCAAAGAATTCTGGCTACATTTCTGAGCAGTCTAATGATAGATATCCCCTGAATACACAGAATACTGCAGAGTGTCATGAGCTTTCTTCTCAGCTTTCAGTTCCACAAGTGCCAGCTGAGGATGCTGCTTTTCAGGTTGTTAAGATTAATATATAAGAAAAGAGGGAACATCAATCTCTGAGAAGAGGGAAGATGGCCAGTGTAATTTACAGCTTGCCAAAGAAATAGATGAATAATGCAATAATAACCCATAATATTAATATAAGGCTACAGCAAGAATGCAGTCTTGTACTTAAGCATCTGCCTTAGTCTCAGGACAGCTGGGGGAAATGTTGGATTTTTCAAGTAACAGCACAAAAAGAGGCATTGTGCTTAATCTTCCTGGGCCTCAGTCCCACACCTGCCACACTTTCTGGATAGTGCTTATTACAACACATCACTTGCTAAGAACTACTCTATACATAACACTAGTGTTAGCAATACACAGCAAAGTATAAATGTGTGCTTATCCAGCAGGAGCAGAGTGAGAAAGCCTAGTGCTCAGTCACCCTGTAGGCAAAACAGCTTTGCACCAAGGCAAACTGCTCCCTCTGGTCTCAGTAACAGCTCCAGGATCCAGATACACTAGCAAAGGCTGCAGAGGTTCTGAGCAAATGCTCTTAGTCCTCCTAAGGATTTATTTATTCACTAACTCCTGGAGGAACAGCAATCCATTCCCCTTCCTGCCCTCCCCCAGACCTAAAGTACTTCATTTTTCCCTTGATTTTCTTTTCTTTTCCTAACCCCATAAGCAAGTTGTGATTAAATTATTTCAAGGCTGCAACCTGAGAACAAAAAGCCCAAAGACCTGCAGTCAAAGCCTTCATTTTCACAAAGGGACCATAGATTGTCAAAGGGCCATTTTCTGTAAAGCACAACTCTCCTCTGCCATAAGCACACATCTTTTTCCTGCTACAGCATTCCTATTTTCCCCTTCTTTTTCTACAGGAGGATTTGGAGGAAATAGGTAATTATTCTGCTGGGCCAGTGGGCATCTCCCTCCTGAAAAATTAATCTCAGGTAAAAAGAAAGAGTCTTAGTCTAAAGTACCAAATATCTTGTGATAAATATGCTTCCCTTGGGTTTGAATTCAAAACTTCCATTTCACTGGCACTCAAAAGTCAGCTTGCAGCATTTGCAAAGAGATTCATAATTGAATACCTGCCTCTGGCCACATTCAGGTCCTGTTAGAAAAGTCCCTGCATGAGTTAAGGGGCATGGAAGGGTTTTGCTCTGGATAACAGTTTGTCTTGCTGGGAATCTCCAGAGGGGTGGGAACATCTGCTTTGTCCACACCAGGGGTCATGGTCCTGTGTCCTGATTTTCAAGAACACATTCCAAAAGCAAGCTGGCTGCCATTGTGGAGATAAGACTTGGCTGCCTACCACCCTTCTGCACATCCTGGTTTCCTCTGGCAGCTAGCTCCAAGGAAGGAACAAGGAGAAAAGGAAGATGAAGCATGTTCTCCAGGTCAAGCATTGCCAGAAGAGTGCCCCTGGGGACCAGGACTTCAGGACATGCTGCCAACCTCACCACTGAAAGACAAGGCCTGCAGATCTTTCACTGAAATTCAACTCTTCCCCAGTCTTCAGTCAACAAAAATAAATATAGGCATGAAAGCATTTTGGTTAACTCTTTCTCTTTGGGTAGAATGAACTCACCTCTGTACTGGGGAGCAATGAAACAATGAATTCACTGTCAGCCTGGCATTGGCTTCCCCTTTGCTTCCCTAGGTAGTGGACAAAAAGCCCTCTCTCCATCAAACAAAGACCACCTGGTTTGGGTAAGGTGACTCAGAGCAGAGCACAGCATTTTCCATGGGTTCTTAAAACTGCAGAGAGGCTGATAGCAACTTGTTCCTTCTCCTCTGCTGAGCTGTTCTCCTATATCTCTTATTTCTCTCACCTCCCACTAGCAGAACCAGCTACATCCTTACCTGCCCTTTTGCTACTGCAAACCTTGCATGAATTTGCTATTTGATTTCTTCCAGCAGGAGCCCTGTGAAAGCTCAGATTGGCTTCCTGGAGAGGAGAGAATACCAGTCTATAAACACTAGGCTGATGGAAATCAAATTTGCTGATATGGTTCTTGAAAGAGAGATCTTTTTTCTGTAGCATTAGCTTCTGTACAGGTCTATCTTCCCTGCTGGGCTTACAGCACTGAGGATACTGATTGCTGAACACCTCCCAATAGCACATATTAGAATTCAGACATTTACAGTCATCCAAAGCAATCTGTGGAAATCCAGTGACAAGATGCCCTCACATTTACAGCTCAGCTATTAAACCTCCTTCCTTGTTGTCTGCAGCTTGCCAGCCCCAGGCATACATTCATGCACTGACAGGGTTACAGGGGAGAACACAAGCTCAAAAATTATCCTGAACTGTACTCATTTATTTTTACTCCCTAGCTCTACTCATTATTTCAAGGGGGGCTTCTGGTTACTCTCATATTCATTTGTTATTCCCTAAGATAATCACATTTCCAAACCACTCTAAAAAATCCAGAGACCAAAACACAAGCAGATGCAAACTAGCTCACACCTGGAATGCTCCCTCAATAACCTCAGCTACAGCCCTCCCCACTCCCCTTCCAAAACCCAAATCACATGCAAATGTTAACCTTTAGATCTGATGTTTTGATTGCATCACTGAGCTCAGACTTCAAGACCTCCATCCTGTTCCTGGTTTTCCTAGTGACCTCAGGCAAGAAATTCCACTTTTCTCTGCCTTAATTCTCTATCTTAAATGAAGGAATAACAGCTGCTTTTAACAGAAGCAATTGCAAGAGGGGAAAAAAGGAAGGTAAATCAGTTGGTACTTACTCAAACAAGGTGTTGGAGATTACAGTGGCACCCTGACCATTAGCTCCATACCCAAATGCCTGAGGATAAAAATGCCACATGTTTTCTTCATTTAAAAGAGGAAAACATCACCATGAGCAGTGCAGAATTCACCACTTTCAGGGAACCATCCCTTCAATTTAAGGTTTTTGTATAGTAAGGAGGAAAAAAAAAAAGGCAATGGAGCAAGGACAAGTTCTGCCAATAAAGTTTCCACATTTAACTTAGAAACATCATCCCAAGAACTACAGCTTCTGCAGCATGAAACTTACTGAGAGGCAGAATAAACTGCACAAGGAGGCAGCTCATGGTGTAGGTGTCCTACCAAACACAGCAGCTGGAGTGGAGGAGAGGAGACTGCCACAACAAAGAGGCTAAAGAAGTCTAATGAAAAGGGAATACAGGCACAGACATTCCTGTGTCCTGGAAGAGGTTCATGCCATGGTCATCCAGCTGTGATGGATTGTGAGGAAACACTAACATCATATGGCAATGATAACAACAATCTTTGCCCACCTTACTGCAACCAGCCCCAAAGCCAGTTGTGAAATGCCAGTTTTGTTCTAGTAAGTACAGGAAAGGTGATAGACAGTAAGTTAGCCTGTTGTGTGTGCTTATAGCTGCCCAAAAGCACATATGTCTGTGTGTCAGGGTTGGGTGGATGTCCACACAACTATACCTGTGTACACCTACTCTCAGCAAGTGCCTGGAGACCAACATACCTCTCTTGAGTACATCAGGCAATGAACATCAGTGTCTGTCAGACACATATTTGGGTTGAAGTACAGCATATCCATTTGAGGAAGTATTTGTGCACAGGTTTAAATCCTTACCTGTGCACATCTCCCCCCAGCACCATGTCCCTGTCTGGGGGTGTGTGTGACAGGCAGGCACATTGCCTGTACATCTCCACCAGGAATGTGTCAAATGGCTGGTGGCTCCTCTGGAAAGTGATGCTACAGGGCTACTGCTCTAAGCCATCTTGGGATGTGAAGTAATAAAGCAATCAGCCTTCATACCAGGGAAGAGCCAGGAGTTTTTGAATGATTGCACTTCCATCTAACCAATTCCCTCTGATACCTCTTTTTCTTCTACTACAAAATTAGCATGGACCTGGAGAGCTTATTAACAGGGGCTCTAAACTTCATCTGCAGTGTGCTCACATCTCAATATTGTAGCAGGAAGCCAGGGAAAAGCATGAAGGGTGAAGATCTCTATGCAGAGAAGCTTAGGAATTAATGAGTGAGGCTTGATTAAAAAACAAACAGCCCTGCCCACTTACCCTCCCCTTGGGAACTGTTCATCTGCTGGGTACAGATGATTTTGTGATCCATTTGGAAACAGTGCCACCTCTCACCTATCAAATATCACAAGCATGGTGTTAAGTTAAAGCCTGATATTAAATGTCAGAGATACAAAACCCACTGTACACTCAGGTACAGTGTGGAACCTGCACAGAACATGATACAGTAGGGTGGAATAATACATTCCCAATTCATAGTAGAGCCAGACAATAGGTGCAATGCTTCATCTCCAAAGTCTCTTTACTGCCCATATGAGTGGGCAGGACATTCCCTATTCCTTCTCAGCCCTGTAGCAGTGCAATCTGCCTCCAAACCTCAAAGGGCAGTTGTATTTCCAGAGATGCTTTTAAGAAGTTCCTGAGAGAAACTGGCTCCTGACAGAAAGCAGGTAATGGGTGGATAATACACAAACCCATTTGCTAAACACCACTTGAAAAATCACAGGCAGCATAATTGACTTTTACAGCTTGGATAATGTAGGTCACTGCATTAGTGCAACAAGAAAATGAATCTGTGTTGGAGTGAAAGACAGAAGGGAAGTAATTACAAAATATAGATTAAATAACCATCAGATAACAGGCATAATAATAAGAACAACCAGGGTGAAGATAGAGGGGAAACAATTTGTTAAATGGATTGTAGCAGGGTTCTAAGAAACTGCTGGTCTCAGATGCTAGCCTCTTCTTTTCTCTCCTTCACTGCAAACTCAATAGAATAAAGCATTCCTCTCCTTTCTGGAGCTGATGTCCTACTTCCCATGGCATCAGCTTACAGCTTGCTCAGCCTAGAGGGCTATTATGTTAGAACCTGACTCTATTAACACACTGTTCTTAACTCTTGCAGAAACTGGAAGCCATGAAGTCTCCAACAAGCAAGTGGGATCACATTCCAATCCCACAAAGCTCTGAATTTTGGCAAAGGCTTACTGAAAGCTTTACATTCTCAGTGCTTTTGCAGTTTAGCCCAAAGAATGAAAGAAAACAAAAACAACACCCAAAGAACCAAACCAAAAAATCCCCAAACCAAATCAAAAACAAGACTAAAAAAACCCCTCTTTTCTCCTTAAACAAATAAACAACCCCAAAGAGCCCAAAACAAAGCATGGGGGACTGAAGATGCCCATATAATTTCTCCCCCCCACACAAATATTAAGCAATTGCAGTCCAGCCTGGCTCAGTAGTGCTCTGAGCTCACCAGGAACAGTAACATTTGAAAGTAACATTTGGAGACTGTCTGTCTGCCAGCAGTAAGGTGCTTTCATATCACATCAAATCACCATCACAGCTACCACTCCTTTGGGGAGGGCACATGGCAGCAAATAAACACACAGACCTGAACTGGTATTTGCTAGGAAAGAGCCTGTGCAAACCTCAGTGAGTGACACCTGAGATGATCAAGGGTGAAGAGGACAAGGCAGAAGGGATACAACATAGCTGCTGCTTGTACTCAATCAGTATCTTGTGTCAATGTTTAAGTGACACTAACCTGCACTCCAGAAGAAACATTTTTGTTCATCTCAGCTCCTTCAAGTTCAGATCCACTAGCTGATGTTTGGATGACACCAAATGGCATTCTGATTGTCATTCCACTAAGGTCAGGGATGAAAGCTGGAAGAAAAGATTGAGAGAGTCACTGAAAACTTAGTGGAAGTGAAAGATGCATCCTTTTCATACTGCAGAGGAACAAACCCCATCAGCTCAGTGTCCCTCACACTGCTGCCTCTCAATCTAACTTTCTGAGATCAAAGGAAGTTGCACAACAGCCACACACAAACCTCTAGAAGTGGGAATACAGAATGAGCCTCACAGGTACATTTCTGCCCCCCAGAAAGGCATAGAACATCATTATACCTAACAACATAGAAGGCTACAGCCAGCACCTTTGTCCCACAAGTATGGAAAAGGCAAAGCCAAGGGAAAAGGGGCACTAAAAAGGGATCTACATAAGTATGCTGAGGAAGAAACCTTTGGTCTTCTTGAATGCAGGAGAAGCTGCACTTATCCCATTCCTTGCTGTCTTGTACAAAGCACACACCATCCTTGCCCCACAAGAACCACTGAGTTTTAAGAAGTGTTTTCTCCCTTAAGAAACTAAGAATGCAACATGGGCTTGTCACCTGTGTTTGATCATGTCACCTACTCAGCTTGGGGAGGGTCCTAGAAGCAAGACCTCACCTTTGCTCAATCACTGCTGAAGAGTGGGAAGGAGAAAGAAGTTCATCTCCTAAGAGTTGATTCTTGTCTTTCACCACAAGACAGGGCAGCACTGTCCCATCTGGGGGTTTGCACAAACCTTCTCCTGAAACATTACTTCTGCTTTACACAGCTCATAGCCTGTGGCCACATTGAATCATCCTTGTCCTCTGCTGCTCTGTTCATTAATCAATGGCTTCTCTGAATGCCAATGAGCTCTGCAAAGAGCCAGGTGAAAGGAATGGCAATTTGCTCACAGCTTGATAATTAGGCATTTTTCAAAATAAATGAAAGCCAGAGCTAACAGCAGCACACTGTTTTCTGAAGTCCTGCTAATACAGAGGGATTAATTGGGAAGTACACTGATTGGAGGGGCTGCTGAAGCCCAGTATGAAATGCATTTCCCTAGTGCTCCATGGCAGCTCTCAGGCTGCTTACCAAACAGAACCTCCCACCTCTACTCAAACTGGGAAGGAGATAAAAGGAAGGAAAAATAACCTCTACTCATCTGAAACCATCTTTGGAGAAACTTCATTTCCTCACAGAATAAAGCAGTGTTTGGGAGGGAAAGGGATCAGAGTCTTCAGTGAATCTTTACTTTTGGGTTCCTCAAGGCAGCAAAGCTCCTAGATCTATTAGAACAACAAGACACATGTCAGGGAGTGGGTTTAGAATACAAGCACTTCAAAACAGCTCTTTCATCCTGAGACACACAATTCAGGGCTTTGGGTGAACAAGCAGCAGTAAACATGATGCACACCAAACAGCTGTGTCCTTTACATCTCAGTGAAGAAACTTCACAAACAAGCAAAAGAGAAACTTAGCCACTGCAGAACTCCAGGCTCCTGGTTGCTCCCCGTGGTGAGGTATCTCCAGCCCAGTCCAAACACTTTGGCAACTTGACTCTCCATTGAAGGTGTGGGAAAGAGGTAACTTTAGAGGTTCCTGTGCCACAAGACAGCACAGAGCACACCACAAGGACCTTGTTGTAGAATAGACTCCCTTCCCCTGAGTGTGCTAAGCACACTAAGTGACAGCAAGGTTAGGGCACTGTACTAAAGTAGTTTACAGAAGGTGGTTATTTTCTTGTAGAACAAGGCTTTGGTGGTTGTTTTGTTCCATTTATTGTTTTCTCTGTACAATCCTGCTTGCTTTACCAGCTTGCACATGTTTAAAAGGGCAGCTCTGCATAATAAATTGAGTTTGGGTAATCAAATATTTTAGGAGATGAGATTAGTTTTAATTTGTTGTTCTTGCAATCCCTCCCCCACTCTTCATAACACAGCACTTGGCACAGCAGGAATTTATCTTCACCAGGGCCTTCCAGATCTAAAGCTGGCATAGTCAGGCAATTATTGAAAATAAGTCAAAGATGGAATTCACAAGAGAATTACACCTACCTGGATCCTCTTCATAACATTTCTTTCACTACACAAACAAATAAGGTGGCAAGGAAACAATTGTTGCTTTCCTCCTAAGAGCAAGGCACTGGAGTGCTCAGAAAAGATCAAGAAAACATTCCCATTTCAACTTGCTTAGACAGAGCTCTTCAGCAACATCCAGTGCCTCAAAAGCAAAACCTCAAGGTTTATAATCCAGTTGTACTGTGACTTCTCAAACAATAGCCTAAAACCTGATCTCATTCTCAAAGTTGCCCAGATTTGCTTGTCTGAAACACTCAGTTTGGTACATTAGGAAATGACTGCTGTGAGCAGCTTCCCTGGAGTCAGCAGGTGACTGCACCTGAAGTTTTGATTTCTATCCTTTATCTGCAGGTTTCATCATTCCACACATCACCCTACTGGCTGCCTGCAAGAAAACAATACAAGTCAGAGTCCTAGCAGGCAGCCTTCCCCTTCCTCAGTGCCAGGGGGAAATGGATTATATTCTGTTCCAGCTGAAATTGTTTCTCCTGGCTAAGCTAGGAGACATTTCTCTGAATGATTGCTGAGATCCTTGTGATCCATGTGCAGGGGAGAGGGTATGAATTAGCAGGATGGGAACAGCTGGAGCCCACTTCTCATTGCCAAGGCAAGGCATCTTCATAACAAAAATGAAACCAAACCCCATCATCAGCCAAAACCAGAAGGTACCTTCTGAAGCTTCATGTGTATTAACCCTTCCTAGGAATAAACAATGTGCTGTTTTGCCAGAGAAGGCAGAAAGGCCCCAGTAACATCAGGCCAGGGCCTCCCCTCTGCTGTGTCTGTGTGGAAGTGATCTCCAGAGCAGTGTGGCAGGGATAGTAGAAGGAAGGTTTCAGAGAGCTTTGGTAGCCCTCTAACTGACACCTACCTTTCAGGCAGCTTTAACCATGCACCTCACCTACATCAGCTATTCATATCAAGGCTATGCATGCTCCAGGACTCAAATACTACTCAGCTCAATGGCAGTTTGATGATGAATGCCATGGGAACTGTCTTCACCTTTGAACCTGTTCACTGCTGCACATGCAGTTCCCCAAATCACTGACGACACAGTCCCTCATCTACAGCAGAACACAGAAGATCCCTATAGACTCCTACAGCCTTCATCAGCAGTCTGTTGGCACAGCATCATTAATTCCTTATCAATACACCAGTTCAACACCCTTCATCAATTCTTATGCTAATGCTAAAGCTTCTCCTCAGTGTCACAGTGCCCAGCAAAATGACAGATCTCATGGATCAGAGATATCTGAGCTATCACAGGGCTTGCACATTTCAAAGTGCTTTCAAGGGAAAATAAAATGCAACAAAGAAATATTGAGGGGGGGGAAAAAAAAAGCAGCATGGTGCCAGTTGCATATTAATGTTGATGACACAAACTGAAAGCTGCTTAAAGTCAATTGAACCTTCCATTTCCCACAAAGTTACAAAGTTTTTGACAATTATTCTTTTCACATTTGCATTGCTTCTGTTCTTGCAAGGGATCAGTTGAGGACATTTGGAAAAACCTCTGGGTTTTTTTTCCTGTGTCTTTCACTGTACCAGACTAACTGTATCAATTGGTATGCTGGGTACAAGGCAGCCTGTAGGACTTTCTATTCATTCTCCACTTAACTTATGCCAACATGGATTTTGCAGCTGAAGCCATGTAGAAACCTGTGGTAAAGGCTTGGAGGTTTCCAAAAGGAAAGGTGTAACCTCCTATCTTCCAAGGATACAAAGATACATTCACCTGTAACTTCAAGGACTTACTAACTTTTTATTTATGGATGTGAAGCACAAGTCATATCTCCAAAATCTATCCCCATTTCAGAAGCAGCTGAACCCTTTTGGAGGCAATTTGTGAGATTTACACTTGCTGTATTTAATAGAGCTATTAAACACACTGTCAGAGTGGGCTTGGTGATTGGCAGTCACAGACTTTTTCATTCCTCAGCCCTTTGGCATTCCCTTGAGTGAGCTGAATGTGTTTCCAGCAGCCTTTCCTTTGTGCTGATGTGCAACAGCACTGCTGGTGCTTTGGGAGTGCTGCAGAAGGACAGTCACAGGCTGGAGCAGCCCCCATGGACAGACCCATCTCTGCCTCAGTGCAGGAGGGGAAAACAGAAACCAAACCCAAACCAAATGCCCTTCTGTCTCACTACTCCTTTTGAAGGAAGATCTTCATGGCTTTCTGTTCCAAACCTTTCTACTGGGCATTCCTACCACCAGTCTTGTGGCTAATTGCTGTTAATTGGCTCCTGAACCCAGTGGTCTAGAACCCTCCCCAGGAAAACCTAAGCTCTACTTCCAGGATTGAGGCCTGAGATGCTCCTTAATCCCATCGCTGTGCAAAAATACCACTTAGATTTGTTATTTATGTTATTAATATTTGCCTCCCCACACACACACCCCATCAGTTCTGAATAACAGCCAACTCAGGAGGAAGGATCTTGGCACCCCTAAAGAAATCCATGGCACAACTAGGCAACTGCTAGAGACTAGGAGAGAGGAAGGGTGCTGTAAAAAGACAATAAATCCCTCTGTACTAACTGACATGACTGCTGGTGTCAGCCAAATACTCCAGCCATCAAAGTGCATGGAAAGGCATCTTCTGCCTTTGCTGAGTGCTGCACAACAATCCTAAGTACATCAGCCCCCCAGATCAACCTGTCACACGAATGGATGCAGCAGCAGAGCACAGCAAAGGCAAAAGGCTCAGTGTGGCTGAGCCTTGTCCCTGCAAACCCCATGGAAAATGCTAGCAGAGGCTTGGCCCCTGGTGCCTGGGAGTCTGCCCAGTGCCACCTCAGGGGAGCACCCTAGAGATCTGGGGCTGCCTGGCAGATCTCTGCAGGTCTTGCTTCATTAACTCCTGGGGGTTGCTGCACTGCAGAGACAGCCAGAGCATCAGTGATTCTTCTTGGAGAAAAGGCATTTCAAGAGCAGAGCTGGGTGGGACTGGGGAGGCAGCAGCCAATTAAGGAACCATCAAACTTCTCCTAAAAACCTCCCTCCATAATGCTCCCCCCTCCTGCCTCCAGCCAACATGGTAATTGTGTCTAATTTCCAAATTTTCATGCAGTTGCTGCATTTGCCTCCCCTTAATGAGATGTAAATGTGTTGCTAGTTTGTGGATTTGTTTAATTGCAGGGTAGCTAAACTGTGATTGGCCAGAAGGTTCATTTTTAAATTTATTTATTTAGCACACATGCAAGGCATTTTTAAGATCCTTTTCTCCAGCTAAAAAAGGGAGGGGAACATCTTTTATTTTCCTGTTATGTTCAGGGTTCTGTCACAAAGAAACCATCTGGTTTTCCATGTGTTAGCTAGTGAACTTAAAAGACTTCTGCCATGTTCCAAGTGTTTCAAATAACTCTGAATCCCTCCTGTTTGATTCAGGTTCCTAAACTGGACTCTGGTGCTTGGGGATCTTTGGTTCTTAACAGGCAAAAGAAACACACTCAAAGCCTTTCAAGTGGCTTTGCTACACAATAATACTCATTCACTGGGCTTTTCCATACCCACCTTGCATAAAGGTGTTCAGAAGGAAGGATAAAAGACTCAGGTCCTAAACAGGGTAAGAGTCACCATTACTTAGTGCAACTCTAAATAAGAGCCACTGAATCCTGAAGGAAGAACCAACTACCTTAAGTCACTGCCACTGCAGGGTTTGCTCAGACATAGGGAAGCAACAAGACATGTCCTGAATCCCAGCCAAACTTAGCAAGTGTAGAGAAAACCTACAGAACCTTTACCACTGAGGATGAAGATATAGAAAAGGCCCAGTTTGATTTGCAGACCTCAAAGCATCTGGAAGTGAGACAATCATCTCCTACAAACTGTGTCCACCTGGTATCAATGAAGCAACCAGAACCACAGGGTCATTTCTGCAGGGGCAGCTTTCAGGGAAAACCCACACAGTAAAAGCAGAAAGTTGCAGCTTTATAACCCAGAGATCAATTCTTCCATGCTGCTGCTGCTTAACAACAATTAGTCTGCTGAGAAAGAGCACAATGGATTCCTGTCAGCATCACCTATAAGCCCCAACATCCAATCTCAACTAGTTAAGGTCTTTTTCCCCCTCTAATACCCTGTATGAGTATCTAAGGATACCTCTTGCCTCTGAAGTACTACTCTTACAGGAGCAGTAGACCTCTGTAGACCTATATTTAGACCTCTATGCTTCTTCTTGAGCTAGAAAGCCCAAACAATGACTCTGGACCAGAAACAACACACTCAGGAAAGGTTCATTTACTGGAAAAATCTGTCTAGGAGCCACTGCAAGCATCTGATTGTTAGTGAAAGGTGTCACCAAGTAAGTGGTGAATGTCTCACTGGGCAAGTGGAAGTTGATTTCAGCTCCAGCTGCCTGTTACTCCACCATAAACAGATAGGTCCAAAGGTAATCAGCATGTCCCAGGGCCAAGGGCATCACTTCTCTCAACCATTGTCAGTAACAGCCAATAACACAAGCCAGCAAAGTAAAGAGAAGTGACAGCAGGGAAATAATTTAGCCTTTAACTGACACGTTATCCAGTTAAAAGCCATTTACCTTCTGCTGCTCGGTGTGTCATTGCTCATTTTAGTTTTGAAGTGACATCTCCCCAAGTGCCATTAACATGCCAGCAGTGAAAGGGAATTTATAGAGGATGCACCCTGGAGAATTACAGCCTGGGTGACTGTGGTGAAGGAAAGTACTTTGTGGACCTTTTGTTTGTCCTTATGGCTCCAACCCCATGCAATTCAGAGCATCCAGAAGGGGAAGTATCAGGCAGCTCCACTGTCATCACCTTCTCCCTGCAGCATGGTATGACCTGATAGTGCAGTTCAGCAGCAGTTATTGTCTAGGAGGATCCCTCAGTACTCAGCAAAACACAGCATTCAAATTCCTCTTTCCATATGAAGAAGGGCTCTATTCTACAGCACTGGCAGGCCAGCACTGCTGAGAGGACCATGGGAACAACCTACCAGCAAATGTAACTCTCCTGGGTAAAGCATAAAGAATTCTACTGTAAAACTAAGGGGAATTTTGTGCAATAGCATGACCCAAACTAGGTCTTTTTTTTTCCTGGGCTAGATTTCTGCAGTTACAGAAATGTTACATGAAGCTGGATGCCCATGCAGAGTGTGAAGGAGAGAGCTCATCTCACAGCTGCTTCTTGCATTTGATGTAGTCTAAGGAGGAGGAAGGAAGGGAAGACCTAGGACTACTATCTTCTTCTCTAATCATCCAAACTATGCATAAACAGCACTGGATTTCATGCTACTAGACAGACTGTGGCTTCTTAAAATGATAGAGTCAGGGTACAGGTGAAAGCCACCATTTATCATGAGCCAAGGTGTCCCAGTAAAAGCCCAAATCACCTTGGAAGGCAGAATTACTAATGCTATCAGCCTGGATATCTACAAGTTCAGGCTGGATGTTGCAGCCAGATACAGTTGTGCTTCCACTGCAGTAAGGGCAGGCAGGATTCAAACCACACCGAGAGGCAACTTCCATAGGGAACTGTACACCTTGAGTTGCTAAAGGGGAGAGGGACAAATAGCCACTAATTGAATTCACAGTTGCCCTTTTCTCAGATAGATTCGGATGACAGATGCATTTGCATTAGTTTAATGTGAATCACCACGGATAATGGAAAACAATACTTATGCTAATGAGAGAGCAGAGCGAAAGCTTTGCAAACGAGCTGCCATTTGTTCACCAGCCGGGGTGCAGCTGATTAGAAACAACACCATGACTGATAGCTCTATCCATCCTCACTTCTGATGTGCCACCTCCATGGGGCACCCTTACACTTCCCCAGTGCTTCTTGGACACCCTAGAGGTGGAGTCTTGGAGAGCAGAGAGCCAAAAGGTCAGGGGGAGAGCCTAGCTGGGGTAAAAACTCTACACCTGGCAGCATATTTGCCCCTTCCCAGAACAGCACAAGTCCTCCTTCCACCTCTGGTGCCTGCTGGTGGCTGTTGTTCCCAGCTCCCAGCCACCACCAGGCAGGATATGATTCAGAGGCACTGGCACAGCTGCATGGGGATTTATGACCTTTCATACCACTGAACTATAATTGTATTGAATTGCATGATAGGAGTTTGCTCTGCTCCTGCCTGTGTGAGCTCTGGAAATTTGTTAGTTCCTTAATTTTCACACCCACTCAGAAAGATTTGAAATACTTACATTTTTAAGAAGGGAATAAGGAAGTAGGTGTATAATGGCATTGCTGGCTTGGCTTCCTGTAGCCAGGACTGTACTTTGGTAATTTCTTGCACAGTGACTACTTCTGGCTTTTAACATGTTATTATATAAATATTCATCAAATACAAGAGCACACCAACCCAGAACAATGGAAATCAGCATCTCTTGGAGGAGGACTGGAGGTAGAGTGCCACAGTTTCTTGGGATTTCCTTGAATATTTGCATTTAATTCCTGAGATTTCTAAAGCAACTGAATAGCTCTAGACACAGGCTGAGGCAGGAGCAGAATCTGTTCTTCTGTTAGTTGTTATTCCAGCAGGGCAAAGATCTGAATAAATGAGCACTTGAGCAATGTCTGAAGGAGGAGGATTGTCCCAGTGAGAGATGCTGACCCAGCTCTCTTTAAGTAATGGAGCTGTATGTTTCCAAGGGCAGAGGGGATAACTGCTCAGCAGGGGAGAAGGATGCTGCTGGGAAGGTTTGTCCTCTTTTGCCCCTAATTTTTTTTCTCCTTTCCTTTCCTTTCCTTTCCTTTCCTTTGCTTTCCATAGCATCTCCTCCTGTGATCCATCACACAGGGTTAGCAAGAAGCAAGTGGAACAGCTTCTGCTCTCCATGACATCTTGTCTTGCTCTAGCAGAGTCAGGTTGGGATTGTGACCTGGTGTGGGGCATTTGGCAAGTTATCTGATGTTGAGCTTTTGGGGATAAATTGCTCTTTTAGCAGCCCTTTGGCAGAGGCAGTAGTTTTGGGGGCATGGCAGTGGTGTTTGTGGAAGTTGCTTAGTGGTGTTGGGACCAAAGGATGAAGGTAGATGTAGCCCGTGGAGCTCTGCCAGCATACCCAGACCTGCCCGAGGTTCCTGCTGCTGCTTGGAGACTGTGAGCAGCTGTGAGGATAGACTGCATTCATCAGCTATTGCATATCTTTTATCTTTCATCTACTACAAACATCTTCACCAGAATCCAGATCAGAAATGATGAAGTTTTCTGCAGCTCAGGGACCAGGGAATGAACCAAAGCCCTGACCATGGCAGGAACCTCTATTGTTTAACTTGCTGAATCTAAAGTCTGAACAGTAGCATCTCCCATCCTCCTCCTGCATATGATATCCCCCCAGAAGCTGGACAGAGCTTTTGTCCTGAACCCCTTTACCATTGTTATCCTTTTAACATGACAGTTTTCCAAGGAGAAGTTAAACCAGAATGGAATTTGCATCAATCTGAAAACACAGGAGCCTAGGATCCTCCTGGGACCTTGCTTTTGGTTGAACCTATTTTTGTTCAACCATCAAAAAGTATTAATTCTCCCTTTTGCATTGCTCTCTGCCTGCATTTTTTCTTTCTTTCATTATCTTTTTAAAGCACTGAGGAGCCCCATCCCCTTCTGCTCAAGCCACAAGATGATAAAGTTGTTTTTCCCTCCAGCTCTTTTCAATGCATCATTTAGCAGACCTCCTCTAACACGTTCTGAAAAGCCTCTCTCATCCCAGGTGGAGGGTGAGGAGGAGGATCTGTAGGCTGTTGGGACTCTGGAGTTGAAATCCATCTAGGTTTAAATAGCTCAAGGTCAGCTCAGGATGGAAAGGACAACAGCAGCTTTCTGAAGACTTCATTCAGTGAATTGTTGATTGGAAAAGCTCTTTCAGATCCCTATGGAGGAGAAGCTGGAAGAAATGTGTTTTCCAAAAGGAGGACAGAGGGTTAGTTGTTAATGATTCCAATAAAGCAAGAGAAGGCACATTAGAAGGTTGGCCATAAGGGTAAAAAAAGGAGACTGGTGTATTGCTCATTAGTGGTTTGCTAAAATTAACTCTATTACTGTGTTTGCTTTCATTGCAAACCTTCCATTTAATTGCAATTACCACTGAAGTGAGAAGAAGGGGCCCTGCTTGGTGCTACAGGTTGTCAGTAGCAGGAAAGAACCCAGAACTGAGATGTGTGAACTGTTGCTTTGGGCACTGGCTGAGCCTCTTCAGCTTGGTTTTGCTGTGCTGATGACTTGGGAGGAAAGTGAGGATTTACTATTGTTCCTTTCCAGAGGTATCACATGTAATATTCCACAAGTATGGGCAGGAAGTTTGAAGTACAGCTAAAAAAACCCAACCAACCAAGCAGAGGACCTGATCCAAAGGGTGGTGAAATCACTCCCTGCAGTGCTACAGCTTTCTTTCAGCCTTGGACTAAGCCCATACCCCCACAAATCTTGTTTCTGTGAGAAAAAAAAAAGTGGGAGTTTTTACCTTTTTCCTCTCTGTATTCTGGCATTTCCTTTGATGTTCCTTTTCTCTTTCCCAAGCTATTGATTCTCATCTCCTCTTTTCTTTGCTGCCAGTTCTCTCATTATGTCAGGAGTCCTGCACTGAAATGCTGTTCTGTTTTCTGCATGCACCATCCTCTTTGCTGCATTCACAACCTTGACATAAAAGGCTTTGCTGTTCTCTGGGAAGGTGGCTGCCAGTTGGCTAGTTAGTGTTTGATTTTGTAATGCAGAATGAAAAAGGGGAATAGCTGGGATATGTGTCCAGAGCTGGGAGGCATTTGGATTTCATCATACAGATACCCAGCCCATTCAGAAAATGATGACAGGGAGAGTTTGGGCTAAAGCCACCAGAATAGTTTGGGCAGCTTGTTTTTGGTTGAGGATTTCAGGAGTCTGGCTGCAATGTGAAAACAGGGAGAGAGTTAGTCCTCTGTTCTTAAGGGCTTCTCTCAGCCTTCTGAGGAGGTCTGCAGCTCACTCCAGCAAGTTCAGAAGAGAGCTGAGGTGAATGATACATCCACAGATTTGAACTTGTGGCTTCATGGCATGAGGTTACAGCAAGCCTGCAGCTCCCTTCAGCCTCCAGTTTCTCCTCCTTCACTGGCAAGGGCAGGTGCATGGGGTGGCAGCTTTCTCTGCAAACAGGAGCCAGTTTAGGAAGAGAAGGCTGCAAGCAGCCAAGTGAAAGGAAGGAGAGAAAAGGAAAAAGAGGTGGTAACAACTCTTTGATGGAAGTAGGTCAGTCTTTAATGCTATGGCCTGTCTCTTTGGGCTCCTTAGGAACACTTCTAGCCACAGTTTGAGATGGAGATTGCACCACCAACTGAAAGCAGATGTTCTCTGAAGGCAGTTAGCTACTGGCAGTAAAATGCTAAGTGTTGGAAAATGCAGTAATTCAGTCATGTGATTTTTATTTCTGTACTTTGGTCACTGACCCTTCAATGGCACTGAAAAATGGGAGTGGATTGTATTTAGGAAGAGAATGGAAGATGGCTGTCAAGAAAATAAATAAAATGAAGTGGCTAAGCCCATTTTAATTAAAACTCAGGAAGAAGCAGCTATCTCATTCTTGTAGATGGTTCCAAAGCTCTGCTTCTCACTTCATGTTGATGTTTTGTGTCTGTGAATCTGATCCAGACAAAGCTAATTCATGGAGTGACACAAAGATGAGGCTGCTTCCTGTAACAGTCTGTGTGATCAGCAGAGCTGGCTGCCAGGAATTCCACTGCTTCTCTCACCAATTAGTGCTACCATGTGGGGAGTCACAAATACACTGGTGGGATTTTGATTACCTGTATATACAGGAACATGCTCAGGTAGCATGGAGCTAGAAGTGCTTTGCCAGAGGTTCAGGAGGGGCATTGGCCAATTGGGATAGCTCAGTGGGTAGAAAAACTGAGAAATGGGGCAGGAGGGAATGACTGGAAGTGAGTTTTCTTTCTCTGCTTAGCCAGAGGTGGAAATATCAGAGTAAAAATGCTGTGGTTTTAGCTCTAACCTTATCAAACCACAGATAGCCATTTCCCATTGCAAAAGCTCAGCTTATCTAGATGGTTCCCTGAGAGCACTGAGCATTTTCTCCCTGTCCTCCTAGGGCTCTGCAAATCAGCCACAAATGAGCTTCCAAACTAGAAGGTTGTTTGGGGCAAGAGGTTAGAGGTGTGAGGGAGAGGTAGAGCCAGGAGCCAGCAGCTGCCCTGGCAAACAGAGAGCTGCCACTACAGAGGCACTGTGCTGCTTTCAATAGCTTTGCCTTGCTGTGGGGTGGTTTCCCCAGCAAAAAAACTAACTGGAGCTGTGTAGATTATCAGTGTTTATATTCAGCAAGGTGCTGAAAAGCAGAAAGCAGGTTTTGGAGGAAAGAAGCATTTGTTTCTTTCCCAGGGGACAGAGGGGAAAATGAAGAAGGAAATACGTGTTTCAGGTTGAATGAAACATTGATTTGTTTGGGAGGAGGGGGGAAGAAGTTATACATTCTATTGCAATTTGGTAGCTTTTCAAAGAGAAGATCTTGGTGATGGAAAGAAGAAAGGGTTAGTTGGAAAAAAAGAAAAATGCTGAAAATATGTTTCATTTCTTCTACTTTGTTTTCTTGGGTTGAAAGAATTTATAGATGTGTGGTGTGTGTTAATCCCTCTGCCTTTGCCTATCACTACAGTCTCTTACTACAACCACCTCCTCTTGCCTGTTAAGAACGTTTCCTCTGAGGATTAGTGATTATTTTGTACCAGCAGAGGTTACTTAGTTAATTTCTGAGAGTGTGCAAGCTGAAGAGACTCTGCTGTTTCAGAGCACTGGCACAGGCTCAGCCAGAATCAAAAGCTAGAAACAATATCTGTCCCCACTGCCTTCCTCCCTGTGAGCCCCAGAGCTGCTGGAGCTGACAATGGCTGCATTGTTATTCATGCTGAAGGGAACTCTGCTTGTTGTTCTGCAGGCCCAGATACCACTCATTCTTTTATGCTTTCTGGGTGCTGCTCTTGAAGGACAGGTAGCTTTTGGAGCAGAGCAAAGTTAGGTCTGGCAGACTTTACTGATATTTGTTCTGGGTTTTTTCCTTCCTCCTCCTTTTGTGTTGCCTTGGTTCTGTGTTGGAGGCACACTGTGGGCTGAGCAAATCTCCAGGTAATCCTTCCTCATCTGGGAAAGGATAAACAAGAGGTCCACACGTGTCAGGAAGATGAGATTGGCTGGGAGATACCATTGATTAGCTAAGACACTTGGAGTTGTTTTCAATAGCACTCAGACACCAAGGGAGAGACCAGGAAGAAAAGCACACCTTGGGTTTCACTGGGGATCCCATGCAGTTAGTAAAGCACAAGAGACCTGTATCAGAAGCAGATAAATGAGCTGTTAAGTCCTGTGCTCAGTAAGGAGGGGAAGAGATGGAAGCAACTGCATTAAATTCAGTTGCATCTCTGCATGTTTGCTTATTCATATGGATGAGATGGAGCTGGGGGATGGTGGAGGCAGCAGACTGCAGGCAGGATGGATGCAAATACAGGAATACAATGTGTGTGTGTGTGTGAGTGTTCATGATCAGTTCTGGCAGTGCTCTGCAGGAAGCCTAGCAGAAAGACAGGACATAGAAGGTCCAATTATTGGCAAAACTGGTGGAGGAAGAATAAAAAGCTACCAGCTGCTGGCCTGGCTAATAAGTAGTGATGACTGTTCACTGGTCAGCAGCTTGAGCTGGGGGAGAAAGGACTCATGGCCAAGTTTGTCATTTGGGACTTTCTCACAGTGGGAGGAGGGAAGATGAAGTAAGCAAACAGTTTGAAAGTAAACCAAACCCAAAGTGCCACCTTTGCTGACTGCAGATGAAAAGGGCAACTAAAGGACCAACAGCTTAGCTGTTCCTAACCTACAACCCAGTGCTCTCTAGCTCAGCTCAACAACCAAACTGCTTCTGCTTCTTAGAGCTGCTTCCTTGGTGTCTTTAGCTCTCTCTGAGTGTCACTGCAAAGAAATGTCTGCAGTCCAGAGCCAATGAAAGCAAATAAATAAATAAATAAAATCAAAAAGAAAACCCAATGGCAAAAGCAGAATGATGGAAAGAAAGGAATGGAAATTAGTCCTGGCAAAGAGAATTAACTGTCCATGAACCTGGTCCCCAGAGAGCACTGAGCCCTGCTTTGTGAAGCACTGGAGAGGAAGAAGAATAGAAAGCAATGGAGTGGAGCCTGTGCAGAGCAGGAAGGGATAGAGGGTAGGATGAATATGCATTGTGTGGGAGTGGTAGGACAGAGGGATGAACATCAAGAGGCAAATGCAGCTGGGGGAGTCATACAGAGGATGATGATGAACATTGAGGGAGGGAGTGGTATGGAAACTGAATATGCAACTGTTATTTGTAAGAAAGGTTGGGGTGGGGGGATAGTTTAACAGGGCTTGAGTTGCTGCATGGGTTGAGGCTGAGCCTACATTCTTTCACTTGCAGAGCGCTGCCAAGCCCAGCAGTAAGTAAAAGTTGGTGCCATCCTGTGCTCCAGAGTGAAATGAGTCAGGAGATGGTGCTGACAGCCCCCAAAAGATTAGGTCTGCTAGGCACTGCAGGTTCAGCTTTAAGGTAAAATAAGCCTAGTGCAGTCTGTGTCACTATGGAGATGGCTGCTGAAGGGCAGGATTGGGTCAGAAAGGCACTGGAGAGCAAAGAGCTGCTGTGACAGGTCCTGGCTGCAAAGAGGCTCTAAGACTCAAGCTTGGCATTTCCCATCTTTGCTGCTGGTTACAACAAACACATCTTGTGTGGCTGAGCAGCCAGCCAGCAGGAAGATGGGTAGGTAAGAGCAGAGTGCTGTGCTAGAGGCCAGTTACCTAAGCATTGGCAAAGGAACTAACCCAACCCCCCTGGTACCCACTGGCTTCCATGTGCTTCTGAAATCAGCTCTCACTAGGTCTCTGAAGCAAGATATTGCTTCAGCAGCACAAACTGCTGCTCCCTGCAGAAAATTAATAAGGAGACTTTGGATTCTGCCCTGTATCTGACCTAAGCAGCTAAATAGGTTACACTAAGTTTTAAGAATTGCCCCAGTTTTCCTTCTAATAGGCAATTTTTCTGCTTAATTTGCAGAACAAGCAAAAAGCTATTCTATAGAATTTATCAGTAGCAATTGACTGTCATTAGAGTTTGGGAGCAGGAGGCTTTGTTGTAAGGGGGAAGGAGCCTCCAAATTTTCATTTACCAGCCTTAGTTTCCCAGTGTTGATGCTGACCCATGCCCTGAGCAAATTCAGCCACTGAGCCACCAACATTTCTTTCCTGTTCTCACAGAAGCTGCTCTCACCTTCCTTCAGCCTGGCTTTAGAAGTCCTTAGCAGTCAGGAACCAGTTCTGTTTGAAGCACATGATCCAGGCAGAATGAAGTGCCTGCAACCTGCAGAGCTATTATTGCAGTCTTTGAGCAGTGAATTTTGCCATGTGGAGCAAACTCAGCTCCAGCAGAACTTCTGTTGTTCAAGAGCATGAGAGAGCAGTTGTGGGCAGAGCTCCTTGCTGAGCCAAGCTGGGTGCCTGGTTGTGCCTATGGGATATAGGCAAGGGCAGCTTTGATGCACAGCCATGGACTCCAGCAGCTTGGGTCTGGAAACTCATTCCTTAGCCTAACATCTTCCCCAGTAGTGCTACAGTTCCTGGGAGCCACAAGGCTGCCTCTTCTTACCACTCTTTCCTCCTAAGCCTTGTGCTGGATACAGCAGGCTCAGGTGGAGCTCCTGCCCATATTTCCTGGAGACCAGAACACAGCATGATCTGAAATGACTCATGTTTGCTTCATGCTGCAGCAGTGTCTTTTGGCTCCAGCTGAAGACAGCTGTGACTTGTGCTGTGCAGGGGGATAGGTAACCTGTAATATGCCTTCCTAGGAGAGGCATTAAGGAAGTGGAAGTTATTACTGACACTCAAACATTCAGATGGGGATTTTTCCTTTCCTTTTCCCCCTTCAGTAAATGTTAATTATACATGAAGGTTCACTACAGCAGAAGGGATTATAATTAATTTATATTGGAACTATAATAGATTTCACTACAAACTGCATTTCATTGCAACAAAGTGTATTATGACTGTTGTTTGCTGCCAGCCATTTACATAAACCCACCACAAAGCATTGCATCCATTAATCCTGCATTAAGGACAGCAGTAGGCAGATAAAACTGGGGGAAAAATAAACCCAGTATGTTTAACTTGTGAACAGAGACCTGGTACTTGTTGCAGAACCTCTATAATCTAACCTCAGAAATGCAGAGAAGAGTGGATTGGATCACATGAGTTTGTGAAGTAACATTGGGATCCAAACCCATATCTGAACTTGCCTAGAAATGAGAATTTGTCTGTGTTTTCTCTCTCTACTTTGCTAAAAGAGAACTGCAAAAGAATTAGAATCCATCTGAAAGTAAAATAATCCTTTGCTCTTCCTGGTGCCCTGAGTCACACCCCAAAGCAGTCTGAAGACACTGATGAGTTAAGGGACAAGCAAGCAGGGTTTTGTTCTTGACCTGATGGAAAATAATTTACTTTCCTCTACTGCTCTCTCCTTTTCCAACATTGCCTAGCTAGTTTTATGGGAAGAGAGCTTCTCCAAGGCAGGGATCATACTTACCAAGGTAGGCTGGAGCAGCTCCCAAAGCAGAGCCCTTGTCATAGCACAAGTGATAAACCAAACATACCAGACAATATTAAAAGCATGAGATGGCAAGTTGATAACTTTTAATTGAGGCTTCCTAATTTATTACCATTAACAGCCTAACCTCACAGCTCTCCCTCCTTGTCATGTTTTTGTGATGTCTCAGTGCTACCAAGTCTTAGACCTTGGTTTCTTTGCCATCAGGCATACCCTGCTGCCTTAGAGCCCTTCACCAGGGAGCCTTTCAGGCTCTGCTTGATGCTATCTGTTGCACTGCATGCTGTCACCTTCTGTCTCTCAACATCTGCTTTCATCCACAGACAGGAGCTTCATCCCTGATGAGCCAGTCTCAGACTGTAGAAAAGGGCAAGATGGCTTGTCAGGGACTCCACCAAACAGCTCAGCAGCTGTTGTAAACAGCCAAGAGGAAAGGTCAGAGCCAGCCCTCCTCTGCCACTGATGAATGTTCCCTCTCCTGCACTGCCAAGGTTTGGCCAAGCACTGTGAACTGCAGCAGAAAGGGCTAGGAAAGAGAAGAGTCAGGAATAAGCAACATACAGAACATCAGTTTGCTCAGCAAAGAAGAGAACTTGGATTTTGGAGCTGTGGCCAGACTTTGCCAAAGGTCTCTCAGAGGCTGTCTCTTTAAACAGTGCAAACTCTTTCCAGAGAAAGGATTGATGGCTCTTTCAGTTAAGGCCAGGTCACTGATTATCCCTTTGTCATTTATCTTAACAAAGCACCTTGAGATTTATTTGGTTGTTAGAACCAGAGCTCTGCAGGATTCCTGCTGCTTTTGGGGGCATCACAGAACAGCTTTGTCTGGGGAACACAGGGCAGGAATGCAGCTTCTGCCATTTTTGGGGGGGAGCTTGGTTGCCATCTCCTCAGGCCAGGTACTCTATCCTTTTTGGGCATCTAGTGTGTGCCTTGCAACAAGGAGTTTTGCTGCCTGCCATTGCTGTGCCAGTGTAGAAGCAGCAGGTATGTGCATGGCTGACCCTGGTGTGCTGTGACTGGGAGTAGCACTGCTTGCACTGTGTTGGTAGCCTGACAGAAGAACCAGTGGCAACCTCTGGAGATGCAAGTCAGCCTCACCTAGAGGAGCTCAGATGATTGAAGGAGTTCCATGTCAGCACTTCTGTCTTCCACAGAGGGCTATTAAAAGCCATGCTGATATTGCAGCTGGGGTCTGTGGATGTGGCACATCTGGAGGTACTTGAGCTATCTTTATGCTAGAGAGCTTGAACGCCACAAAATCAAAACTGCAACAGCACAACCTCCAGTGCAGCCAGCACAAGCCTGCCTGAGACCCTGGAAAATGAGCTGCTAGCTGAAATGTTGTTGCCCTTAGCTCCTGTGGACTTCAATCCACCTAGATTAAGCAAGCCTATGACCCTGTCTCATGGCAGTGCTGAAGCATATTTCATCTCCATTGGGGCATTCCTTGCCCAATTTGTACTTTCTTTGCTTTCTGGCTATTTCATGGCTATGCTGGAGGCACTCATGGCAACTCAGCAAAGTCTGGTTTGCTTCCAAGAGCTTTTTTTACACAATGCATACTTATACTCTAGCTGTAAAATTAACAGACTGTTTTATTACACAGGCTTTATTATTCAGGAGGACCCATCCAAAGGGTAGGAGCAGTTTTAGTCCCAGCAGAATGACACCTTGGCAGTAAAACAGGTTTTTTTCCTAAGGTTTTGTTGGAGGTGTTTGCTGAGAAAGGGAAAGGAGTCTTGAAGAGGCTACTCTGGTTCCACTTGACACAAGAATATGCAGGGTAAGGTGTCCTTATATTGGAGCAGCACAGAGCAGCAGTGAGACTAGTCCCTTCTCAGGAGATGCTGTGGGGTTCTGGTGTCTACCATCCTGAGGCCAGAGACTGCAGGGGGTGTTGTGATGTTATGTTTATTAAAGACCTGGCACCATTTCCTTCCCACACAGCCTGCAGTGTGACTCAAAGGCTAGTGAAAAATACCCACAGAAGCCACTTCTCCTCTGCCATCTGAATATGTACATTGTCCTAAAATGCAAATAGCAGTAATGTGAGGTGAGAGGTCAGAAATGGCTTCCAGAAATTCCTTCTGTCCTGCAGACAGACAGACAGAAAGGACAGTCCCGCAACAGCAGGCTGAGGGGAGGCGAGCTGGCTGCCCCCTTCCTTGCCTCTGACTCAGCCTCTGAGATAAAAGAGCTCTCCAGAAAGCACTTGGGGTGAAAATATTTCAGTTTTCTGCTGCTTTGCAGTTGCCAGTCTTGCTAATTTCTACTCTGATGTCACCAGCAGTGGCCCCATTACTGTTATTTATAGTGTTTATGCTATAGGCTTTGGTTGTGCTCAAGGCTCTGTTGCTGCTCTGCAAGGAAGGAAAGAGCAGCTTCAATGCTTTCAGTGACATATCCTTCAGCCTGGAGTGTACTCCAGGTTCCTCATGCCACTCCTGGGCTGCCTGGATCTACTCCATACTCCTGTCTGGTTTGCTCCAGCAAACTGAGCCATCCTGAGGCTTATTGCAGTTGTTTAGGACTTAGTTTCAAAGCTGCAGTAAGTCATGAGCCCAAGCAAATCCGATCAAGATGCTTCAGGGGGAGGCAGTCTGCAAAGCCAGATGCAAATGCAGCCAACCAGAAACCAAAAATACATGAGTACTGAGAGAGCAGGCAGTTATTCTTCTCTCAGAGTTGCAGGATATTCAGTGTGTATGGCTTCAGTGCTGCTGCAGGACAGTCAGGCATTCATTTCTGGCTGCAAATGAGTAGAGCCAATGTTGCTTCAAAGCTCATGGCTTTCCTTGCATTGACACCCATGGTCTGCAATTAACTGATGCATTTAACAAGCAGGTGTCCATTTGAGGAGGACCTCTGCAGCTGCTAACTAGAAGGGTTAAAAACTCATGAGTCAGGCTTTTTCCCTGATCCCACTAACACTAAGATTCAAAACAGAAGATGAAGAAGGAGCCAGGGCTTTGGTACTTACCTGCAGAGGTTTAAATCTCCAGATTTGTGTCTGTAAAGCTATTCTGCCTGAAAGCTGAACTTCTCAGGTGATCTAATGGCTCTGGGAGCTCAGGTCTTTTAGAAGAAGCACCAAATATTGCCAGAGACAGTACATCTATAAGCACTGGAAACTCTGCAGTCAAAATGTGTGTCCCAGAAGAGCTATTTCAGCACTTAAACTCATCTCCAGTATGAAGTGTGCAGTGGTGTCATTGTACAGAAGGGAGACTTGGGCAGATAACATGTCTGCAGAAGAGGCCCTTGTATCTCTAAGACATCCCATAAACTACATGGCTTGGAATCAGTCCCTGGGTGAAAAATTTTTGACAGTGAACTTGTGCCCTGTTCCTTATGCATCTCACATTTTTCTGCCATATTTCAGCTTGTAGGAAGCCACTCAATCTATTAATGATCAGGAAATAATAATGTTCTCAACCCAGGGCCAAGTCTCCTCTGTCTCCCTGCCATCTGCAATAACAGCCCCTTTAATGGATGTGTGTGAGACAGGCTCTCAGGAACCCTCAGGGAAGCACAGAGCTGCACTGAAAACACACTTGCTCAGCTGTTGTTGGAGAATTTAAGACTCTCTAACTCTTCAGTCCTGGTGACTGGAAGTTTGGTGACTTCTCCAGTGATCTCTGTGTCTGTTACATGCAGTTCTGTGTTGGTTCCTGTCTGACCTGGGAGTTGACTTCACCATTGACACCAGGATCTCATGCATGAGCTGTGACCCTCCTAGGGTAGAGATTAATGGCAAGCAGCAAGAACCACATGGCTGCAGAGTCTCCCAGCAGTTGCCATGCATGATGGAGGAGGCTGTCAATCAGCAGCCAGCAGGATCAGTGTTATGTTAAGTCAAATATACCAGAGTATCTCTTATGCTTCTAAATTGCCACTGAGTACCAGCAGCAGTTTGCCAGACCCCTCTCTGCCTGCCTTGCTCCACGCTGCCATTGCAGTGTCTGTGTTGCATGTTGTTAGTGGGTTTAAAGCCAAGGTAGGATATTGCCTTCTAACCCAAGAGAAATCCTCTTTTGAGGGATGCTTTTCAGAGGGATTGGTCACAACCATCAGACCTTACACATGGCTTGTTCTGCCACCTAGTTCTTCACTGGAGAAAGCACAATCACTGGGCTCAGTCCAGACTTAAAGCTGATGGCCTTGGTTAAGTGATAGGAACCTGATGGCCTCCACTATGCATCAGTCACTGGGAGAGTTTGGTCACAGGACCTTGGGCTATTTTTTCCAACCCTGTCAACTGGAAGCCATGTGTCTTTGGGCAATTCTTCTCTTTTGCCTGTGGCCCAAAGTGTTCCCCAGCTGAAGAAAGCAGGTACCACTCAAGTGCCTCCAAAAAGTAGGTCATTTGCAAATGAATTCTTACTACTGTTTGGAGGGGAGGTTTTTGGGTGCCAACTGCTATATTCATGCAAAGCAGTATTGATTATCATCATGCATACATAATACAGGGAGTTATTATTCATTTCTTTATTGCATCTTTTCTCTGACATGGTCCTTATTAGGTACCTCAGGGGGCAGGTTAATGAAACTCTCTCCATTCACATTAAACACTAAGGGAAGCATTACCCTCAGCACAATCCCACTCACTCTCCTAGCAAACCCTCTCCATTTGGCACAAGGCTCCAAGGCACTGTTCCAGCACATCTCCTGAGTGTCAGGCTGGAGCTCTGCAGTGATAGATGTTTCCTTTCTTTTTCTTCTTCTGCTTTTTGTAACTGCTAGTCTGACCTGGCATTGCTGCCTATCCTAGAGAGAGGTTGCTTTTTTTCCTGGGTAATCTCACAGTACTTATTTTGATAGGGATATTGAACATAATGATCCTGATTCTGAATGAGAGAGAAGAGTGAGACAAAGACAATGCTGCTGGCTTTTAGCTCTGATGAAAAGCTTCAGATAGTATTGCAATGAGGACCATGTATGAAGGCAGAATGGCATCATGACTGGTAAGAGAGTGAGCAATATAGCAACTTTGATATGACCTTCTCAATATTCAGCATATTACATTACATGGCAGGAATAAGGCTGAAGACCCAGACTCACCAAAGTGACAAAGTGATGCTGAATTCAGCAGAATGTGAGCATCTAAATACTTTTGTAGGTTTGGCCATAAATGTCTTATTTAATCTGAATTAACATGACTGCAAAAGTGAAGTGTTAACAGTGTGGAACATGCTCTGTCTGCAGTTGTGTCTCCACTTTCCACTGTAACTGCCGTTTTGTATTATGGGTTGCACATGTTGCCAGCCTTGCCCCAGGCAAGGTTAATGAATTGTGTTTCCTCTGATCTGCCTGGCTTCAGAGAGCCTTGCTGTATCTTGTTGAAGGATCACCACTGGGAAGCTCTTGCAAGACAGTCTGGAGCCATTGGCTTTGATTGGTTCCCAGTGGTTGGCCAAATGCCACCATCCACAGATTTGCAGCAGGGGGATGCCAGTGTGGTGGATGTCTCAGTTGCTCCTCAGCCCAGCACGTGGCAAAAAGCTAAAGAGAGCAGGGAAGCCAAAACCTGTCAGCTGAAAGTGAGGACAACACAGGAGAGAGGGCAAGCTGGATATTGCCAAACCTTAACACCCAGAAAGCTCAGGGTCACAGAGGGAGACTCTTAATATCTGTTTTCAGGTAGTTTCTCTCTTCTTTCCTTTTGTTTCCAATATTTCCTTGTTTCTATCTCCTGTAAGAGCAAAGTTGGCAGAGCTGGGAAGCCTCCTCTCTCCTCACCACACTGCTTGTCAGATTGGATCTGAAATCTGGAGTGAAGAAGCAACCAGAGCAATTTCACCAGCATTTTACCTACCTTATGCCAATTGGAAGGTGCAGAGGACTTGTCTTATGACCTTGCCATTCTTTCCCATACAGACAGGGAGAAGCATTCTCATTTAATATTAATCTCCCCTCCATGGATTCAGGCTGCTTCTGACAGCATATCAATTATTTAACTTGATTAAAAAAAATGCCAGGATTAAAGAGATTAGTTTCTTGTTGATTTTGGTAATTCCTCCTGCTTTTGCACCTCTGAGGCTGAGTGCAACACAGCTCCTGAGCTCCTGTTTGCTCAGAGTTCATCCTGGCCAGGGGTAAAATGGAACTCCTCTTTCCATTTGTAACTGCCAAGTTCATGTCTGAGTGGTAAGCCATTAGTAAAGATACTGAAGACCTTTTAGGTGGTGCTGGGAGGTGAGCAATCACTTGTATCACTGCACAGGGAGTCTCAGTTGTATGTTTGGGTGTAGTGTTTGCAGTTTTCCTCTGTGCTGGTTTAAATTAATCAGCTACGTAAAGAGACCAGTCCCTTCCAGCAGACAGTGGAGGTGACTCCACTGTCAGATCAGAGAACCTCATGTGCTACTGTCACAAATGTAAAACATGTCTAAAGATCATTTGCTGTCCCCTGCAACTCACCTGCTCCAGCCTACAAGTTGAAATCAGGGCTGCAACTGGCACTTAAGAAAACCTAGATTGAAAAGGATAATCAAAGAGCTCTAAACATCAAAAAGCAAACAGGTCTATGAAATATACATGAAAACACACTAAAACCTCAATCCCAGCATTATCTGTCTCCCATCCAATCATTAATTCATGGGGTTTTGCTACTGGGGAAAGTGAACTCCTTAAGTGGGTTCTTAGACTGGGTCTCTTCCCTTTGCCTCAATGGTTCCTCTCACCACCCTGGCAGAAAGGAATGTTTGTGGCTTCCTGTGCTATCCCATGAACATACCTTTGGCTTCATTAACTGAGCAGACAATCTTGCTTAACAACAGGAAGACCTAGTGCTATTCATATCTAACCCCAAGTTTCCTTAATTACAAATTAATCAGAAGAAAGCCCTGACTAAGCTTTCCTCACTACATACCCACTGTTAGAAGGAATCAGATGGGCCATTATTTTTCTTCCCAACTGTTTCATGCTGCATGATAGAGTTTATCAATCAGCCCTAGAAACCAATCTTCTCCCAGTCTCCAGCACAGTCCTCATCAATCACATCTGTGACCAATGGTGCTGGAGCCTCATCACAACCTTTCCTTTGCCAGCAAGAGTCACAGCTCAGGGAGAGAGAGAGAGGGAGATGTAGGTTTCAGATATTGATCATTCTCTCCTGCAGTGAAAAGGTGGTGGGAGGAAAGAAGGGAGAGAGATCCTATGTGTTAAAATGTTTTATTATTGTTGTCAGTGTCTCTGGCTAGTAACTGATAAGCTGCAGGAGCTGAGAGCACAAGAGAGAGTCTGGCATGAATGGTGTGTGGGAAGAAGGTCAGGAAGGGAGGAAAACAAAATGTCTTGTTGTTATTACCATTATTTGTACTGTAGTGGTACTACCAGGCTTTTAAGTTGCATATCCTGTCCAAACATCTTTTTATAAAGGTCAGGATCATTATCTTGGTTCTCCAAATGGAGAAACTGAGGAAGGATTCATTTGCATAAGGCAAGCAGGCCTCAGACAGGTGAGAAAAGAGCTCAGCCTTCTCAAGGTGTAGACTAGCACTCTGTGCCTCAGGTTACTTTCCCTTCATAGAAGAGGATGAATCTGAGATCAGGGACTCACTGGGCAGAGTACAGCACAAGCAATAGAGAAGGAAAACAGATTTCCCAAAGGTCTCTGCATTTTTTCCATTTCCTGAGCTCTCTCTGTCACTGTAAGTCACCAGTTGTTACGCAGCTTTCCATCTCAAAGCTTCATGTTAGGCATTGTATACACAGACAAGAGGTGTGCTCCAGCTGAGGGAACCAGTGCATGGAGCTATGCTGGATGTTGTGCCAGGGTTTGAGTTTTGCTTCAGGAACATTCAGGAGAATGAACCAAGCCAGCTGCCTGTATTTGCAAAGCAGAAATGGTAGAAAAAGTCAGAGCTGAGGTACACATTTTGGGTGATGATACAGAGATACAGGCTTCTGTCTTTCTCCCTCTGAACCACAGGTGCTGTCTTAGGTCAAAAAAATGGCTTGCCTGTACATGTATCACCCATGTCTTGAGCTGCAAATGTATCAGAAAGGAATCTAGGGATTTATCAATCAATCCTTTCCTAACTTGTGTTTTGAGCAGGCCTATGTGCAATAGAAAAGCAAGATATTTAATCAGGCTTTTATTTTTCACATTGGTCAAATATTTGACATTTCTTATTCATCTGCTTGTTTCCTGTCTCTGTTGGTCTGGTTTCCTGCTGGTCTCCACTCTGCAGCACCCCAGCAAAGCCCAACCCTTCTGTCATTAGGCTTCTTGCATACAAATAATGAGTATTTTGTCCAAAATCATCTGTGAAATCCGTACACAGCCTGGTTCCTGCTTCCCCAGGTACCTGTGTACCATGCTTTTTCAATCACATCCCATTCCTTCATCATCTAAGCAGAATAAGCTTTCTGTGGGACCAGTGAAAAGCAACACTAAGAATAAAGTGCCCAGGAAGGGGATGGATGGAGATCCAACGGTAATTAAGCTGGCAAAGGAAGTTATGTGGCAACAAATCACCTCACGCTCCCCTGCCTTCCTCTTCCCTAAAAAACTAGATACCCTGGGCGCCCATTTACCCTAATTACCCTAATTACTCCTTAAGCCAAGGAGAGCTCAGCTTCTTTTTTAACTGCTTTTGTGTCCCTGCTTCCTGTCCTAACCTAGTGTAGTCTGCTGTGAAATTGTTTTCCCTGCGGAGCTGGAGTTGCCTTCATCTCTTGCGATGCCACTCGGCTAATCCTCGGCTCGGCGCTCGGGAAGCGCTCAGCACGGGCGCTGAAGGGAGCGCTGGGGGAACGCAGGTATCTGCACACATCGACCTGAGGGCTGGGGGAATTCAGGCAGCTCAGGAAACAGGGGAGATTTGCCAATATCTCTTTCTTTTCTTTCATGCTTGTAAAGTAGAAAAGGCTCAGGGAGCAGGCAGGCAGGAGGGCGCGCCGAGCGAGCAGGAATAGGAGGGCACTGAAGGCAGAGGCAGGGGGAAGGAGAGCTTTGTGCAGGACCTTAGCACGTAAGGAGCAGGGTGATTGGTGAGCAGTGCACGTAGAGACCTGGGACTGCTTAGCAGCAGAGCTGAACACAGGGCCAGACTGTCAGCATTGTAACTCCACTGACCTTACTGCAATCAGTACAAGAGGGTTTATCCCAGAGTGCTTATGATCTCAAGTGAGGAGAATAATAACCGAAGACTTACCTGTCTGTGTAACTCTATGCTACAGGAGGGAAAGACCTCGTCCTAATTATTTAAGTAAAGAAAAGATCCTCAGCAAGGTCCTGTGACCGAGATAAGCATTGCCCTCCTTTTAACTAGTACTAATTTTTTAGTAATTTCCTGTTATTATTCTCTTGGATTTGCTTCTGAAGCCAGGCCATGGCAAGGAAGAAGGTTTGAGCTAGGTAAGCATGCTCCAGTTTGTACAGCAGTGCCCAGGTTCATAACCTGCTTGTGACCCGTGGCACACTAAACCTTAATCAAGTCTGATAGGTAGCTGAAAACTCTCTGCAGTTGCACCACCCTCCTTTTTACACAGGCAGGGTTCCTTTACTAGATCTTACAACTCCCAGCTCACCACCTGAAGCCCTAACCATGAAGTGCCAATCCAGAAGGAGGCAATAACTGTTGCATATGTGTGTGATTTAACACCAGAAAGGAAGGCTGTTGTTGGAGCAATTCTTTTCCCTTGCTAGATAGATGATGAGAATAATACTGAAGTGAACAATTCCCACTTACACTAGAGAGCAACTCTTTCTCAGAGTTAGCCAACAGTGATTTTCAGATACTATCAGCACAGCCTACAGTTCCAGCCACATCACCCCAGAGTCCTGGCAGACAGCTCATTGCTCCCTGTGGAGAGAATAGGACTTCTCTCAGAGCTTATTGTCACCATATCAATATTGTGCCTCAGGTTATCAGCCAGCATCCAAATGGCAGTGCTGAGGAAGATGCTTGTCCTATGGTTTGACCATTCAGTAATTTCCTGATATTATTCTCTGCTGCAGTCAGTTCAGTCATCACAGTTTAGAGCTTCCTCACCAGAGATGAAGGAGGGGCAGGAGCTCATCTCTCCTCTCTGGTGACCAGCTACAGGACCTGGGGGAATGGCATGAAGCTGTGCCAGGGGAGGGTCAGGGTGGATCTTAGGCAAAGCTTCTTCACCCAGAGAGTGGTGGAGCACTGGAACAGGCTGCCCAGCGTGCAGCCATGGCACCAACTCTCAGGGAATTCCAGAAGCATCTGGCCAATGCTCTTAGACACATGGGGTGACTTTGGGGTTGTCCTGTGCATAGTCCTGTGTTGGACTCCATGATCCTTGTGGGTCCCTTCCAACTTGGGACATTCTGTGATTCAGTGTCTGGTTTAGTTCAGGCTCTGAAGATTAACTTTTTTCTTTTTCTATTTATTTAGTTGGTCTTTGTCTTGTTCACTGGAGCTGTACTGTACTATAGCTAGACTAAGATGAGGGCCTTTTGTCCAAGCCTCAACTTTCATGTGTGTTTTCCTCCTTTGTTTCCCAGCAGTGGGTATGGTGTATCTCCTGGTAAGGAACAGGATCCAGTAGCATGAGGATTTACTTCTCAGTTTTGTTGCTTTAAATGCAGTGAACTGGGCAATCCATTTCCTGTCTCCCATTCCTAAAGCCATCTGGGTACATCAGCTGTGATGGATCATTTCAATATTATGCCTTCTATCCTGGAAATGGAGCTTTCCCTCCCCTTTTAGATAAAAGCTGCTAATATTTGAGCCCCCATTCTAGCCAGCCAGGCCATCAGACAGAAGGCTTCCTGACAGCATATTTGTGTCCTGAGCATGTGACACTGCTTCTTGCTTCACTAGCCCAGACAATAAATATTGTGGAGCCAGAGCAAGAAATGAGAAGGGGGATTTACAGTGCATAGCATCATATGGCTTGTAGGCTAGGTTCATCCCTGGGTTAGTGCTGTTCAATTCAGAGGAATTATCCCAAGCAGTGAATCTGCTCCAATGGCAGACATGCAAGGCTGCAATTTCAACTCTGTTTTTTTAACTCACTCTTGTCCAAAAGTACCTAGAAGAAGCTTTAGCAGAGGGTGCTAGGGATTTATGCAGAGCTTGCTTAATCCATTGCAGAGGCTGGGGAGAGTTTTGAGTCAGGGATTTAACTTCAGCTTGGGTGCTATTGAGCTTCTAAAGCTATCCGACTTCCAGAGGGATCCAGCTAACAGCTAGGATAAGAACATTGATGCAGCTGGTGCAAAAAGAACATACTGGCTGAGGAAAACTGAGGCATGGTCCCCAGCAGGTTTGGTGAGTGAGCAAATTCATTTCTTTGTTGAGAAACTCTAAGCAAGTTACTTTAAAAAGCCCAATTGTTCTATGTGCAAACCTCTTTGAAATTGAACTGAACTTCCAAAACTCAGTTTGTGATTCCATAGCTCAGGAAAGCCCTCTTGGAGCACTTGGAGCTGTCAGGCAGCCAACACTTGTGTGAGGTACAGGGACTAGGGATGGAAAATAGTCTTGGCAACACTGGAAGTCATTACATCCATCAGCAGGGAGAGAATCTCTTTTGGTTGAGCAAGTAATGAAAGTGGAAGGAGTTAAATGTTCAAACTTCCTAGTCAGCCAAGGGTTCAGGACAAGCAGTTTGACCCATGATCTGCTCTCCTTTTTCAGGCAAGCTTTAGTTTCTTTGCAGCCATTCTTCCAATCTTCCTGTGCATGCCAAAAGCAGTAAAAGCATCTAAAGCCTGAGAGTGTTTTTCATACAGGATGAAAGGTGTTCAGACACAGAGTAGCTGTGCAGGGAGCTCCCAGGGGACTCCAAGGCTATGTGGTATTTACCCATTAGATTTCATGTTGAAGAACATCCCTTCCTATGGAAATCACTGAAATTTATCAGTTTGCCACTGTTGTTTGTTTGGAAGAAAATGAAACCTTGGAGGTTTGCAATGCCTGATCATTTGGACACAAAGGAGCACACAGTCCCACCCACAGCCCCCACCCCTCTAACAGGAAAACACATGCACTTCAGATTGGGATTTCCTGAAATCCAAATTCAAAGGCAGCCTTTGAAGTGCCTGGAGTGGGGAGTGAAAAGAAAATGACAGCTATCATATCTGTCTGAATACCTTTGTGACCTCTGTTACCATAGCATCTGAGCTCTTCTGAATCACTAACCAATTTTGACTGCACAACTCTCCTGGCCAGGGTCAAAGCTGTTCCACTACTCTAAATTCCTCCTTCCTATGGAGAGCTAAAGAGAGAGGAGGGGAGGGAGAGAGGTATGGAGAGGCCAAATAAAACAGCACCATTTACCAAAAGGTTGAAAATTAAAAGAGAGGGAGGGGAGAGAGGCAAGTGCTAACAGTAAAAGGAAAAATGAAGTGCCATGATAAAAATGATACAGTGGCCAGGCAGCCCAGTCCCCAACCTTGAAAATCCCAGGAGTGAAACACTGCACAGTGAAGATGAATCCTTCCAGTTAACCTTGTGCACAGCCACATCTTTGCAGGTTAGAAAAATGATTACCTTCTCCCTTGCAGCTCTCCAGTGGCTTTCTGAGTATCTCTGCATATGCATGGGTAGATTGGATTGGCTTAGGCTGCACTGAACTGGCAGACAGATTCCCTCTATCCAGGCATATTGGGCAGTATCATTCTTTTTCAGTAAGAATATAATGAGGAAAAATCTTCCCTGAAATAAACAGAGACCACAATAGATTGCCACAGACTGTTTCTCAGCCACTGAGCAGGCTGGAAGAGGTGCACTGCAGCAGAAGTGCCTGGAAAAAATATGAGGACTTCAGCAAAGCTGCCAAAACTGCAGGGGCAAGTGGCTTGTAAGTGCCTGCTCCTGTCCCACCTGAAAGGGTTCAGGCACCTTCCTTCTCTGCAACTCAGCCCTGAATGTGCTCTCTGCTCCACACTGCAACCAGGCACGTGGATGCATCTTCCCTTTGCCCACTTCTACTTCACAGTTGAGGTCTTTTGACTGTGAGGCTGGAGATTCTCAGGTAGGAAAGGTCTTCCACCTGGGGGCTTTTGAAGACTTGATAAAATAGAGAGGTCTGTGCATTCTCATGTCGCTGGTGCAGGGGAGCTGTCATACAGCTATGGGTTAGGGGTGGCTCTCCATCACTAAGTAGAAACCAGTGATACTCAAGGAGAGTGCTCTACAAGACAAGACTCTCCCTCTTCTCCCTCCAGGCCATCCAGTTGTTTCCAAAAGGCTAGTGCTTTAGCCTGGGGAAAACAGAAAACTCTCCTAACATCCTACCACTCCCCACAAGCCCAGGCAAAGAAGAGACAGTGGATAATGGAGTGTCATGTTTGTCTAATGGACTCATCACTACTTACCAGGGCAATTTCATCAGCAAAAGTAGGCAAAAATTGATGAAGATCTAGTAAACAGAGCACTATGCAACTTGGTATCTATTGATAATCTTTGCCCACTGGATACTTCTGACCCTGAGGCAAAGATGAGAGCCAGAGTGTCCTTAGGCAATAGCTTTTAGGCAGGTCCACAGCAGCCCACTGAGGAATAAGGATTCTTAGCTCCTCCAAACACTGAGCATTCATTCAGGATAATAAGGACAAGAGGTCAGACCTTGCAGGTCACAGATCCTTGCATTTCACTGAAGTGGGTTCAGAAGGGGACTGCTTGTTCAGGCCTCAGAAAACTAGTTCCTTGCCACAGGAAAAGCAAACAAGCAAAAAGCTGGGCTGCCACCAGTGCCCAAGGTGCTAGGGTAAAGACTGATAACAGAAGCCTGTCTAAAGGCAACAAGAAGCATGAGAAATTCTCCCTGATCCTTTCAGGATGAGATTCTTTAGCTGAAGAACACAGTAATAGATTGCAGAACTGTATCAGATCATTGGGGGGAAAAGCTAGATAGAGAACTGAAACATATGGCAATGAAAAAGCCTCCCTTGAGAAATGGAAAATAGACTTATTCTGGTTTTAATAATGTGTCAGCCTTTGTATCAACTGGCCCAGAGCCCAAAGAAATGGACTGTTGCTTCCATTTACAAGAAGACTATGCCTAACCTTCTGATAGCTCTATAAATAAATGCTCCATTATCTCTTACAAATATCTTTCCAATATGTTATCTGACCCTGGGTTTATTCATTCACAAATTTGGTCATCTTTTATTGCAGGAGCTAGTCTCTTACTTTTATCCAGGAATTTCAAAGGGCTCCACACACATCAGTGATTTCAGCTTGTTAAATGCTACTGGGAAGGAAGCTGAGGCAGAGAGAAAAGGAAATAAATGTATCCAAATTCATGCCATGAGTCAGAAACAGAGCTAGGAATAGACTGGCAGTGAACATACCAGAAATGATGAAGGGTCAGGACAAAAGCCAGGTCTCACTACTTAGTTGAAGCTGCTTCTTTACAAGGTAACACATTCACCAGTGCTAGGATTCACTGGGTGCATGAAGAAGAGCTGATAAAATTGGTATTCTTACATGGCTTATGCTGTTCTTGCCTTTTCTCTCATTTCCTAGTTTATCCATTTGTGTCTTTCTCCTCATCAGAGGGGGAAGTGTAGCACTCAAGTATTTCACTTTGAAACATTGTGTTCAGTTTAACCTGCCAGGATCTGTCCCTCCAGAGGAGGAAGGGGCTGCTTTGGTTGGTGTTTCACTCTATTTTCCTTGCAGATGTTTGTATCTTGGGTAAGCAAATTACATCAAAGAGTCAGTGCTTGAAGCAATTGGTGTTAGTTCATTAAGCACAAGAGATGATTAACATGAACACTTCTTTAATCAACCAAAGATGCTGTTACAGACACTCAAAAGCCCTGTGACTTCTAGCTGTTAGTGCTCTGCCCAGGTTTGTAGGAGAGCAGACAGTTCCCAGACTCTGCACACCAGCACAGAGCAATTTGGAGCCATGGCAGCAGTTCCAATACTGGATCAGAGAAACTGTTTCTCTGCAAATAATTCCCTAGCTCTTGCATTTAAACCATGTGTCTGGGCTGTTATGAACCAGGAAGGAATTATTCCATTAACTGAGGTATAAAGAACTGTGTAATGCTTAAAGAGGATCTGGAAGGTCAGATTACCAAGTCCCCTGTTTCACCCAGCAAACCAAAGAAACAAAATGATTTTTATCACAATCTCCTTCCCTGGTTCCCTGCTCTTTCAGCTAGTTTGGCATAGCACTTCTTGCTTCCATTAGCTCCAGAAAGATATCAACAACCATGCTCTTTTCTTGTCCCTTTCCTCATGGTAGCTTGACCATATTTCAGGACTCTTTGCTCCCAGACCTGTTATTTCAATAAAGAATGAATGTCTCCTCACCATTTCTTTCTTCTTTCCCTAGGCTTCGACTAGCTGAGGCCAACAGCATCTGTCCCTGGCTTCAGTGCCTCAGAGGTATGGATTTGTGTCCTTGCTGGAATGGGAGTTCCCTGGAGTCTCTTTGCCCAGTCTGCTATTATCAGAGCATCCAGTAACCTCAAGAAAGAGACACAGCCACTGCTTACAATTCACTTTGGCTCCTCACTGCAGCCTGGTGATTCTCCATTCCACCCCTGCTCATTATGAATACAGATAACAGACTATCATGAGCTGAGTAGCCTTATCCTTCAGAGATAAAACTTATCTGTGTGCTTAGATCAGCAGCCTTGTTCTTGCCTAATCTCACCTTGGGAAGCACAGTAATTGCAGAAACAGAGGAAGGAAGTGAAGAGGAAGGGGGTGAGAAGCCTGGGAATGTCTCCCTCTAATATTACCCTCTGAGCCTGTGGGCTGGCACTGCTTCCTAGCCACAGGTTTTCTGAGTATTGAGCATTTACAGCATGCATCACAAGGAAACAGTTTTTTACAAGAACTTTCCTTGTTCAAATAAAACCAGAAATAAACTTTAGGCATGGCCTGAGGAATCATAACTGTGGATAAAAGAACCCCTTGGACTCAAAGCTTAACTGGTACAATGGGCACTGTGTGCAAAGCACTTTCCTTTTAGACCAGGTTTCCTCTTTCTCCTGTTGTGGCCTTCTTTTGTCTTTTTTCTCAGAACAAAAGCCACTTCCATATGCTTTGATGGCCTTGGTGTCAGGTGGCTGGCTGGCTTTTGACCCTACTCTAATGCAAACAATGAAAGCAATAAACCCAAGGTTTTTCAAGTTGGAGCTCAGGCTCTGCAACAACTAACTAGGTTCAAGCAGGTGCACAGTCCTGCTAATACTCCTTGTAGCTTGCAAGAAAGTGACTGACCCAAAGGTCTGCATTTGGCTGCAGCAGAAAGGTTCAGATGCAGGATTCCTAGATGAGTTCCCATTTTCCAGTGGCTTAGGCCAGATGTTTGAGCTTGGTTTTGGAGAGACACTGAATATGACCTATAATCTCCACCCCAGTTTTGCTCCTGGCTGACTTTGTAGTGGTCTACCCAGCACCCCAGTGATTTGGCCATTCCCAAACTCAATGCCAAACAGTTCTCTTTCAGTGCCAAACACTGTCTCCTTGCCTTTAGGGACAGTTCAGAGCAAAGCCTCCGAGACCCAGTTTTCTCCTCTCGACTCATGCCAGTGCAGCCTCCCAATGGGAGCTGAGACTGCAGAGTTATAAATGAAAAAACAAAAAGGCATCCAGTTTGTAAAATCTATGACTTCCTATTGATTTTGGACTTCCCATGAATTGCAACAAGGCTTCTGTGCAGAAATCCTCCAAAGATGCCATGTTCACCTCTCCTCCTGACACAACATCGTATCGATCTCCCTGTTTGTGCCACGTGCATGATGGATTAGGGTGTATCAAACCTTGCAGGATTCATCTAATGCCTCTGAATAAAACATCTCTCACAGATTAACTGAGCAGTTTTAAGTGAACAACCATCTTCATCTCTTTTAAATTTTCATGGGGACTTTTCTGGAGAACAAGTACATTGTTAATAATTAAAGGGAATGAGACCTTGCTAACCTCTTTGTATTTTAATAAAGTCCTGTTGCACCCTGTTCAGTTATTGTTAAAGTATCAGCATTTATAAAAATTCATTAAAGTTCCTCCCCTCCCTTTGAAAGGAATAATCCTGAGATCACATGGCAGGAAAAGATTATTTAAGTACCAGGGAACTGGAATTTCCTTGGGTCCAGATAGCCATGAATGTGGCTTGTGATGGACTGAATGGATGGGAGGAGGGAGAAACCCTCTCCAGTGGAAGCAGAGATGCATTGAAAGAGCAAATCTAGGAATGTGTAGAGAGAAAGAAGCAGGAGGCTAGAAGGGAAAGAACAGGGAAGCAGTTTGGTCGTGGGGAAAGATGGGCATATGACACCAAGATGAAATGTGGGGAGGTAAATATGTATAGCTATGTGTACATAGATGAATGCATACATCTCTCTAAGATGTTTTCTTCTCTCATTCTGTCCTTCCATCCCTCTGCCTACAGTGCTCTTCTGGTGACCTATGCAACTCTTTTCTCCAGCTCCCATTTTCTCTTCTGTCTCTCACTGTCAATCCTCTTCTGTGCCTCAGACTCCAAATCTTCTCTGCCTGTGCCATGTAAAGCTTGACTTTACACAGTCCAATTTCTCTTTTTCAAATACAATTACTTCCTTACACATAGCCCCAGGATTACATTTCAAAGGAGAAGAGAAAACCCAATATGTACATGATTGCTTTTATCATTATCAAGGCAATGTCAACCCTTAACATGCTGGTCTCAACAGTATTTCACTGCAGCAAGTTTCATTACATGCAGTGGTCAGATAGAGCATATTTGCTGCAAGGATCTGATCAAGAGAGCAGTGAAGCCTCCCAAAGATGCTGAATGTTAGTCTCACATGGTCAGAACAGCCAGTGAATGAAGAGGCTTTGGCAGCAGTAGTGAAAAACCCTAAGATAAATGCATTAGTGCCCTCCTAAGAGGATGGTTGTGCACAGAGGGAGATTCATTTTCTTACTGGGTTAGTACATACCTTTATGACCAGTAGATTTTTGCTGAATCCAACCTCTCTTGAGCTATTCCTCTTTCAGTTCTGCATCTGGTAATGGTTTTCTGTTTTGAAGAGGCTATGTTGAGAGGGCAGTAATCCAACACTCATGCCATAAACTGACATCTCTGCCTCCTCCAAGGATCTCTTTGAAACGTTGCTTGTAAATTGCTTGTTGATATTTGACCAGGAGTCACCTCTGCATAAATCTTTGCCAGGTATTAAAAACCATTGAGAAGATGCAGGAATGCTGAGATCAGTTGATGTATTAGTAGGAGGAACAGAAATTGCACTGGACAGCACAGCTTGCTTTTAGGTAGACAGCTTTCTGTGGGGAGTGATTTCAAGCAACAAGTTGTGAAAACCTGTTGTGGGAAGGAGCTTAAAAGAGCTCTGCATTAAATCTTCTTGTAGAGGAGAAAATCATCTTTTTTTTTCACATTTTTAATCAAGTTTCTGCTTAGCTGGTTACTGAGAGAGGGTAGAAAAAGGCCAAATCAGTGCATGAGAAAGACTGTGAATAGAGCTGCTGTTACTGAGCTAATCAGGTTGGGTTTGATCAGTATTTAGGGTGGGAATTCTCCAAAGCAACACCACTGTCCTGCTAGAAAGGGGTTTGTTCAACAAGAACATAGGTGTACTAAGCACCTGCAGACAGGTCCTTGGCAGGGGAGTGTGGTCACAGAGGCTGGTATCAGTCACTGCCATTTGCTGGGATGTAAAACTGGATGTCTGAGCACTAGTGATCTGGGATTCCTACCCACCTGCAGACTAATATTCTCTCTACCTGTATTCCCCTTGGATTTGCACAAGTTGCAGTTCCTTTCACTTCCTATCTCAGTCTGTGTAGCATCATCCTTAAATAGCTGTCATATTCCTCCCCTGGTGGAATTGGCTGCATTTCAGGGGTGGATAAAGTGATTTCAGTTTTCATAGAGCAGAGAGATCACATGGAAACTGGGCTAAGCTCTGGGCTGTTCCCTAGCAATTTATGCTACTTCTGTGGCACAAAGCAGTTGGGAAACTGGTTTATCCATTTGCAGAGAGGTTCCCAGAAGCACATGCAGCTGGCATAGCTATCTGTGTCACCCCACCCATGGCCCTGCAGAGATTCCTCCTCAAAGTGTTACTGACTCCTGGAGTGCCTCTGGGTCTTTCTCTCTTACACCATGGACTGGTACCTGGTGACAGCAGTCTCAGTGCAAAAGTTGGGCTTTCACATCAGTTGGGGTTTTATTTTGACCCTGTACATGAACTGCACAGGAACAGTTTCATCTTGGATGTAAACTTCCCTGAACACCCAAGGAGGAAGGAGAGGAGAGCAGTTTGTTCATGGAATGGTTCACACATGCTCAGTGTTTCTCCAGCTCTGCTGTACAGTAAATCAGTTCCAAAACACAGTCAGGCAGCACAGAATGCTTGGGGAAATGTTACCTAATTTACATTTATTATTCCTGCTGTATTTCCAATTATGGTCTTTGGCTCAAGCATCCACAGACAGTGAAGAAGGAGGTTCTCTCTTAGGGCAGTAAATAGCTGCCTTGTCCTCTCCTTGAAAGTGAAATAGGGGCCAGTTTACATCTTTCCACTATGCTTTTTTTTGGAGCAATTGCCTTTCTAGCAGGTCAGCAGTTCTTCCCTGTCTACCTACTTGTCTCTAAAAGTTGTGGACTGCCTCTTTCCTGCAGCCCAGGCCCAGTTGATTGTGACTGATGGCTTTGCTTAGACCTTGAGAACCTCAGGCTGCTGGCACATCTCAGTGGAAATAAGAAGTTAGCCTTTTTAGAAAACAAATGACTTGTCTGGAAGTTCTCTCTCTGGAGCATAACACAACCAGGGCTCACACCACTGCTGCATGTACTCCCTGTGACCACAGGCTGGAGAGGAATGCAAGGCAGGGCTCAGCTGCAAACCCTTTGAACTTCTGTGACATAGGTTTCTTTGGGCTTGAACTGCAAGTGATGTCAGTGCTTTTGTCACTTGAAGCTCTGGCCCCCTGGTGATCCTATTTTGGCAGCAGGCTTGTCCCAGACTGACCTCCTTTAGCTGCTACTTAGTGAATGCATAGACACATACCTCCCCATGACACCTGGGCATGCAACCACACAATCCCAAATTCCTGTGAGCCAATTCAGTCTTTTTCTTGTCCCACCTTGTTGCACTTACATCCATGTTTACAGACAGAATCAGGCAGGTTAAATCCTTCCACCACACAGGCTGTTGTGGGTACATGCTTTCCTGCTTGTAGAAGCAGCCACACACACAGCCCTAAGCTGACAAGCAGTAAGAGCCAAAATACAACTGTTCATTCTTCCCTTCCTTTCTTGGGCAAGTTTACAGAGAGTTAGGGCACAAACACAGTCACTTGCACCCACATATGCTCTAGATCTGCTATTTGCATACCCAAAGTATCATAAGCCCTCAGACACTGTCTTGTGCAAGCAGACACAGTCCCTTGAAATCTTTAGGTCTTTGTGAACACTGTGTGACAGCTAAAGTTACCCAGGCCACCCCCCTCTGCATCACACATCCACTGCCAGTGCAGAGACCCCATGGAAACATGGGGTAATTTTTACTTTATTTAAGGTGGGCTAAATTAATGAACTGACCTTCCCTCTAGGATCAGTAAAGTAGCAGCAGGAATGGTTTGAAACCCTGTTCCACTGAAGGTCTGCTGTGTTTTAATATCCTCATAGCCCCAGGTGTATGTTCAAACATGGTCTGTGGGTGAATCCTGAGCCAGCTGTAACCCTGACAACAGTGACCCAGATGGGAATCAGCAAAAAAAGGCCTAATTGTATAATCCTGAGTGAGCAGCAGTGCTTTGCAGAACTCTCTTAGACCCTGCAGTAACTCAATACAGTTTAAAGATGCTGAGTGAATTTCACATGCTCCATTGTGATCCCACACTTCAAGATGCTGGCAGGGACTACAGGCAATAGGAGAGAAACAACCCAGTGCAGCAGTGTGGATCTAGGGGAACCTTTCTGGAATGAAAAGAACTGGATTTATTTATCCCCATAAAACTCTTGGAGGCCCTGGAATAAGCTGGAGACACAACAATTCAGTACCAGTCAACAGTCACAGCCAGGGACAGATCTGCCATATCCCTTGGCAGAGTTAGAACATCATAGCTGCATATTTTTAGGGCTTTCCATTAGGTTCTGAAGCCTACCTGTGCCCTATGTATGTGGACATACAGCAGATCTCTGCATGCTTTTTCTCTGCTGGGATACTAACCCAGGTTGTCAACATCAAACCTCATTTGATATGTGATGTGCTGCAGTGCTGCACAGGCTAGAGACTCTGCAGGGGCACCCTGGGCATCACTGCTCACAGGGACAGGAAAGGCTGGTAGGATGGGGTCCTTGTGGAGCTGAGGGCAACCATACCTCTGATAGGTCACAGGCAGGAGAAGAAGCAGTCAGCCCACACAGATATATGACAACTATCTGGAGGGAAAAGGAGTTAGAGTGTCCAAATGGTTACTAAAAGAAGGGATGAGGAGCTGGTTCAGGCCTTCCACCCACTGAGGCTCTGGTGAGCACACAGGGTTGAAAGGCTGAGCCCAGTGCAGAGAGCAGAGATCTGTTCCCAGTGTTACTGAGAGGTCTGGGCCAGTGGTGAGTGTGGGAGGCTGTGATTCAGCCACCCCCAGGGCCTGTGTTTCTGCAAGCTTTGAATCAGCCTAGCTGCAGCTACAGAGAGGGATGGCTGGAAGCAGAAAACCAAGCATCTGTGGATGGGAAGGGGCATTGACTTTCTGCCATTAACCTTTGAGACCTGCTTTGGCAGCCCTAGCAAAGGGAAGAGTAATGAGCAATGACCAGTGTTGTTGCTGTGCAGAGACCACTCCAGCCAACTGATTTATTGGGCAGCTAAATAATTCAGCCTCCCTCTACAATGTTGAATTCATTCTTGTTCTGTCACCAGGGTTGAAGTGTGCCTGGGGTATCAGGCCTTAGGATGATTGCTTGACAAGCTCCTCTTCCTCACCAGGACACTGAGCTAAGATAGAAGGGTAGGAAAGCAAGGGGCAACTGGAGGAGCAGCAGAAAGCTGCTGGTGGTGGGGAGTGCTGGAAATAGTTCCTGAATGAAGAGGGAGCCCAGAGCAATGCAAGATAATTGCCAAGAAGAAGAGGAGGTCAGTGCAAGCCTGAAGCATCCATCAGTTTAGCCATGGTAATTCCAGCAGACATGCACAACTTTGTCCCTGCTGGAGAGCAGGAACCAATGGAACTTCTCAGCTGCAAAGGTCTGCAGAGCTTCCTCCTGTACACAATCATTTCAGCTATGGTGATTGTTTGTGTGCTGCTAACTTGATGAAGTGTAACAACTCCAGGAAGGCTACAGCTCTGGTGTTGTGGTAGCCCTAATAATGAGTCCATTCATGAGAATTGCAATCCCCAGGGTGAAAAAGGTTTGGAGCCTGCATTCAAAGGTCTACCAGGGATGAAGACAGACAGGTATAGGGGACAGATGGGGGGGAGGTTGATGCTGTGCTTTTGCCAAGATCATCTGGGTGGCATCTGACATTTCAGAAAGCTGTACAATAACAGAAAGTAAACAAGCCTCATTAATTTCAACAAAGGGCAGTGTACAGAGCTGCCAGTTTCTGCTCCTTTCTTCAGCTTTCCCCCTTATTGTCTAAGGGCTTCATTATCCTGAACACCTTCACTAATTGCATAACAAATAGAGCTTTAAAATAGTTAAAGAGTAGGCAAATGGTGAGTCAGTTATATTCCATGGAGTTTTTTCTTCCTTCCTTCTTTCCTTCCTTTTTTCCTTCCCTCCTTCCTTCCTTCCCTCCTTCCTTCCTTCTTTCCTTCCTTTCTTCCTCCTACAGCCATAGATCCCTCCTTTTCTCTTACTCCCACTTCACCTTATGTCTCTGCTCTCTTGATGTCTTCCTTGCTCTCTGCTTCTGCCCCTCTCTGTCTCTCTTCTTTCTCAGTTTCTCACTCACATGTGTGTTCCCAGTACCTCCAGTACCAGGACTTAACACTTCTAGCTGCTGAAAGGAAGAGATTTGGGGTGGAAAATCCAATGAGGTGATCCCTAAGGCAGTTGTTTCCCATTTGTCTTTGTTCCTTGCTGAATTGAGATCATTTATATGTTCACTTAGCAAAGTGAGGGACAAAGTGTCAGAGTGAAGCTCTGACACACCCAGACTTTCACCTGCTTTTGCTCATGTATGACTTGAGAGTTGCAGAGCTGTAGCCCAGGGTCACAGCTAAACTCCAGACAAGCCTCACCACAGGCTATGCCCAGCACAAAGCTGCCAGAGGGAGATCCACAAGCAGGATGCCTTTTCCCTGCAGAAAGGAAAGTAGATGCAAAAGTCCAGCCATTCTCATTCTAAACTAATCCAAGCAGATAAGTGGGGTAAGAGCAGCTGCACAGAAGTCCTGACTCCTTCCCAAGAGTTCAGGAACAATCTTCTCTGTGACCTGCTTGGCTGGGCTCTCTCTTTCTGCTCTTGTTGTGTCAGTCTGTGACACTGAGACCATGCAGCATAGAGAAAATCCTTTGGTCCAAGGATCAGCCTGAAAGCCATCTCCTGTCTCTGTGCCTCACCTGCCACTGCTTCAGAAGTCTCCTGTTACTTGGGCCAGGGATTCACTCTCTGCTGCCATGGCTTATGGTTAATATCACTGCTAACATCAGCACCACTGGGATCTTTCCTCCAGCTGGAGAATCCCTGTGGAGACCCCTGCTGTGTCTCTGCACCCAGCACACCTCTTGGCCCTGGCATGAATCCTTTTGCAATGTACCACAAAGTCAGCTTGAGCTTGGAGAAGTGATCCAATAAATATGAAAACTGCTCCCAGAGGAGGTAAATATTGGCTAGACAAGCAGAAAGGAAAGCAATAATAAACCATGTAAGCTACTGCCTTTTATTAGCTCAGCTCCCTTTTCTCCCCTTGTAAAGTATTGTTGCAGTGTTATATTAATCTTTACTCTGAAGCAAATTAAAGCAGGGACAGTTGTCAGAGTATTATTAAGAACATCTGTTTAATTAGGGCTGCCTTTGAGTCCATTTGAGAGAGAAATGGAACAGCCCTGCTCAGCCACTCCTGCCTCCCTCCCCCCTCCTGCCCTTCCCCAGCTACCTTGTGTGCCACAGGAGGATGTGCAGTGAATCCAGGAACACCTGGGGCCTGCATTGCCTTGCACTGCCTCTGCTCAGGAGAGGTGTCAGCTCTTCCTCTTCATGCTGGGGAAGGAGTTGGGGTGGCCAGGGAGGGGTAGCTGTTGTGGGGTGTTTCAGGGATCACTGTCCTGGCAGCCTCTCTCCCTACTTTCTTCTTCTCTTCAGAAAAGAATCTGGAATTCTGTAAAGACCTCATGGACAACTATTAATTATCATTAGCAATTTGCCATTCCAGGCCAGCCTTTCATCTGGGAATCTCAGAGCAGTTTTACAAGTGCAAATTAATTGAGACTCCTTCATGAAGGAGTCTGTTAAACTCATTTTGCAGGGGTAAATCGAGGCTAAACTGATATGAAGCCACTTGCTTGAGCCAAAGGTGGTGCTGCCAGTGGAACCTAGGCTTCCCAGCTACACATTGCCTATTGCAACCACCCCCTAAGAGAGGGTCTCAAGTTCTCCCACCTCCCCCTCAGTGCTCCAGCTAGACAAAACCATCCTCCCTGGCATGACAGAAGGCAGCACTAGGAGCTGATAAAGTCACCAAAGCTTCAGCCTTGTCCATTTCTTTGTCTCCATGAGATGATTCCCAAAATACAGGTTCACTAAGGACAATAAAACACAATGATCTAACTGCAGTCAGATTGCCAGCATCTGAAGGCACTGCTCTGAACATATTCTCTTCTTCCTTAGACACTTGTCACTGGGTTTTGTCAGGGCTGTGATCCAGCAAGGCTTCTGCTCTGACCCATTCAAAGCAGTTCTTCTAATCTTATGCCTGTCTGTCTCCCTTTCTCCATGTATCTCTACATTTCTATGTCTCTCCAGATTGCAGTATCTGATTGTCTAGGCACCATTTCTTCTGTATTTATGGAGCCATTTACCCAGGCAGCCAGTAGTGAATTAATCATTCTGTCTACAGCCTCAGCTGGGAGAGGTATTGACTCAGAGATTCAAGTCCAGGAGGCCAAGAGCTTGTTTGTTACCTGATAAGACTAAACTTCATTGGGGGCTGCCCAAGATGTCACTGGTGGTTTAATGAACTAACTTCAGGAGCTATGAAGGTCAGAGCTTGGCTCTGAGACAGGGCACAGGAAACACAGTGTGTGGATCTGGCTGGTCCTATTCTGAGTGCAGCATGCTGCAGATCACAGCAGTGCAAGGAAGTGCTTACAGCAAGGAACAGTTACAAGGGGCTGAGGGAAACAGAGCTAACTTCTCCTCTCTGCCCTATCTGTCCTGCATATGTTCTTGAAAATTGGAAAGTTCAATTGAGTCAAACCTTTGACTCCATTTAGCAAGGACCATTTTCCCCCTAAGTGTATATTCCCTGGAAGGTCTGCCTGTTCAGACATCTAAATTATCCACAGACTCAGGCTATCTGGTGGTTAATCAGGTTTAGAGCTGTGTCAGGTCACTCAGAAGTTCAAAGCAGTCCATACCTACATGTGAACCCAGATTCCAGTGAGCAGTCTGAGGTATGGCAGAGAGAGCTGTTTTACATGCTAGAAATACTAAAATAACCCATAAAGTGCATGGAAATCTGATATTCTGGCTAAAAAAAAATATAGGCTAAAAAATCTGGACTCTGATCATTTGAGGCTTTCCCATCATTAGAAGTATTAACCATATAATTAGGTATTATCTGAGCATTATCCATAAATACTCACCACAACATGATATTTGCTAAGTAATAATTAGGCTGTGAAAGAAACTCAAGTAATACCTTTGTCTGGAAAATTAAAGGCCCTGCATTGCATTCATATAGCACCATGCTGAGGGGGTAATCAGCTTTAAAATTGCAGTGAATTACAGTTAGACCCAATCTCAGCCCCTTTCAGTGTAAAGAAGCTACAGGGCAAGAGAGACTCAGGCCTCCAAGGAAATGTTAGGGGAAGTTCTTTCCAGCAAGTTTGAAACCCAGCCAGGGAAAGCAGCAGGCAGCAAGCACAATGTGCTTCACCATCCAGCTCCAGAGGAGCTGTGTAGCTGTGTCAGCAAGATGGGAGGCCCCCAGGCCATGTTCACACATTCCTGATACCAGGTTGGATGCTGTGCAGGAGCTTGTCCTGCTGTAGCCAGGTCCCTGGGTGCTGCACAGAGCCATGCACTGACATCCCTCATCCGTACATCTCTAGGTAGTAAAAGCAGCCTACTTCTAGTATCCTGTCTGAAACCCAGGATTTACTGAAAGCTCCTTGTGTCCTAGCAGTTGGTGGCTTATGGCTTTTTCAAGAATAAAAGCAGCATTTGACTTTTGGAAATGGAAAAGAAGAAAATGGAACTGCTCAAGGGAAGCTTCCTCATTCCTCCTCCTGTGTGCTTCACTTGTGGGATCACAACAAGGTTACTGCTCCTCTCCAGGGCAGCCAAACCTCTACATGGATGCTTGGGTACCTGCTACATTTTGTGGGGTTACAGCAGGCTGACTGTTCCTCTCCTGGGCAGCCAAACCTCTACATGGATGCTTGGGTACCTGCTACATTTTGATCACTAACACTTGCTGTCTCTCGGTTACTTGTAGAGAGGGACTATAAATGAGAACAAGCAATACAACAGGGTGCTCTAACCACTGCTGTAAGTCACCCTCCTCAGCAGCTGACACCTGAGCCCTTTTGCCTTGCATGTCTTTGCCTGGATGCAGCATTGCTTTCCTTGTCACTACATTCTGAACAGTCATTTTCTATGGATGAGACCCAGCTCTCACCTTCCTTCTTGTTTGGTGGCTCCTTGAGCTCTCTCCTTCCCCAGGAGAGAAAGAAAGGACATTTCTGAGCAGAGAGATGCCTGTACTGAATGGAAATTTAGACTGTATATGCTTTAAACACTTGCATACACAGACCAGAGCTGATGAAACCTTCTGGTGCAGCAGTTGTAGCAGTTGGAATCCTTTGCAGGAGGGGAACAAATGAACAAATTCTCACTCCACACCTTGTGCCACCACAATGCCTCAAAGCTGCCCCTCTGGCTTCTGCAGCTGAGAAATGGTTCCCACTTCTGGCCAGCAGAAACCAGAGGAGTGGAGTCAGTGTCACCTGAAGTGAGGATTTCTTGGCATAGAAACCTGGGATTGAACCTCTCCAAACTCAGTTCATGCTGTTACCCAACCACCACCAGTCAGTGCCAGCCTGGATTTACACACAGCTGGGACCTGGTTATCTCTAGCTGGGAGCAGGTGACAGTTGGAAGGCTGACATCTGAACTTCATTCTAATCTCTTTGACACTCACCTTCTGTCAAAGACCATTGGCTTTGGGAGATCTGAGTCCTGCCCTGGTCATTTAGTATGGGAGAAAGGTTGTGACTTTTTCATGCCATTAGGAAATAAGAGAGCTGAGGAAAAAAGACTGTTTAACTAAAAGAATAAAAGTGTTTGAGGGCATCAGTGGTGCTTCAATCTGTGCAGAACCTTTGGTATAAACATTAGCTGCTGTGCAGGAAGCTGAATCCATTGAAACCTCAAACAGATTTAAAAGATGTTTTTATTAAAGTTCCCCTTTTAGCCTTTTTATTATAGGTTTTAAATTCTAATGCACAGAGAGGACAAAGTAGGTGACTTCAATGTGTCACTGCCTGGTGAACTCTGGCTTTTTGGATAGGGAGTCCTCTGCCCAGAAGGCTCTGAGAAGAGAATGTGTTCCTGTGCTCTGATCCATGAAGGATCTGTGCTATGTTTGTTCACTTCACAGAAGAAAACATCCATGTGTGGAAGACAGCAAATTGAAGGACAATGCCCTGCTAGCATCAAAACTGGCTTAAGACTCTTGGAGATTCTGCTGAGGAGGTTTAGCAAAGCCAGTCCATATTCAGTGCACACAACTGATCCAGCTTGGGCTCTTCAGATCTGCATTCTGCCCAAGCTTGGACAGAAGGCTGTGAGTTCAACTATGTGTATTGTAGGACCTTGCAAGTTGTACCTTGTTAGTTGTTGTTCCTTAAAGGTCTGAGGCAAAGGGTCTTGTGCTGGTGAGCCTCTGGGGATGGTTATTTTGCAGAGCTCTGGAGGTTTGCATGGTGTGGGCCTGCTCCAGCTATTTGTAATTCCTATCTCTACCAGAGATTACTCCTGCCTGGCTGGGGGAGGGATGTTTCACATGAGTGCTCTGTGAGCTGCTTCCATCAGACTCAGCCAGGTTAGTGCAAACATCATTTATGCCATTTGAGCTAAGCTGACTGATTATGACTGGAGTGGATCAAGGAATGCTCTCCAGAAGCAATCTGTCTGCTGAGCTGCAGAGACAGGAGCTCCCCACAGAAGGGCAATAACAGTGCTGTGAGGTAGGGAGACAAGGTCTTAAACTTCTCCAGCTGGTCTGTGGAAGGGCCACCTTTTGGAAAAGGTCTTCTGGTACATCTGCCAACCTGCTAGCTGAGGTTCCTCTGCAGGTGCAGGGCCCTCCCAGGGGGATAGCAGTATAAATCTCACAGCAAGTTTTGCAGCTCTTTTGTGAATTGCTGCCACCTCAGCAAGGTTTCCCAGTGAACTCAGGTAGATAGGTGAGTGTTTTTCACTTCCCATACTCCAGCCATCTGGCCTTTTGGGAAGAAACCCCATGGCTTTACAGTGGCACAACCTTAGTTCCAAATCCTCAGTAACCAGCACTCTTTCCCCTGCAGCTTCTCACAGTCCTGGCCATGGGATGCTGCACTCTGCCTGGTAAGGTTCATGTCTCAGGCTGTAGAATCAAAGAGCTGTGAATATCTTACTGCAGTACAGAGATCCCACATGGCAATAGTGAGCAATCAGCACCATCTGCCACTGTGCAAAGCCTTGTAGGTTCTTCTGTAGCTGGAGGAAGCTTCTCTCCACTGCCACCTGTATGCCGTTTAAATTATGTATGTGTCCCCTTCCCAGTATCTTGGTTTCAAATGAAAGGCAGACACAAGACAGCAAGGCATTGCTGGCCTGCCTACCTGTCAAGCACTCCTAAGTCTGCCATGTAACATCTGGAGTGGTTCAAGCTTGATTCTTGCAGGGTTTTCACAGGGGCAACAGTAGAAGTACCCTGCTCAGAGGTCAGATCCTATTTCCCCACAGGGGCCATTGAACAAAGGCTGCCACTCGCCCTGCACCACATCAGCCAGCCTGGCTTGGATCCCATCATCATTTTCCATTTCTGGATATCTTCTTCCCCACCTTATCTCTTTCTTCTTGTTGGAAACTTTAAGAAATGAGGCCTGGTAGTGAGCTGTGGAGTTGGAGCCTCTGGAGGATTATTAACACCACTAATGAAGAACACGATTTCCCGAGGATGAGGAGTTTGTTAAACTCATTAATTTTACTCATGATAGGGAATTAATGTGCAGAAAGGCAACACCAGCCTGGCAGTAATTGCTTTTTAGTTTTAAAACACTAAATGGAAAAGTTAAAAGTCATTTCCAGCTGTTGCTTCCTTTCTCTTCTTCACTCAAAATCACAGAGTGTTAGGGATTGGATGGGACCTCTGGAGATCATCTCAGTCCAACCCCTCTGCCAGAGCAGGCTCACCTACAGCAGGCTGCACAGGATGGCAGCCAGGCAGGTTTGGAATGTCTCCAGAGATGGAGACTCCCCCACCTCTCTGGGCAGCCTGGGCCAGTGCTCCACCACCCTCAAAGGGAAGAAGCTCCTCCTTATGTGTAGATGGAACTTCTAATGTTTCTCCCTTCCTCCCCACTTCCTTCTCTCACTCTTCTTTTTGTTTCACAAGAATTGCTTTCTTTTTCCTTCTGCCTCTTCTTCATTGCAAGTAATTCTATTTCATCTTTACAAGACTTTGGTCATATTTCACTGCTTTGCCATTATATTTTCATAATTCTTTCTCCCACTATTTCTGTAGAGAGTAGAGCCTGGCAGAGAATTCAAGCAGCTCAGGTCTGTTTCCATGCCTTAGCTGTTGTTAGAGTTAATGAGCAGCCATATCTCTAGCCACTTTTGGCCTCAGAGCAGGCAGATTCAATTTGTTTTCCCTCTTTCCTCTCAGGGAATGCATCACCTCCTTCAGGCACTGGGGTGTCTCATGGTTCAAGGTTAATGCCTTGTGAAAATGTAAATGCCATTGCAGGCTCTTTGGAGAGTTGAAACAGCTCTTCCTCCTGGGGACTTCAGGATGTGGGAGGAGGGAAGATTATTGAATAAAACAACAGGAGTGCTGACCAGCCTAAAGCTTGCTTAATATTGGCTGGCATTCTGGTCTTTAGTGCTCTTGGACAGAAGCATTCTGCCACATTTACACTGCCAGGAGAATTTCTGCCATGGCAAGTTTGCTCTTGGAGCCCTGGGCTAAACCCCAGACTTTCTTGGAGTTTTTAGTAATACTGTCATAAGTAGAGCTTAGTCCTGGGCTGAGCCCAGAAGTTCATGGTCTTTATGGTCTTCCTCATCTCAGTTTTATGCAGAAGGAGGTGAATAGTTGGGTTGTCAACATTTCAGATGCATGTAGTCAGCTTCAGCTTTGCTTGAAGACAGAAGGGGAGTGGTGTGAAAAGGCAGGGAGAGGGATCACTCTTCAGTTTAAAGAGGTGAAAGAGTAAAAAGTTCAGCCTTTTTAATTCAGTTTTTACTCTTATAAGAATGCAAGCAGATTCTGCAAGACTATAGGGAGAGCTGCCAGAGCCTTATAGAACTGGAAACTTTAGAGGCAGCTCTGTAGTGCTGAGGTAATTCAGAGACAGCCTGGAGAACTGTTCTCAGTCAGACACAGCCTCTGCTAAGGAGCCTCAGTTTGGGCTTCTTTTTATTTGTCTAGACCATAGCATTAAGTCTGAAAAAGTCCTGTGGCCCAGTTCCCTCCTCCTGGCTCATCTCAATGGCACCAAGATACTAGAAAAATCAGGTATCATCCTTTTCTTGCTCTTTTCCTCTCCTTCCTAGTTACATTTTCAGTGTGTGTTTGGCTTAATTTTAGTTCTGATAAAAGCAAATGACATTTTAATTTTTAGAGCATGATTTATTGTCATTTGGGGTTAATTTATGAAAAATAATTGAAGAGAAAGAGAGATTTAACCCTGAGCAGCATTCTTGATAGCTATGAGCCACAGCTATGAGACTGCAGCTATTTCAGGGCACACTTTATTCACCCAAGCAGGACAGGGACATATCATTTCCTGATAATAGTTCTGTGCAAAGGCCTAATTGTTTGCTTGCTGGCTGAAAGAAGATCTGAAAATGAAAATAATCAGAGTATCTCCTTTTTTCTACTCATTTTCTGCAATCAAAGTGAAAGACCAAGGAAGTTCACCTGTTCTTTATGGTGTTTCTCTGCTGCATCACAGACCTTCTCTGTTGCTTTGTGGCATGACCTGTCTGACAGTCACTCTATTTGATACTCAGGGGTGAGGAAGTAGCTGTGTTTCCACCCAGCAAGGTCTACTGATCTTGACACATACAAAGGTGTCTCACCTGCTCCTTGAAGGCTGCGCTTCTTTTCCACTCCCTGACACATCCCCATGATTGCAGAGTGCCAGGACAGAGACGAATATTGCTAGCAGCAGCCATGCCCCTCCTCACCCACCCTCCAGTCACTTAGGAAGGCTGAGATCTCATTTCCTTCCTTTGGAAATGATGAATTCTTTCCCTGATCACCAAAGATTTGTCTCTGCTGTAATTTATAGCTGACTTAGAGAACTCTTTATCTTCTGTCCCTCCTCCTTGCATGTCCTGGTCCAGCCAGCACTACCTGGCAAGTCAAAAAGAGTTTTCTCTCTGGCTGGCTGGAAGGATCTCAGTTCTGTCCAGGTTCTAAGCAGATGGTGGCTGCCTCATTGTCAGGAGTTGTCCATGCCTCTGCCACAAGCAAATATGGCTCCCATGCTGCCTCTCTAACTCCTGCTGTGCTCCTGCTCTGTGAACTGCAAAGGGATTTCATCTTCCTGAAGGGCTGTTACTCTTGGAGCCTGACCAGGATTTGGCAGCATCCAGCAGTGCCCTAGAGGGCCACAAAATAGCACAGGCTCATCTCCCAGCACCTCTTCTGTTCTGTGAAGATGCATGTGGTGCCTCATCAGAGTCCAGTCATGTTCTAAGGCACAGGTCAAACCCTGATACCTTGCCAGGTAGCAAAGCCTATAGCCAGGTACCAGCCTATATCAAAGAGGGCAGAGGTGTGTCCCAGCCCTGCTTGTTGCCCCAGCTAACTGCAGGAGCACATCCTTTGCTCCCTTTTAATGGAAGGTGACACCATGGCTGTGCTCCACAACATGACCACAAGGCATTTGGCAGCTGGAGAAGCAGCAGGAGTGCTTGGACCCAGCCCCAGTGTGTGCCAGGGCCTAATTGGCACAACTGGCCCTTGAATGCTAATCAGGTTCCTTATTAGCATCACCCAAAGAAGGCATTGGGGAAGGAGTGGGCACAGTAGCAAATGGAAGCATAAGGAGTGCTACCCACAGCCATTGGAAGGGTCTAGCTAATCTTCTCTCCTGTCTAAATGGCTGGCATGGGCTTGGCTGCAAAGGAGGATCTTTCCCCTAATGCTTTTCTTTATCTTTTATAGCAGCTGAGGCCAAGCTCAATATTTATATTCATTCTTTTTTAAATCCTCTTGGTCACTATTCCACAACTTAATTATGCATTTGAGGAAAGTAATCATTTCCCTGTATTCCCCATCAGTGTGATGTCCTTCCCTCACTCCCCTCTCCCAACACTTCATTTTATGCATTCACAAGCTCACACTTCTTCATCACAAGATGCTGTTGCAGAGGGGATGTGTTAGGGGAGCCTGCTTTGGTGCCTGCTGTGTACAGCACAGCAAGCACATGCCACAGTGAAAGATGAGGGTGCACAGGGCTGCAGCTTCCTTTATTTTCCCTCCTGGTAAATGTGTCTCTGAGCACTTGATCACTGGGGATTTATTTATGCAACGTTTTTCCCTAGATGGAAAAGATGATACAGAAAGAGCTTGACGCCTCTTTCCCCTGCAGAGGGAGTGCTGGGAGGGTCAGGGAGGTGTTAGCTGTGCCTTTTCTCTACAGTTCTGCAGGTTTGTCACATTTGGGACCCTGGGCTGGCAGTCAGTAGCCTTTCACCAGGACTAAACTCATCTACACTAGTTCCCAAGCAATCTCCCTTGCTTTCTGTGTTTTATATATCTTTAAGTAAACTGCTATCAACAGCATCTTCTTCTTTCCTCCCTCCCTCCCTCCCTCCCTCCATAGGGTCTGTCTTGTGAGCACAGCATGGGTGAAGAAGAACAGAGAGCAGATGTTTGGATTTCACACTGCACCTCTCCTCCCTCCCCATCTGCCAGTCCTGGAAGAAGATTTTGCACCACTGAATGCAGTGGAGATCCTTAATGAACATCCTCTGCCTGCTAAGCCAGCCCTGGGAATACCAGGGGCAGCTGATGGGGGTGTGCTGGTGTTGAGGGCAGGATGCTGAAGAGCTGCAGAGCTTTCTTGCTTGGGCAAGACCATTCTGAGTTCCTCCAGCCTTGCCTTTAGCAGAGGGAGTAGATCAAGGACCACTGAGCAGAGCTTTGCCGGTGCTGTGAAACTTAAGGTGACTGTCAGTCTGTTGCCTCCATTGTTGAAGGGCTGATGGTGCAAGTCTCACTCCTGGTGCCTGGTTGTCTGTGGTCTTCTTGTATCTAAGAGACAAAGAGGAAGAAACGTTTGGTTTGCTTTCTGAAACACGTCCTTATGTATGAGGAATTAAAATCCTGGTCCTAATGACACCTACTGCATTTAAATGCTGGTATTTATTTGTGCAGGGAAGGAAGGAAGTGAAATCCTAACCTATATAAGGGCTTCTAAAGTGCAACTCTAGCAAAACAACACTATTCTAGCACTAGATAAAATCACTGTGCTTTGCATACATTAAGGATGTGGTGATAAAGCAGACATTTAGATAGTCTGAAATGCTCAGTGGATTAGCTGCTAGGAAGTGCAGCTACTAAAAGGGGATTTGAAAATGAAGTGCCTGTTTCCAGCTAGCACCCAGCACAGTCCTGGGACCATCTGAAGCTGGAGGCATGATTTCTTGTCATTCTGGGCATGTGTTTCCTACAGAAAGGTTTTCCTTCTCTGGAAACATTTTCTCTGATTGTGATTCCTCTCAGCAGTTTCTCTCTGACCTTTGGTTTAGAGAAAGAAGGAGTGCAAAATATTTATAGGGATCAATTTTCACCCTTGCTGGCAAGTCAGTCTCAGTCCTATTTTAGTGACATTGTCAGGCTCTAATGGATCAAAAATGGACCTTGTTTCCAATAGCCTGGACTCACCAAGCAGCTACCTGTGCAGTTGGTCACATCTTGTCTCCAGAATGTAATAAAATGCTACAAAATTTTAAAGATGTTGCATACTTTCTGTGCTTTATTTTATACATTTCAAAGGGATGAATATGACAGACTCAAAATAGGGTACTTTTACCCCAAATTGACAGCAGCATCCTAAATTGGAGTACAGGTAACTAGCCTGTGTGGCATTTGGAGAGCCTTGCTGCAGGTCTAGCTTGAGTGGCTGATGGAGCAGAGATACTGCTTGTCTGAACATCTCCCAATCAGGCAGCTCTCCCAAGGGGAAGCTGGGACTGGCTAAGCATGGGCATCTGGGCTCAGCAAACCCTGGAGATTCAGCAGGAAAATCCTGTGGGGAAGGACACCTTTAACTAGCACATGGTTTTCCACCAGCAGGTGGAAAGCATCCTGCTGGTTGAGTGTTGAAGAAGTGCCTTGGCTTCAGGCTGCAGGCAACAAAGAGCTCAGCAGACTCTCTGTTGAGAGGTGGCTCACCCCAGTGCCTTTGCTGTGCTCTGGCTGCCTTCCTCCACTCGCTTTTAAATCAGCCCTGCAGTTGCAGACAGATGTGCTGTGTTTTACAGCCTCTGCCGAACTGCTTGCTTGTCTGGCAGTGTGCTGCTGTAAGGTTTGCTTCTTGCCATGCCAGTCCTGGCTGTATTTCAGTGACAGATGACATTTTCCTGGTGGATGCCTAGTTTATAACCAGCTTTCATTAAAGCTTTCTCCTTCAGCAGAAGGACATCTCTGAGGAAGAGTGACTGGCAGTGGAACCGAGGGTCTTTGATGCCGTCTTGTTGATTGACTAAGAATGTGCCACTTCGTGCTTCACAGAGCACAGCAGGAGTCAAATGACAGCAAAGATCTCCTTTGCTTGCATCTTCAGGTCTCTCTCAGCCAGCACTTGGCTCAAATCTTCTCCCTTCAGCGTCTTTCAGAACCATGCTGCTGCTGCTGCTCTCTCAGCCTCTGTAGAGCTTCTTTCTTGGCTTCCTTAGCCTTCTCGCTCCTCTTCCACAAACAAAGAAACCAGCACAAGAAATTGCCAGCTACATTTCTTCTTCTGGGAGTTCCTTGCATGTGCATGAATCTTTGGCAGTAATTTTTCTGTTTAATTAATGAAACACACTCATGTTTTGATTCTCTGATACTGTATATATCTGCAGAGTGGATAGCAAAGGAGGTGTGGCACATCAACACAAGCAGCACCTGGATTTTGAAGGAGTCTGGGTGTAAATTGAGATTATTTTTGTCTGCATGCATGCACGTGTCTTTATATATGACAATAAATGATTTTATACTCATTTGATGCATTTCTGTGCAACGTCATTATGGTTTATTCTTCATGTGAATTCCTGTTTTAAACAACCTTCCTTTCTCTCAACCATCTTATTAAGTTCTGCTTCTCTGTGGACTATGAAAGATAGGTAAATAGGGAGCCAGAAAATGGAGTGAGGCAGCTGGGAGATTATTAATATTGAAAATATCAGCAGGCATCAGCCCTTTGATCACAAGGCATGTTTACAAAAGGACCTTTCCACTGCATGAGGACACTTGCACACTCCACCAAGCTAGTTGGCATTCAGTGCATGCCACAGCATCTGGTTCTGTCTCTTGCTCTGTGGCTGTCCAGAGAGAGATTGTAAAACGAGTCGACAGGTAGATAAATAAAGAGAGAAAACTGGGCTCTCGGCAGAGACAAATGCAGGTTTATGTAGATGCAGCCTGACAGGAGGCGGGGAGGGATAAGTCACGTTTGCAAACTGCGTGTGGAGGCATTGCAATTGCACTCAAGCCTCTGGCCCAAAGGGTTTAGGAAGGTGGCTGAGAAGACAGGGAAAGGAAAGGGCAGAGGTGGGATAAGCAGTTACTTGGTTGGACCTGGCATCCAGTTCCAGCCCTTGTGCCACACCCGGTGCCGGCCGTGCCGCATCACGGCTGCAAAGCGTTTCTGTTCCCCCACGTGCACTGTGTTGGTGCTGATCATGGGCTCTGGGCTCTTCCAGGACACAAGTAATAAATAGCAGCAGCCTGCTCTGTGCTGTATTCTCATCTGGGTCTGAACCATCTCTTTGGGGAGGATTTGAATTGCTGCAAATCAAGAGCAGAAAAAGAACTCTATGATCACCTAGTCCTGTCATCTCCAGTCTAGTCTACAGGTATTAATACACTTTCTGTTGTCTGGGGTTTTTTGCCCCAGGGGAAACTAGTGTATGACTCTGATGGCTTGCTTTCTTTTCCTTTTAAACCAGAAATCAGCAATATCCAGCAAGACAGTGGATGAAGTTAGCATCTCAGAGCCTTACCCCAGGTATGTTGTGACTGGTATGCAATCATCTGGAGCAGGAGGTGGCATAGTGGAATCTCTGTTCCCTGGCAAAGACTGCCAGATGCTAATCACACTGTAAATACTAATCATTAATAATCATATATGAGTATCTATCTCCAACTCTTCCTTGCTCAGTGCCATTCACCCTGGCAGGCAGTGGCAGGAGATGGCTCATTATTCATAAACAGCATTTGCAAGCTTTTGTTCAGCTCAGATATGTCTGTGTCCCTTGTTGTTCCCTGCTGACTAGTCTGGCTGCTTGGGGGAAGGAGGCTCCCTGTGGTTGTTCAGAGCAGCTAGGGGTCAGTGTGAGAAAGGACCTAGTTACACAAAGTATTAGGTGAAACCTTCATAAAAGGAGAATCTGAGTCCCTTGAGATGTATGTGTGCCATGCAGGGCTCTAAGTTGCACTCTCCCAACACCCCTGCAGCTTAGACCATGTGTGGATATCAGAGAGTTTCCTATGCTAAAATGCTATGAAGGGAAATATCCCTCACAGGAAAACATCTTAGATTTGACTAAAGTGATCTGCACACTAAAATGCTGGAGCAGAAGGTGAGGAGGAGGAGGAGGGACAATTCACCTGTCTCAGAGACTGCTCATTCCCAGATCCTCCTATGACATACACCAGAAAGGTTCTGTGTTTTCACTTCTGAACCTCCTTATCCCTCTCCCTTGCTCACCTAACTTGTTTTTTAGTAGACATAGCCCTCCTTCCCTTTGTCTTCTCAGACACCAAGGCAGTGTTTTACAGGCTTAGATTCTCTATCTTCCTCACACATGCAAATACTCACACACAAAAATACACTCACAAGCTGGCTTTATAGATTTAGCTTGTGTGTGTCTCTGCCTTATGGTTGAGAAGGTGCTTTAGCTTGCACATAAATAAACAGTCTCACACAGACATGAAAGCATGCTGCTATACCTCCAGTTCTGGTGTCACACAGAAGCAGGTTTTGCTCCTTTTGAAGGCTAAGGAGTGTGGGAGGAGGTTGCTTAGCTTTACATTACTAGAAGTCAAATTAAAATAGCTGCAGAACTCTTTGCTGTGGCAAACCACAGTTTAGCCCTGGGAGGCAGAAATGCTTTAATTTAGCTGAAATTACTGGACTTAGGAGAGGGAAATGTAACATTTGTGATGTACAAAAGATCATCCTAGATAATTAGCTGGCTCCCTCTTCCCTTCAAAGAAGGGTGGTGTTTTCTTATGTACTATTTGCTTCTGGAAGAACAAATGGTAAAGCAATAGAAAAATGTGTGGTTATACTATTTGTTTCTGTGCTTTCTTAACCTATGAAACAGTACTGGAAGCCAAATATGTTAGTAAAATCAAAGAAAAGCTCATTTCTTAATAGCAGATACTATTATGGTTTGCCAACACCTTGGTCTCTTCAGGGATTCTTCAGACTAAAATAAGCAAAGCAGTAAGCAAACAAGTGAAAATAAGTATTGAAAGGCAATTGGGGGGGGTGGGGGAAGGAGATTCTTCCCCCCAAGATTTTTGTCAAAAAGGAGGTTTTTTTGCCAGCTGGTCCATAGACTTTTGCTTTAGTCCTGCATTGAATGACTGCTGCAGTAGGAACCAAAAGCTTTTTCATGTTAGAACTCACAAATCATCTGAGGGCTCTCTTCAGAGTCTTACCTCCAAGAGAGGGAGCCTTTAGTGGCAGATGCTTACCTTGGGAGGGAAGACAACTGCTGCTGAGTGGATGGACTTGAGTTAGCTATTAATTGCTTCAAGGATGACTGTAACTCCAGCAGCATTTTTAGCATCTTTGCCTAACAGGGAGCTACATAAATGGCAATATTCTGACGTCATTTAAATGTTCTTAGGGCTATCTCTAGTCACACTCTTTATGCAGTTTAAGATCTGAAATGTACCAGTTACTGTGAGCCCAAGATAAGAGACAATGAAATGGTGTCTGTAGCTGGTGAGGGTTATTTCTGTATATCAAATTATTTCATGCTACAAGGTTTTCAAATGGACTCTAATTAAATTAAACAGCTTTTTCCCCCTCTTTATCACCACAGGCAGATCGAGATTGTCTTGCAATTATGGGGAAAGATCTATATTTATAGTGTGAGAAGAATTTGTACAGAAGCCCCAGTTGTGTCTCTGCCTGGCATGACATTTCCATTCTGCACTAATGTTCTGTGACCTTCTGGTAAGCAGAACAGGCACAAAGTGTTTACCAGCCTTGTAAAGACAAAACTTAAGTCTTTCTTCTCTTGCACTTAAGATATGATAGCAGATGCTGAATCCCCTTCCCTTCTGATATATTGGTGGTTAGAAGTGGAAAGCTGAATTGGCATTTATTGTTGTGAATGCAAGAGCTAGGGCTGCAACAGAAATGCCAGCTCTCCTTGCTTGCAGCAGAAAAATACAGGAGAAATACAATAGTGGTGATATTTGCAATGGAATTCCAATTACACTCTGGCTTTTATTTGCTATCTTAGACAGTTGTATCTGAGCATCTTCTAATCTCTCATGTAGCTGCCCTCAGAACATCCCTATGAAAAATTGCTGACCTATTTCTCCAGAGATCTCAATAGAGATGGGCAAAGGAAAAGTCAATAACCTCATCAGTATCAGACCCTCATCAGTTCACTGCTGACAAATGTTGCCCTGGGAAGCTGGTTTCCCCCAGCATAAAACCAATACAATTGGAGGCATTCAGTGTGTATGAAAGATGTGGTTTTATTTTGGTTTTGTTTTTTTGTAACAGGCCTTGGCCAGGCAGTTACAGAATATGAGTTCAGGATGTAAAATCTGATGTAAAATCTGAGTTCAGTTTTGACTTTGCCAGGGCCTTCCTTGGTGTATGTTCTTGGACAAAGCAGATCTTCCTCTGCCTTGATTTTTTTTCCATGTGTGAAATGCACAGCTCTGTCTGATTAAGCACTCTCATTAGTGCTCCAGATGTACTGGGATATTCAGGGTTGGAAACTGCACCAGTTCATAGCTGTGTGAATTCCAGCATTGCTTTGCAAACAGCATTCAGACATACAGATGCTGACCTGGAAAACTTGCCTGACACTGGGCTTTCTCATTACCATAATCAATACAGTTTATGCCCAAAATAATCAATAACTTGCCATCAGGAGCATTGAGAGCTCTGTATCTAATCTTCTGCTCCAATTCTGTTCACTTTCATTTCTCTACAGCTTGCATTGTCATAAAAATGTCTAGAAGTTGAGTATGAGAAAATGGGGGGGGGAAATCCAATTCAGAGTTTAAGGTACAGACTCATTTAAGGTTTCCAGAATAGCTCAGCTTCTACAGACACTTGGTCTGAGCTTCTGTGCTGCATGCCATTAGTACAAAGACATAGTGTAATAGTTTTTTAATGCATTAAAAAACTGCTAAGTGTAAATGCAGAACCCAGGATCCTCATGACTTCCAGGTGATAACAATTCAGAACAAGGAGAAATCAGAATCAGCCACTGAATCTGTTTCAGCCAACCATTACAATAGTAAAATATACCCTTTTTTTCTTGGCTTTGTTAGTTTTTCTTTAACAAGCTGTGGGTTTTAGCTTGCTGCCAACATGAATTGCTCAGTGGGCAACTGGCTGGTCAGCTCTCAGATCATCTTTTAACTGCAGGAGAGGGATGTACACCAAAGCTCTCCAGAGCTGCATAAGCAGCATACATGATCTGTGCACACAGAGAAGATTTGATGTCTCCCAGCAGTGCCAGGTTCTCTCTGTGCCTGCAGATCAGCTAAACTACCCATGTGCAGCTGAAAAGCCTTTATCCTGCTCCCTCTTTGGATTCAAGGAGCACTTGGCAAAAAGCAGCTGCTGGGGGTGGCTGCTCCTACTTGCTCATCTAAACAAACACTTGCTCATTATGCAGCAGGAGGGAGGATTGTGGTTCCCCATGACAGGTCATTTACTCTGACACCTGAGGGACCACTTAGAAAGAGGGACATGAGAAGTAGGCTTTTTGCCCAGAAAATTGTCTCCCTGTGATATATGGCCTCCATTCACAGGTGGAACATCTTGGCCTCAGGGAATGGTTATTTTTGAAGAAGAAAAAGACCATAGTTTAAAATCATTTTAGGCTTGGCCCCCAAAAAGACATAGGGATCATTCATCTGGTCTTCATGCAGTTGATCTTTGGGGGCCTTTGCTCTTCTAAGTGGCTTGCCCAAAGTCTCATAACTTAAATTCAACTGGAAGGAGGAGCTCTGTGTCCTTGGCAGCTGCTGTAACTGTAAGGCAGAGCCATGCCTGTGGTTTGATAAAACCAAGGATACTAAGCAGTAGCCCTGGCACTGTGCTCCTCAGGCAGCCTCCCCTGTGGTATCTCTTCAGCATCTGTGGGTAAAGTTGTAAGACACTGTCTGGGTAAGAAGGTGAAGGCACTGGCTCTCCTTTTCATGTCTGGAGATGAGGATGCTTCCAGATGGCTGAATGAGCTTTCCAAATAGAAGAGTCACAGCCATGTTCAACTGATTATTTGAATCCAGAGGGGTCTGGGGCATCTTTCAAATGCTGCCTAGATAAGCAGTAAAAACAATTTAAGAATGAGAAGACAGAGAAAGGATGCCAGATGTGGGAAGAGGTGGTCTAGGTCTGTTTAAACTTGATATTCTGCCTGTCATACTTCATCTGATTGCCAGCTGTAAAAATAGTGTGCTTGTGTTCAGGGGCCTCAAGGTAGCAGCACTGTTGCATGTCTGAAGCAAGCAGGCACCTGAGCACTTGCAGGCAAAGTACTTCTTGAAGAACATCTCTCCTGCCTCATACCATTCCATCACAGAGCCAGGTCTGTCCTCCCTTTTAACATTACTTTCATTGCTGTGCATCCACAGGAGCTCTCTTGGCTTAAGATTTCCTAGCCCAGCCAAGTGACTAACATTATGAATCCAAGCTCATTTTCATTCGTGTTGTTTGGTGGGAGCATTTTTATCACAGTTGTGCTTAGAGGCCACTCCCAAACTCCTGCTTTGGTTCTGCATGCCCAGTAAATAACAGTACCCTTCCAAAAACCAAATGTGCCAAGTAATCCAGATGAAGCAGGGCACCACTGCAGCAGTTGGCATCTTTCTTGTAGTCTAGTTCGTGCAACTGACTTCTCAAGTCAAGTCCTGGCCCTGTTAGAATCAGCAGGAACTTTGCCACAGGCATCAGCTGGACAAGGCTTTCATCTCTGATGTCCTGAGTATCATCTGGGGTAGTTAATGACACTTGGGGTTCATCTTTGTCCAGAGGGGCTCCATTTATTCATGTATGTATTTATTTGGGACTTCACTGATCAGAGGTGGCCTCTGATCCCTGACTCCTTTCTGTAATGAAGTCATTTGCAAATATGCTGTGGAATAGTTTGCTAAACACAATTTACCAAGCTTTTGGAATCCAAACCACTGAAGATGTCCAAGAGCTCTGGCTGCTGATGTGCCTCCTACGAGCTGCCTTTCAGTAATGGATTATAATTCCAGACACGACACTACTTATTCCACTCTGTGGAGTCTAATTAACTGTCAGAAATGCATTGTTGAAGCCATGATGGATTAGACCAAGGAAAACATTAATGAAGCTCATTCCAGGCAGCCCACGTGAAGACCACAGCTGATGTTGCTGGCTGCATGGAGAGTCTGTTCCTCTTGGGTTCCAAGGCCTCAAGCAGAGAGAACCTCCACTGCCTGTCAATCCCACTCAATTAGGAGCCCATTAGCTGCACCCTTCTCTTTCACTGTCATGATCAAGGTGATTTGGGTCTTTGCAAGTAGCTAGCTTTACTGCAGAAACAGAAGCTGTGGAAGTGAGCAATGACTGTCTCATTGTCACTGGATGACTTTATTGTTCCTGGCCTGACAGTGCTGCCTACGAGCAGAGCCACTAGTACAGTGGCCAAGGTGAGAGAATAAACTATGCTTGGCAATGCATGCTTCCCAGAAGGCCAGAACCTGCCTCCTTTGGTAGAGTTGGGGACACCTGGAAGATGTGAGCTCTGAAGAACAGAGCATTTGTCTTTTCATGCTGCCATGTGTTTCCCCCCCACCCCCCTCAGGTGAATGCTGTGCCAAATAGTGACATCCATCTCTGAAGCTGTCATTTTGATCTGAGGGATGTGTCTTCTCCTCCTGACCATGGCTTGAAGACAGCCTTGTCTAGTCTAGGAGTATAACACTGGTCTCTCCTTCCTGTTGGCATGCAAAAAATCTTGCAGGTTCAGCAGTTCTCTGCCTTTCTTCCTACTGCATCATCCCCAACAGAAATGGTACAGACCTGGTAGTGACCTGCTGTGCTTCCTCACACAAACTGAGAAGCTATTTGTTTAGCCATTGTACTGGAGAACAGCTTTCCCAGTGGTGAGAGCTCCAGTTTCCCAGCCAGCCTGCCATGCCTGATCCTCTCAGCAGGCAACTGCTGGAAAGCAGGCAGAGAGCATCCGTTCAGCACTCAGCACCACTTGTCTCCTGCTGGCCAAGGCTGTGCCATCTGCTGAAGAGAGAAGAGCATTTCTCTCCAGCCTTTGGTTCAAAGGCAACAGCAGTAAATGTGACAGCATGTAATTAAGCAGGAATGGCTACCCCTGTGAACCCAGTGGACAGGGGTGAGCAGAAGATGTTGGCAGGATTCTTCTCACCTCTTCCCAAGCAGATGGTAGCAGATTAGTCCTTTTTATTTATTTTTTTTTCCCTGTAACCTTTTAAATAATGAAGCAGCAACCTGGTTAAAATAGCCCCATCTGGATCATATAATCCTAATCTTCCTGAGGGTTAAGTGCAGGTTATCTCACCATGGGCTGTGGTATGAGCATGGTCACTGGCACGCCATGGCTGGAAGTGGCTTCCCTTAAGTGACATCATTTCCACTTGTGTTAAATCTGGAATTCAAAATGCTTCCTCCTAGCTGTAGACCTTTGATCAGGAACCTAAAGTAATGGATATCCCACTGCTGCCTTTTTATTACCAGTAGAAGTTCTCTCCCCACTCCCCAAATCAGCAATAGGCTGGGAGAACCAGAAGGAGCCTCACTCTAAATTTAGCAGAGATCCCATCTGCCCAAGCTTGGAGCTGGCCCCAGGCCAGCCAAGAGAGGTCACAGACCTGGTTGAGGGCAGTTCTCTGTTTCTACTCAACTGTTTATCCAACTGCATGATGTAGTAGAATGGGTTGCCCTGGGGGTTGAGTCTAAGACTTGAGCCTTCCAGTTCCTCCTTCCAGGCTCTGCAGGACCAGCCTGGGAAAAGCTGTGGGTCCCAGGATAGGAAAGAGTTTAGGAGTGGTGAAGTAAAGTCTGAATAAACTGGTGAGATTAAATAAAGCACAGAGAGGTTTACACTATCAGGAATTATATCCTATTAGACTACAGGATAATCCCAAGAGAGGTGGCAGAATGCAGCAGGCAGTTTAAACCAAATTGCTTATACCAGCTTGAGAATACTGAGAGATAAAAGGCAGCAGATAAATTAATTAAAAATCCATAGTTCAGACATGCCTTGATATGCCTCTTACTGTCCCTGGAATTGATGAGGAGAGAGAATAGCACAAAGCAAAGGAAGTAGCACAAGGGCAAGGCTCCTAGCATTTATTTTGGCATCTCATTATGTCAGTTAATTTAAGCCAAAGACACTGCAACACAAGAAAAAACATTCCAGCAAACAAAAGTCTTATCTGGACAAGTCATTTCTCACTTTTTTTATGACTGCATTTATCAGACAATCTCTGAAATAAAGTTCACCTCCCTTGTATCTCCTCAGGAAGACTCAGTGTCTGCTGAAATGAAAGCAATTAATTGAGGTCTTATACAGAGAGTAGCACTACTTTCTCTCATGCATCATTGAGTTAATTATTTAATGACATATAAATCCTAATGGTTCAAAAGGTCTAGGGCTGTGCTGGAGCCACATTGCAAAGCTGTTTTTCATTTCTCTCTTCACACAGAAAAGCAACTTCCACTTTCTTGTGAAGAAGGAGCTCTCTCTTTGAAATATTGTTGTGGCAGCCATCAAAAGGTGTGATATGAAATGTTTATTCACACACAGATACCAGATATTAAATGAAAGGAAACATATGTGATTGCCTGTTTGTTTGTTGTTCCCCTGCTAAACCCTAAAGACATTTTCCTATCACTCTCTCTTGCTGGATTAGCTGTTGAACAGTGTGTGTCAGTCTGATGTAGCCTGTGAGTTCCTTTAGATAATATTTCTCATTAAGGCAATATCACAAATTAATTAATTTGTAAAAGGACAACATTTGTTAATAATGCCTGGGATTTATTTGGTACCTTTTATGTAAGAAACTTGGCATGCTTTGTAGAGCTGAATTAATTACTGATGAGGTTGCAGTTTCTATTATTCCAGTGTGCTCTTGGCACCTTGGGGACTACAGCTTTTTGTTTGTCCTTTGAAGAGGGTATTTGGACCCTGGCAGATGCTGGGTGCCTTCATCACTGGGTGATGGAGGAGCTCACTGACCCCTTCATGGCCTAGAGCACAGCATGTTTGCATCCCAGCAGAAGTACATTGATCCTTTGCTTGCAGAATTCTTTTGAGGGACACTTTCCAAGCTTTCTTTCTGGGTTCTTTCACAGCCCAGAAAAGCCTTTGGGAATGGTTAGAGCACAGGGAGACTGTGGTTTCTGCTAGTGTCTCTACCTGTTCAAGTGGTGGGAGGCTGCTGAGGAGGTGGAGTGGGGAGAGTTGGAGTCCTAGCTCCCAAAGGAATAGTGACATTGGGGCATGTCCAGAGAAGGGCAACAAGGCTGGGGAGGGGTCTGGAGGGTAAGTCTGATGAGGAGCAGCTGAGGGAACTGGGGTTGGTTAGACTGAGGAAGAGGAGGCTCAGGGGAGACCTTAGCTCTCTCTACAACTACCTGAAAGGAGGTTGCAGGGAGGTGGGAGTTGGTCTCTTCTCCTCAGTTACCAGGGAGAGGACAAGAGGAAATGGCCTCAAGTTGCACCAGGGGAGGGTTAGATTGGATAGCAGGAAAAGTTTCTTCCCTGCAGGAGTTTTTATGCATTGTCCCAGACTGCCCAGGGCAGTGGTGGAGTCACCATCCCTGGAGGGGTTTCAAAACCACAGAGCTGTGGTGCTTAGGGACATGGTTTAGTGGCATGGGGGTGATAGGCTGGTGGTTGGACTTGATGATCTCAGAGATCTCTTCCAACCTTAATGCTTCTGTGCCTCTGTAAATGTGCAGTATTCAGAATTGCCACCTCACCTCTGTCTCCTTGGTCTGAATGCTGCTGTGCAAGTCCTTTCCTCTTCCAAGCATGAAAGGTTCTTTGTGAACAGTTTGGTTCGGACATTTAGCTTGTGTTATGTTCTACTTTGCTAAGTATGTGAACAAGATCTGCAGACAAACCCAGCCCAAGGGCTGAGATCAGGCTTGCCTCTACTTCCAGGGACAGGGAGATGCTCTGAGCTGGGAGCAGGATGTCTCACAGCTTGCTGCCAAAAGAAGTGCAAGAGCACACGTGGCCAGGCTGAGTTTCCCTGAGCTTATTCTCTTTCAGCTACCACTGGCTTCTTCTTATTTGTAGTCATTTTGTGAATGGGATTGAATGCCTGTTTCACACACACACAAAAAAAAAAGAAATAGCTGTTTCTCAAACCCTTAATTCAAAAGCTAGAAACAATCATGCCTCATTGTAGACCAACCTTTATAATGTGTAAATTATCTTGTGTCCATTACAATCAGTTAAAAACCTAGCAGAGATAGATGGACTGTGGCTGGGGAAATTTGAACACATTTGCAAATATCTCTTGTCTGCAATGGAAACAATAGAGTGAGCACAGCTGCCTGGAAACAGCTCAGCCACCAGCTAGCAGCTGCAGCCTCTGCAGTGCCTGCTTTTCTGAGAGATGACATCTGGGAAGGAACTGTGGCAGGGCATCCAGACAGCTTTATGTGAGGAGAATACCCTCTCTGTTGAAACAGTGCAGAACAACCCAGGCACCTTTAGGAGTTGCTCTGGACCTTTAACAAAGTGGTAAATGTGTTCTGGAGATGGGCTGAGACCATGTTGTTCTGTCTACCTTGGTCTTGGTAGAAGCAGAGGTTTTGTGTCATGGAAATTGAGGATGAGGTGGGAAATTAGCCAAAGGAATCAACCCAAATTTCAATTGGAAAAGGACCCAGAATTGTAGATCTCCAGTGCCAAGAGTGTGTGCTAATGCAGGGGTAAACCAGTGAGAAACAGGGCTTGGAAGAGACTGGCCCTGATCCTCTTCTGACTTGTGTCACCCCTCTTCTGGAGTACACCTATTGCTGGCTGTGCTGGGGTGTCAGGTGAGCAAGGCCACTGGCCTGGAGGGCAAGGGCTCACTGGGTCCCCAATGTTTTTGCTAAAGAGCTGTTGCAGCCTAGAGAGGACCTCAGCAAAACCTTCTCTTGAGGAGCCACTCTGCATCCTGCCACTGGCATCCAGGTTCCCTTTGCTACCCATGCTGAAGGGGTCTCCACATGGCAACAAGAGATGTGTTTCTCCAGCCTCCATCATTCCTGCACCATCTGCTCCCCTCCTCCCTTCCCCACATGTCTGAAGTGAGGGTTTGCCACAGCACTGGAAATCACAAAGGCTTGGAGAAGGATGCAGGCTGTCTGAAGAGTCTCACTCAGGTCAAAACTTGGACAAGGGACTGAGAATCTAAGAAACAATGCTAGAATTTTCTAGCTCATTTCTACCTACTTGAAAATGGCAAAACACAAATATGCCTGCACAGGGGAGACCTTAGCTCTCTCTACAACTACCTGAAAGGAGGTTGCAAGGAGGTGGGAGTTGGTCTCTTCTCCTAGGTTGCCAGAGAGGACAAGAGGAAATGGCCTCAAGTTGCACCAGGGGAGGGTTAGATTGGATAGCAGGAGAAGTTTCTTGCCTGTAAGAGTTGTTAGGCATTGGCCCAGGCTGCCCAGGGCAGTGGTGGAGTCACCATCCCTGGAGGGGTTTCAAAACCCCAGAGCTGTGATGCTTAGGGCCGTGGTTACTGGCATGGGGGTGCTAGGTTGCTGGTTGGACTTGATGAGCTTAGAGATCTCTTCCAGCCTTAATGATCCTGTGTGAAATTAATTGGGGAGAAAAAAAAATAAAAACCCAATCCTTTATGGCTTGTGGAAGACAGAATCTTGTTCCAGGATTCCAGAAACCTTTGAAGTGCCCACCTCTGGAACCCTGAGGTGGTGTTGGGGAGAGTTATGCTTGCCCTCTGCTTACACTTTTTCCATCACATTTGGTTTTACCCACTCTGAGATAAAGTATTTTGGGCAAGTTGGGTTTTTAGTGGGATTTGGTAAGGCTCTGCAGACAAATTGAACCTTTCTCCCTCTTCCAGGCAAAATGCTAGCAAATCTCTCAGAGTCTTCAACAGAAGTCTCACATTTTAACCCTTGTTCTGAAAGCTCTAAGGCAGTGATTGCCACACCAGGACTCATTTTACAAGAGAACATTTTCCAGGGCATGTTTTTTAATAAAAATACATTTCTAAGGACCCCTGCTACTGAAGAGATCAGAGAAAAAGCTTAGCTGGTACAAAGGCAGCTGAAGACACACATGTCAAAATGAATATGAGCAGAAATTAGCAAGGAGAGGGAGAAGTGCTCTGAAAATAATTCCTCTCCCTGAGATAAGAAGAGTTGGGCTGTTTCAGCAATTATTCCTAAAGCCATTTACAAAACACCCTTTTTTACCTGCTTGTGCTTTCTGATTCCTTGTTTCATTCCCAGCTACCAGGTTCTCTTTGGTTTCCTTTCCTCAGGGAAGGGGTTGTAATTGAAAGAGAGAGGAGAATGAATTCAACAGATCCACTTTGAAAGTGAATTGTAGCTTTGCTGCTTTCCCAAACTCTGACAAGCTGCCCATGAGATAAAGTTTTTGCATCTGTTGGGGAGAAACAACTGGCTGGCCTGGCCAGGAGAAGCACTTCTAATACATTTCAGCCACACTTTCTAATTAGATGTCTTAAAGATTCCATTTAGATTCTGTCAGGCAGTTTCTGGCTGTTAATTAAACACTGTCTGATTATGGAAAACATATTTATGGGGATACTAGAACTGCTGATGCCTCTAGGAGTATTTTGTAGCACATCCTACTTAGAAATAATTCTTTTTTGCATTGATTTTTCTGTACTCTTTTTTTCCCCCACTTATTTTAAGGCTATAATAATGAAAAGAGATGTTTCTTTCTTAAGAGTTCTCCTGCCATAACTTCTGAATTCTCTGCTTCTTACAGGATGAGGAGGAGACCACAGGCAATAAATCACAAACTCAAGTTAGAAATGTTTAGACTGTAGAAATGCAGCAATTTCAATTAGGAAGAGAGAGATGTGTACATGTTCTTCTCTTTTGATTCCTGGGGCTGGACACTCATTTTGCTATCAACAACCTTATTTTCATGGTGAGTGCCAGCAAGGTACTAGTTAAAAGCTGACAGAGAGGATGAGAGATTCAGGGGCTCAAAATATTTGCAAAGATTCTTAGTGGCTTCCCTGCAGGAAAAGCAGTCACAGAAAAGCAACAAGTGTGTGTGGACCTCTGGCAATTTGTCTTAAGACATAGCTCTTGTGATTGTCTCCATGATGTTCCACTGCTAGCAGACAGCTGAGATAACTAACTCTTCTCTTGAGGCTTCTGCATCTTTCCTGTCTGTCTGTGGGGAGAGGGGAGCCTTTGCATGGCTGTGATTTTACAGGGGGCTCCTGGCTTCATGTTCTGCTGAACTAGTGACACTGTCTATGCTGGCCCAGTAGCTGAGATCCTTGCATGATTCCACCCTGAGGAGCCTGTCATGCACCACAGAAAGGGCCTCCAGATCTGACTCATACCTAGGAAGCCCAGCAGAGCTGCAATATTTTGCTTGAAACTCTTAAAACTGAGATTAGGAGCACATGCCAAAAGAGCAGGAATAACAGGTGACTCTGACTGAGGCTGAAAGGGATCAAACACAACTCTTTTAGGCTGGCATTTGCCCAGGAAAGCTGGGGGAACAACCTGACTTTGCAAAAAACATTGGATGTTGTCAGAGACACTGTTTAAGGTTGCATCAAAGGAAGCCAGACCTCTTCCATGAGTCCAGGTTCCTTGAACACCATGTTGTACTGCAGGTGGCCTGGTTCTGGGTCCAGATGAGCAATGCAACCAGCTGAATCACACAGACAACTTGATAGATCATCATTTGGCTTTTAGTTAATACACAGTAGCATTGCCTCTAAGCCTAAATTAATTGCACAGTAGTACATATGAGTCACTTAATTGTAATTGTTATTACCTTAATTTCTACAATTACAGTGGATAAACAACTGTACTTCATTTCCCAAGTGAAGTGGCTCACATCTAGAGCAGGTTTTCTTTCTACATGCTGCCTTTCTCACAGCAATTCTCTAGACAACTTCCCTGATGTGAATCCTCCCTAGCAGAGGATGCTGAAGCATAGTGACCATGTTGGGTTAAGAGCTCTGCCTTGGAGTGGTCCATCTATATGCTGTAGATCTCCTGGTCCTGGCTTCAGTTCTAGTAGAGGATGGAGCCAGGAGTGGCTTCCCCTTGGCTGGATGGGACAAAGCTGTTCCACAGCAGAGCTCTAGGAGTGCATCCCAGCTGCTGCACACATGCAGATCTGGAAGAGGAGAGTTCACTAATGGCTTTCATTCCTGCAGTCTCCCTCCAAGCTACAACCTCTTTAATTACAGACCTGTAACAGGAATTCTCACTTCCCAGCAAAGACTTTAGCTAATAGTAGCTGTATTGATGGACCCAGCTACCAGAGCAGAGAAAGAACCAAAGCTCAGAGATTTAAAATGAATGAAGTGTTTACCTGTACATCATTTTAATGGATGGTGAAATTCATTCTCATGATAGAGCCATAAATGTCACTTTCTGTCTGCCACAGCAAAATACTCGTGTAACAAATGGCATGCTGCATTAATACCCAACAAGAGGATGTTCAAAGCAGCTTGACTTGCATTACACACTAATAAAAGCTCAACTTGGGGTTTTTATTCATTCCATTGGCTCAGGGAGCAGCAGAAACACATGGGGTAGAGGTACAGCAAGGAGGAAGACAAATGATATAAAGACAAATAAACCAGTCTGGCTTCCCAGAAGCAGCATCTTTGTTGAGCTTGGGTTTCTTCCAGATGCTCTGATAGAAACAATTCTTTTCTTTTTTAACCTGTAGCTCCCTCTTTCATTTCTACACAAGCCACTGCCAGTTTGCTCAGCCAGCCTGTGCTCTGAGGAAACTCTGATTAGTTCTCACATTCATCAGTGGGAACAGACAGTGACATCTCTGAAATCTCAGTGTCCAGGGAGCAACGAAATCAAAGCCCTCAGACTGACACAGGGATGCATGGAAGAAGAAACAAAGCCCTTTTTTTCTTTACATCCTGGTTTGCCACAGTTTCTTGGCTTGCAGCAGTGTCTTTGTGCATGTCTGCCAAATACTTTGGACACTGTGGGCAGTATGCAAACGGTAAGCATCAAACTGTATTCAGCCTTCCTTTTGTTTTCCAGGGTGTCTGTGTACTTCCCATCAGGGACAAAAAAAACCCTTTTTGCAGGTTTCCTTTAGTGGATTCCCCAGAAATGTGGAGTGGTGCAGATAGGGAAGCAGCAGTTCTGCCCCATCAGCCTCTCCTGGGCTCAGGGGCTGGTGGGTGATGTAGCAAAGAACATCACTGCTGCTCAGCAAGGAACAGAGCACAGTCCCTGAGCCACAACTCAGCTGTTTCTGTCCCATTGCTTTTCCAGAAATGCTGTTTGTCTGCCTCACAAATCCATGCTGCTGTTTTGAGAGAGGCCTGTGAAATTTCAGAAGGGTGAAACCAAAATAGAATTTAACAAGAGTCCTTTAGGAATAGCTCCAAAACTCTGCAGTTCTATAGAGAACAGATGCTTTCTACACCTGCAAATCATCCACTTTCACAGATAATAAGGTCTCATATAAGAAAGTAGGTTCAAAATGTAGAGGAAAAATAGTCTCTCTGAAGTTTCCCATAAGCAGCTGTCTCCTTGGTATTTCTGATGTACTTATCACCCTGTGGTGGCAAGGGCTGGATGTTTCATGAGCTATAAGCAGTCCCAGCACCACTCAGTGTTTGAGGCTCTCCCTAAGAAAAAAGTCCTCTGAAAGCTTTCTTCCATCAGCCCTTTATCACTCAAGAAAAGTCTTCATTAAAGATGCCTACCTGAAGAGAACACTCAGCCTTTGTGCCACCCAGCCTTTCCCTGGCAAGGTTGGGGGATAAATTGGGAATGGGAAAGGATCAGCAGTTCCTCATGGTGGGTGCCCAAAGCAATCAATGTCTGATGCTCAGGAACAGAAAAGAGGAAGTGTAACAGGACTGGAGTGACTTAGGTGAAGCATTTCATTTACAGAAAGCTCCCCTCTCCCATACCCAGCCAATTTTTTGTTATACCTTTGGTTTCTTCTTTCCTCACTTTGGCTTACTTTCAACTCCTCTCTGTCTCAGCTTTGAAAGGGCAGGCTTCCTGCTCTTAAAAAATTCTGCAGCTCAGTGTCCAAGACCTCCTCAGCTCTGTCACTCAGTCTAAATGCTTAACTGGGCCTGGGCTATTTATTAATGAGAGTTTTCTGTGTGAGAAGAAACTTCCTTAATTTCCATCTTCCAATAGAAACACCCCCTGGAGAGCAGAGCTTAAAGCCACAAACCCTTTCAGAAGAAGGAAGTGCAGAAGACTTTTCCCCTGCTTGCCAATTCCCATGATCAATGACCCTTTTCCTCAGCCTTGGAAACAACTCAGATGGCTCCAAAGCATCAGAAAGGGCAGAGTTGCTCAGCATTTGGATGGAGTCCTATCTTGGGTCTCCATCAGAAAGCCAAGAGCATCTGTTAATCTCTTGAGCACTGTCATTGGATCAGGACATATGGCAATTGACAGCCCCTCAGAGGAGATGTGATCTGAAGCATTCATCTGCTGCTGCTATTTTCTCTTGCAGAACTGTTGTGAGAAGATGTTTAAGGCAAACACCCTTGCTCCACTCTGAGAGCCTCTCTAGCTTTCTATGTGAGGAGAGTGGTGGTTCCAGAGAGCTGCTTCTCTGTGTTTTAGGGGTTTGAATTGTGAAGAGAAAGGGAAAATAAAATCTTCTCACATTATCATGAAATGCATTGACTAAACCTGCTGCAAAAGGTGGGGTATGCTGACAGGAAGGAAAAAAATCTCTGCTGCCTGGGAATACATATTGCCAGCTAAGGAATACTTCTTCCCTAGTTCCTTGAATGCTTCTCTGTGCCTGCTAAATTCCAGAGCTTTGTTTAGTTCAGACAGAATCCCTTTCTCTACATATTTCCCTTTTTTTTCACTGCTGTGTAAATTCAGCCTGTGTAAAGCCAACAAACTAACGATGCAGGAGCACAAAGGTGCTGCAGATCAGGCAGAAGGTGGCTTAGGCAGGTGAGCTAATCATCAGACCAGCAAGGGTCACACACTCACTAGCATCTAGTTGTGTGGCAGTGATCTCTAGCTGCCCTCTTGTCCCTGGCAGGGTGAGGGAAAGGCTGCCTGTTGATTCCATGTTTCTGCAGAGAGACATCTGAGCAAGTGAGCTCTGAGGTGGGACTCAGCTGTGCACACTCCCCAAAGATGAGAAGGGACATGAGCAAGACCTGGGCAAGAGGATTTATGGTGAAAAGAGGTGCCAGTTTGCTGACAGGTCATTTTTCTCCCCATGATATCTTTTGTTCCTATTCCAGGTGCAAATTGCCTAGATTCTCCTTGCTGCTGTGTGTTTACAACACTTCCAGCTCCAGACTTGCAGCAAACTGCCTCTGCTGCTAACATGTGCTGCTCCCTTTCCTAGTGCCCCAGATCTCTGTACAGAGCTCAGCTGTTCTCTGGGCCTTGAACACTGACTTCTGCAGGGGCTTCAGAAAAGAAATGGAGTTTTAGGGTTGATGCAGGTTGTGCAGAGATGTGAGTGAAAGCCAAGAATGCCTGGAGAGCTATGTGGGCTGGGGACAATAACAGAAGATGTAGTTCCAGGGAGAGGAAGTTTCAGAAGTGATTGGGGCTGTTGCTTTGAAGGCTGGAGCAGCTGAAGCATCTAATATGCAATGAGAAATATTATATTAAGAAGCCTAAGGCTCATGGGGAGCAGCAGCTCTGCAACAATAGCAAGAATTGTCTTGGGCACGTGGGTTGACCATCACCAAGTGCAGAGATACAAGCAGCTTCTGACATTGCTCTCAGCAGACTTGAGGTTTGGAGCCAGCTGGCAGCAGAGGGTGAGTCTCTTCTTTTTGATATTTGTTTTGTGCCAGTGTTTTGCAGTGCAGCTGAGTGAGTGCAGCACTAGTTGAAAATGAACAAAATTCTTTTGGATTTCCCATTTCTTATCTTGTGGGTTGGTTGTTTGTTTTTTTTTCCCCTTAATGACTTGCTTTTAGTTAATGAAACATCCTCCTTCTTAGGAAAGAAAAGAGCAGACCATGATTTCCAGCCAAATGGGTATGTGTTTGCCAGTGCCTGCCAGCATAATACCCCATTAGAGTTTGTGCCTGGATCTGGGTGCAGGAAAGTGATCTGGGTTCAGGATCAGGACCTGGGACTCTTCCCTTCTCTAGCCTTTGTCATGTGTGGTCTGGAGTTTAGCTTTTTATCAAGATGTGTGAAAATGTCAATTGCCATCTGAGATCTGGGTGGATGTGCCAGGAACTGAACTAGGAACACAGAGAGGAAATCAAACTCTCTGTAGGTTGGACTCCACACCTCTGTCTTCTGTGGGTGGGATACAGATGACTTCTATAACCTGGCTTGAAAAGTGGGCAACAGGTGTGATTTGTTTGTTAGCTTTTGTGGGGTTTTTAAAAGCTTTTTCACTCCATTTGTGGGGAGGAGAAGGGGAAGGATGCCTTGGAGTAGCAACTGTGTCTTGGAAACCATTTAAGATCCCTTTAACTATAAGCTACAGCATATTTCTAGACAATCCCAACTGCTATTCTATTAAAAATGAAGCAGTGGTGTTTTATGAAGGGGAAACATTTTTAATGCAAAAGGAGTGCTCTTTTGAAATGAGTTGCTTTTCTGAAATGGATGAGGTGGTTTTATTAAAACATACCATTTGGGAGGGAAATCTTCCTCTGTGTTTCTGTCCTACAGTACCAGCCAGAGCTGTATTTTTCCCTACCCCCTTTTTGGAAGAGCAAGGGTTAGGGTTTTCTTTGGGCTTTTCTATGGAGGCAGTTTAGGCTCTGTCTGGACATACACAAATGCTCTGCAGCTTTTGGTGAAGGGTATGGTAGGAGCTGTTGACAGAGGTGAGGTGTTTCTGTGGCCCAGACATGGACTGACCTGGGGCAAACTCTGCTTAGGCAAAGTTTGCCTTTAGGATCACTGGGCATTCTCTCCTTTCTGCTCTGCTGTGGAGAAGATGCTGTCACAGCAAGAACTCTGTCCTGCAGGGTAAGGAGGGCTGCAAATAAATGTCAAATGCATCACCACCAAGTTCAGGCTGCATATCTCTCTCTCTGGGAACCATCCTGCACCACCACTGCTAGGAACAGTAGCAGGTCTTTGGTTCTGGTAGTGAAGAGCTCTGCATCAGCCCTGAAGAGAGAAGCAGGCCTGGATCTTGAGCCACAAATGTGGATATCATTGCTGATAGTTACCTGGCAATGAAAGCAGCACTGCAGCCCTCCTGCAAGAGCCATTTGGCTGGGTGCTCTTAATTCAGGCATGGTAATTTGCTCTTCTTGCTATTGCATGGAGAGAGAAAGCAGCACAGCAGGTGGTTGGTGTGGTTCAGGTGGCTGGCTAAGGCTCCCAGTTTTAGCCACAGGCTCATCCTTTCTGCCACAGGTCTTCTTCTGCATGAGGAGAGGAAAGCATCACCCCACTTGGCCTTCAGCAGGCATGCCTGCTGAGATCTCCACAAGAGGACTGGAAACATAAACACTCTGTAATTCAGTTAAGTGGGAAGAGAAGGCAAACTGATCATAATAGCTCAAAATAAGAAACCCAAACCCAACAACCACCCCCAAAACAACAAATAACAGCTGCTTTTTGCAGGAGCAGCAAGGGCCAATTTTCCTTCCCATAAAAGAGAGCAATGATGTGTGTCTCAGAGCCTGCTGCAGCTGCAGCCATCTCTCCAAGCACAGCTCTAACTAAGTTTCCAGAACAATATGATAGATTGTATCTGCATAATCAGAAGGAGGCAGGATCCTAACCGAGCTGAACTGCTAACAGGCAATAAAGCCAGGGTGCTGACAGGCTCACCCCATAAAGCACCTAATCAGTTACCTTTATATTTATCCAAGTGCACTGCTTATGGATGTGCTTTTGATTGAGTACAATGCATTTGTGTACCCTCTGAGAGGCAGGGCTGGAACTGTTCTACCAGAAGTTAGGGGAAGGTACTGCCTCTCCCTCCTGTTGCCTGAGAGCACTCCACTGTCCCAGGTGCATGGCTGGCACTTGAGAGCAGCTGGCTGAATTGTGATTCATGATGTTGGGTTCTCATTCACATCACTCATGCAGTTTGTTTTCTCATTATCTTCTTCCTGGAATTGTTTTATTTCCCCAGAATCTCAGTGTGCTTCTTTCTCTTCCCCCAGCCCTTGTCCCCTCTAGTGAGCATCACATCTTCATGGTTGTGGGCAGGGAGAAAAACCTTGGCAAGGCACACTCCAAAGATTAAAAATAACAGGTAAAATTTGGGGGAAAATCTGTTTTTAAGTGCATTTTGCTGCATGAAGTTGTGAGTGCAGAAAAAAACTACCTGGCTGGCATAGAGAAGCATGACACAGATCCATGCTCACTCAGAAGACAGACTGTGAGTGGCACAAGACCAGAGGCAGGTTGCAGCTTTGCTCTCAGAGGTGGAATTTCCCCTCTCCTAAAGCACTGTCTTGCCTCACCTTAGGGTATGTAACTTGGGATATGTCCTAGAGAGATGTTCCCAAGGAGGTGATGCTTTCCCAGTCCTGTGGCTGAATTCAGGAGTTACCTCCATGGTTCTGTTAGGCATCCCAGGAAGTTTGTATTATTGAGCAGAGAAGGAAAGCATCAGCCCATTTCATGAGCTCCAGGTAGGAACTCAGGCTCCAGAACCATCTCAGTGTCCAGCAGCCAGGACCATAGCAGTCAGTGTGTGCAAGGGGCCTGGACTCTCAGAAATCACCTCATCTGCAAGGGGAAATGAGAGTCAACCTTCCAGAAAAGCCACATCTGGCAATTCCCTACCAAGGAGTGCAGGAGAGAAAGGACCCTCAGGTGCCCAAGAAAACAACTGCTGAATATAGATGATCTCTCCTGACCTACCCAGCTGTGTGCTGCTGCTGCACTCATAGCTCTGGTGCTTCTCCCCATCCCAGTGTCTTACTGTTTCATCAAACGTTGCAAGAGTCATGAAGTATCTTTTTTTCCCTGAACAAATCTTCAGTTCCTAGCTCTGCACAAGTGTGTGAATATCTCATCTTCTCTTCAGATTAGAACATAAATGGTTATGTAGATCAACTGGTTGCAGATGGAGTGTGCTTCAGGTTAAGTTTGTATAATTGCTGGAGTTGAAAGGCAAAGGGGAAAAAAAACCTCACAGTGTTTGTTTTGTCTTTAATCATGCCTTTGCAAAGTCAGTTTTGTAACTCCCTGGGGTTCAGCTGGATATTTTTACATATCTAAGAGAGGCAGTGGTGCCTTCCCCCCTTCCATCTCCATTATTTCTCTGTTCCTTTGCATCAGGTCCAGCTTAAGTTGTGAGCATTCTCTGGGCTGTGGTGATAATTATATTTATTCCTCTGGGACAGCCTCCATTGGGTTTGCAAACAAGACAGAGCCTCTGAGCTCCTGCTGGCTTTGGCCCTCTGATAGCTTTGGAACCATTTGCAAATTCCAAACAAATTGCTCTCCAATGTGTTAGGATGTTATTTTCATTACCCCAGAGGGACTAGCAGAATCCTGTATTGCTACAAGCTTAGTAAACATAGGTGGCCAGAGAAAAGACTGTTAAAGCCACCAGAGGGATTAACACTGCAGCTCTGTAAGGTCACTCCTTCCAGAAAGCAGGATCTGTGTGGGAGACATTGCAGTGGCTCCAGGAAGAGGAAAAGCTGCTCTGTGAGTATACATCTCACTGAACAACAGCACCTAAACCTCACAGAATCACAGAATTATGAAGGTTGGAAGAGATCTCTAAGCTCATCAAGTCCAACCATCAGCCTATCACCCCCATGCCACTAAACCATGGCCCTAAGCACCACAGCTCTATGGTTTTGAACCCCCTCCAGGGCTGGTGACTCCACCCCTGCCCTGGGCAGCCTGGGACAATGCCTAACAACTCCTGCAGGGAAGAAACTTCTCCTGCTATCCAATCTAACCCTCCCCTGGTGCAACTTGAGGCCATTTCCTCTTGTCTTCTAACTGGTAACTTAGGAGAAGAGACCAACCCCCACCTCACTCCAACCTCCTTTCAGGTAGTTGTAGAGAGAGCTAAGGTCTCCCCTGAGCCTTCTCTTCCTCAGCCTAACCAACCCCAGTTCCCTCAGCTGCTCCTCCTAAGACTTATTCTCCAGACCCCTCCCCAGCCTTGTTGCCCTTCTCTGGACACACTCCAATGCTTCAATGTCTTTCTTGTAGTGAGAGGCCCCAAAGTGAACACACCACAATCCATTTCCATAGGAAATTCATAGTTCTCTGGTTCTGCTGCTTAGAGAGTGACCTGAATGTTAATGGGCTGACATATTTCATTTCTATCTTTACAAGGTGTTCCTTTCAGTGTTTAAGCAATACAACTGACATCCAGCACATTATTTGTTTCCCCTGCCCAGAGGAAGGAGTGTCTGAGGACTAGAAGCAGTCTGAACTGGGCTGTATTTCCCCTAGAGAAGGCAGTGCTGGAGAAACACACCTTGTGTCTGGCAGTCTGGAATGTCCTGAACACTCTGATCCCTTCCCTTCCTGCAGACAGAGATGCTTTTTGGGTGCAGGATTGAAGTTAACTTCAGGATTTGGTCTCTTTTACATCTCAATGAGCTGGTAGAGCATGGCCTCTGGGATCAGCAGAGATGACCTCATGTCTGGAAGAGCACAGTGCATCCAGTTCCTCTGCTTCCAGCAGGAACAAGTGCACTTTCTGGATGTTGTGAGATTTGATTTGCAGTAGTGCTCTCTGCTGAGAAAAGGATCTGCAGAGCCTTGTCTGCCCACCTTTCAAGGGATTAGGAGAAAAAGAGAAGCCCTGGGTATAGGACAATCAAATTAAAAGTACTCTGTTCCTTTTTAAAGTGCATCTCAACCAAGAAGACAGCTCTCTGAAAAATGCTGGAACCTTCTTTACTCTGCTATCTCCTTCACCACCTTTCTGGGGGTAGACAAGAAGCCTCTTGCAGGGTGAGTTGGGAAGGGACCTGCACCTTGCCCCCCCTGCTAGCCTTGCAACACAAGGACAGTCATTGCTCTTCTCTGTCAAAAGCTCTAATTCCTAATTTAGGAAGTAATTCTAGTGCAAATTAGTGTGCCTTGCAGATAGAATTAGAGACTGTGTGATGATTTGGAAAATACAATCAATTTGCTCCAATTGTTTGTACATGTCAGATCTCTCCAATAATGAAGAATTTACTCCTTGTGCATGAATACAAACAATGAGCTATTAGCTGGACCAGATGAGAGAGCCTCTCAGGAGCAACCACCCCAAGATGTCATGTGCCACAGCTGAACATCAGGGAGGATGTGCCCTGCTCTGTGCCATCCTGCCACAAGCAGAGGCTGTGGGTTTGAAGTGCTGAGTGTGTGAAGAGGGTGACTCTCCCTTGTTAGGAGAAGAAAAGCTGCTCCCCTCTCCAAAATGGTGTGGGATGAGGGGACCAAGGGACTTGAGCATCTCTCTGAGAGAGCTGGGGCTGGGTAGCCTAGAGAAGACTGAGGGGGGAGCTTATCAGTGCTTAGTGGGTGGGGGACAGGAGGATGAGGCCAGGCTCTGTTCAGTGGTGCCCAGGGAGAGGACAAGAGGGAACAGGCACAAACTGGAACATAAGAAGTTCCACCTAAACATAAGGAGGAACTGCTTTCCTTTGAGGGTGGTGGAGCACTGGCCCAGGCTGCCCAGAGAGGTGGTGGAGTCTCCATCTCTGGAGACATTCCAAACCTGCCTGGCTGCCATCCTGTGCAGCCTGCTGTAGGTGAGCCTGCTCTGGGAGAGGGGTTGGGCTAGATGATCTCCAGAGGTCCCCTCCAACCCCTAACATGCTGTGATTCTGGGAGGGTAAAGGAAGTCTCTCAGTCCTGCTGCTACTCCAGTGCTGAGTTCTGGGTGGCACTGCTTCTGCAAGAGGGATCGTCTCCTCTCCCAGCATAGGTGGAGTGGCCCTGCCACCCAGCCAGCTCTGGGCTTCCCCACACTCCTGTGCTCCCCAGAGATGTTCTGTGCCTCTGAAGCTTGCAAAGAATGCCACTGTGTGATGTCTTTGGAAAGGGGACAGCTGGGACATTGCTGATGCAGCCATTTGTGCTTGGGTAGGTTTGCTTTCTCAGACATCACCTGAGATTTTGCCCTCTGTGGACAGCAGTCTGGATCTTCAGCTGGCTCAGAGACCCAGGGACTATTTCTCCTTATGGAGAAATCAGCACAGCAGCAGAGAATATGTCCTGTTCTCCTACCTCTTTTAGAGCTCTTCCAGACTGTTCTTTTGTTCCACATCCACCCAGGGCTCATTAGAGGGAGAATGGAGAGTGACTGTTGGTCTAATCCTTAATTTCTGGCCTTTTCATGGTCTGATCTAAATAGCTTTTTAGGAAGCCAACAATATGCATATTTCATGAAATTCATTTCAGTATCTGTTTAATTGTGAACACTCTCTGTGAGGCTATGAGAGGTTTACTGCTCCTTGTGAATCATTTGAGCTGAAAACCAGGGAAGCTGAGCAACTGGGAATGGATTTCTGAGCACTGAGCCTTCTTCAGCCTCCTGCTCCTCTCCCTCTTCCCTCAGAAACTAGATCCCTTGCCTGGGTGCAGGAGCAACTGTCAGTCAGATCACCTGATTTCACAGTTTCAGGTCTGATTTTTGGCAATTTCATGATTCTGTAGCTGGAGAAAAAAACCCACAGATCTGAGGTTTTAGTGTCTTTGATAAGTTCCAGGCAGTTACTAGGCAAATTTCCTGCCATGGTATTTTATCCTGAGTGTTGGGAATATGGCAGCTTGTACAATGTGCCCAGCCTTCCTCCTGTTTAGAGACATGGCTGAGGAATTGGCTGTGCTAGAGAAAGGCCATTCCCAGGAAAAGGTTCCCTTTAATCCCCAGCCACCAGAAAAGGTGGCTGCTTTAGCAGGGGCCAATGCTGGCTTCTGGGGCTGGAGGCCAGGATGCAGAGATCACCTCTGTGCTGAATCCAGGTAGGAGAGTCTGGTGGCTGTGAATTACTTGGGCATGCAGATGTTTAAGCATATGTATTGTATCACTAGGGCCAGCCTTAATGCTGTGGGAAATGTAGGAGATGGTAAAACCTACATTATCTGGGATTTAGGATGTTTGCTTTGCAGAACAAGGGATTAGAGAATAGAAAGCAGAAATGACCATCTGTCTGCAGAAAAAGGATCCCATGAATTTAAATTTCCATGGTCATTTTCCTTAATCTGCTGGACTTGATTTGATATCTTCTACCAGAGCTGATGTCCTTGTGCCCCAAACAGGAACACACTTCATATCCCACACCTGAAAGTTCTCTCTGACTGAAGTCTTTCTGCAAGGAGTTGCAAAGTATCTGCAGAAAGCATTTATTTATTTGTTGCTCTTGGAGTACCCCATTGTTGGCAGCCCTATGTAATCTTGGTGCTTCTAGCACCTTCTGTCTCCCAAGACTGACAGCTGTGAGCAGGAGCCTGGTTTTTGTATTGCTTCTACATCTAGGATCGAAATGCAGTTGCCTCTGGGGTGGAATGACTCATGCTGTTGAACCATATCACTGCACAATAGTTTAGATGAGGAAATAAGGAGTAATACTGTGTGCTTATATACTAGTGTTGTCAATTTCTGCAATGTGATTGTGAATCTAATGGTATTTGATGTTTCTCAGTAGAGCTGCTGCTTCCAGAAACAAAGGAACCTTAAGCTTTTGTTTTTTAAATAAGCTTCTAGGGCTTGTGGCTACAGAGGAGAAATCTGGAAGTGTGTTAAAAGTCTCTCCTGCAGATTCACAGTCCAAAAAGCTGAAAGCCCCAAGCTTATTCATTTGAAATCTCATTCTTTTTAAGAGCAAATTATATTTACCTTAAAATAACAGAGAAATAATACCTGCTTGTGTGGTGGAGCTGGGCACTGGAAGATGCAGAGGCCTCTGCTCACAGAACTGATCAGAGATGCCTAGAGTCTGAATGCAACCCAGGTCTCTTCTTTGCTTTTAAACCTCTTGCTCTCATGTTTTGGTGGCTGTAGCTCTGAAGACAGAGAGCCTGTCTATAGGAGTTTGGTTCTTGGGTATCTCCAGCATGACCATGCTGAGCACTAATGGGCACTGGTGAAATGGCTTGCAGGACTGCTGGTTGTTAGCATGTGCTCTCCAGAGGCACACAGGTGTCTTGAGGGTGAAACAGAAAACAGATTGGGGTTCTCACCCTTGTGCAGGCTGTCTTGCAGCATGGGAGTTTGAGGTTTTTTCTTCTGTACTGTGAGTTTTCCTTCTTATTGCACACACTAGCACTGCCACTGAGCATTTGCTTGTTTACAGCAAGGTGAGTCCTATTTACAGTCAGGAGCTGCATTCTGCTCATCATCTGTTCCTTCCCCATTTCAGACAGCAGGCAGAGCATGGGAATCCCAAAAGGTGCTGGAAGGGGCTGTTCACCCAACTGTGCCCAGGGAAACAGGCTGCCTGGCAGCCACTGACAGCTCTGACACTGGAGCACAACCAAGGTCCTGCAAACAGAGATGCCCTGGGCTGGCCAGTCAGTGGAGGAGAGAAGAAAGAGAGCTGCCTGAAATAGCAACTGGACTTTAGGGTGCTTGAGGAGGTTGTCTTGGGACAAATGGTTGTGGTTAGGGGCATATAGTGTAGAGCTTGGTCCTTCCTCTTTCCATACAAGCAGAGTTTTAGCAGTGTCCTGAGCTGTTGCTCTCTCAGAAAGGAAGAACAGAGGGAAAAAAACTGCATCATGAGATAGTGTGTGTGACTGATGCTTTAGCCAGGGGAGATCAAAAAGATGCAGGCCAAGAGAGCAGTGTTTCAGGGACATTCCTAGTCATCAGCTACAAATAAAAGGTAACATTTTACTTCAGTTGTGTGGGATGTTGTCCTGCTTTGGGTTAGAACAGAACCAGGACAGATGTTTCACTGCCCTTGGAGTTATGGTACTGAGTTTGAATGCTGGGTTCAACCAGGGAAGCATGAAGCAGAGAGATTTTAATCTGCTTTAAGTGCAAATGTCTGAGCAAACTTAAACATGGAGCTGCTGCAGACTTCTTTGTTCTTCAGTTAAGTGTCTTGCTTTAAGTATGGACTTGGTATCTCCAAAACTCAGCCTCTCCTCTGAATGTGTGGCTTGGGAAATGGATGCCAGTACTCCTCATGTTTTAGCACAGGAGCATGGGAAGGCTTTTTGAGCTGCAAGACTGAAATATTCTTTGTCCAGAGCTGTGCAAGTCTCAGAGGAGTAGGTCAGAGTGGTGCCTGGCAACCAGGAGGTTTGGGTTTCATTATTAACCTGCTGTGGGAGCACACTGCATATCTAAAGCTTCTGCTTCTCACTTGCCTCGTGGAGATAGGTCTGGGCAAGGAAATTAATTTTGAGCAAAACACTCACTGTTTGGACAGGCCTTGTTCTAAACCAGAAAATGCTGTCTCCCCAGGGGAAGGAACCAGAAGGCAAAGGAAGAGGGAAAGAACATCCTCTATCCCAGGCATTTGGATACTTCCAAATCTTTTCCTTCCCTCCCAGATTTCCTGTGGCATCCTTCAAGTGAGCAAGTAGCCTGAAAAGCAGAGCCACTTCACAAAGCTTTGCACCCAGCCAGTTTACTATAAAATAATAACCATACCATTTAGAGGCTGAAACCTGTCAGTACCACCCCAGGGTAGGTGCACCCTTGAAAGGGAAAGAAAGTTAGGAGTGTTTGCTCAGAGCAAGAAGCCAGCAGAGGAGGATGGAGCTGAATGCAGGTGACAGCTCCTGAGCCTGATGCTTTCTGACAGTTGCTGTTCCCTCCATCAGCAGGTACCTGTGGAATCCATCAGGCTTCCCACCTGAGGCCTTGGGGTAAGGGTAAGCCAAGCTTTGCCTACATGGGCAGCAACAGTCTGGGTACAAGCTGCCCTGTGTGTGCTCCTCTGTGGGTAGCTCTATCAGAGCTTAATCTCAGGAAGGATCCAGACTGAAGAGTAGCTTTCCCAGGAGTGGCTGTGGGCAGAAGCCCCCTCTGGTTAATCCAGCTGTGTTTATGGCAGTAGTTTCCCTGGTGAGAAGAGTGCTGTACATCATACAGATTAGATATGATTGTCTTCTCAGGGTTGTTTCCCCACGGAGCACTGCACTTGCTCCTTTCATTGCAAGAGAAAAATGTTATTCTGGTCCTGTCTGTTTGTTTCTCAGCTGCTGGTGGAGAATGTTTGCATGTCTCAGAACTAATCAGGGCAATATTTAATTTACCTGAACAGACATGAGCTCCTGAGCTGTCACAGGCAACAAAAACATAGCATGCTGCCTTAGTGCTACAGCTTGCAGGCCTGAAGGGAAGCATCATGACCAACCAAGCCTCTGAGCCCTGCTGCTTTGATTCTTTGTCCCATGCTGGCATTGAACAGCTGCATTGGTTGGAACAGAAAGGGGAGGAGAAATTGGGTCAGCATCAAACACAGCATTAGACTGGGTATTTGCAGCCCCAAGTTCAGTTAGTTCTAGGGCCACTTTGGGCCACTTTGAGATCATCCCCTGTGCAAGAGGAGCCCTGTAGCCCAAGGAAGAGTCCAGATCCTGTTCCTGCCTCTGCCATCACGCCTGTGTGAGAGCGGGACTGCAGCAGCTGTGCAAAAGAGCTTTGAGAGTCAGCAACAAAGTGGTTATTTAGAAGTGAGATATTTGTTGGTTTTCACAATAGTGCATTCCTTTGAAATGATGGGCTCAGCTCCTTGGCAATGGATGCTGCTGGCTCTGAATGCCACGCACAGCCTGCACGTCCCCAGCCACCACAGACAGAGATGCTCTACGTGCTGGAGAGAGCCCAGCCTGCAGAGCTTAGATCTGTGCTCCTGCAAGAAGAGGGCACCTTTGTGTGTCTGTGCTGGAATCCAAATGCTGTGCCTGTTCCTTCCTGTGTGGATGTCATCACTGTATGCTCTGAATAAGATTGCTCTGAGTCTGGCTACTCCTCCAATCACTGGAGTCACAGGATCACAGAATCATTAGGGTTGGAAAGGACCCTCAAGTTCATCTAGTCCAACCAATAGCCCTACACTACTCTTATCCCTAAATCATCCCCTGAAGAACCACATCAATCCTCTTCTTTAGGTTTCAACCAGGGCTTCAGCTGTTTTCTTCCTGAGAGCTTTTGGGCAGTTCCTCCTCTGGAGTGTGCCCTGCTCACAGGTGGAGCAAGACTTTAGCTTGCTTTTGGCTGGTCTGCTTTAGGAGATTTGTCTCTCTCTTTCTAGATGGGAATGAGTAGCTGGCAAACAAGGGAGGAAAGGAGCATCAATAATGAGTAAATGTTAAATTTCTGTCTATGAAAAGGCTGTTTGATAAGTTGGTAGCCATTTGAACAGCACTCTTAATAAAATAGAGTCTCTCAGAAAGGCCAGATCTGTTCTATGCCACGCTTGGATTTGCAGTACCCAGGATGGATGAGATCTCTCCTCTGCTTTCAGAAGAAACAATTTATTTACAGGGTAAGGCTGTCAGACCTGCATGAACACTGCCAAACCTGGCAGGTCTGCAGAATAAACTTGGGTTTGGTTTGTATTTCTAGCTTCTCCCTTCAGCCAAAGTGGCCCTGCCTGAACCACAAGCTTTGCTCTGAGGAGTTTTAGGTGGTCAGAAGATGAGCCCTGCTCTCACCTGCCAGCTAGTCCTGGCTGATGCTGCACGTGTTTGGCAGTGTGCTGTGTGGGATGGCTTGGAGCAGAGATGAGTAACTGCAAAGGTGTTGTTGCTTGAACCTCCACAGAGAATCAAAGCTGGATTTCTCTCTTTGGCTTTAACCCCAGCCAGCAACCAAGCTCCACGCAGCTGCTCGCTCACTTCTCCTTCTCAGTCCTGGTGAGATGGGAAGGAGAATGGAAAATAAGGAAAGCTTGTGGGTTGAGAGAAGAACAGTTTAATAACTGGGATAGAAATAAGATATAATAATAGAAGGAATAATAATAATGAAAAGGATGATATGAAAAGAGAGGGAAATAAAACCCAAGACAGACAAGTGATGCACAGTGCTATTGCTCACCAGCTGCTGACTGATGCTCAACCAGACCCCAGGCAGCCAACTCCCCCCCAGTTCATATACTGGACATGATGTCATATGGTATGGAATATTCCTTTGGCCAGTTTGTGTAAGCTGTCCTGGCTCTGTCCCCTCCCAGCTTTCTCTCTGGCAGGCCATGAGAAGCTGAAAAACCCTTGACTTAGTACAAAAGCTACTGAGCAACAACTAAACCATCAGTGTGTTATCAACATCATTCTCATTCTAAATCCAAAACACATCTCTGTACCAGGAAGAAAATTAACTCTATCCCAGCCAAAACCAGAACAGCTGGGAATTACTTTGGGGAGGGTCTCAGCAGGATGCTCCTGGCTGCTGCAGCTTGGGCCCCTCACTCATGTTGTTCCAGTTGCTCATGTGAGTGACACTTGGCCAATTTGGGATTGTACTTGCTTTTTCTTTGCTGCTTGCTAAGCTAATGAGGTGATCAGAGAGAGAGGTGGGAGGATCCACTGGGAAAAGTCAGAGACCTTTCATGGTGTTGCCAGAATGCCAGAGCTCAACCTGCTCTAGTTTGTGGCACCATTTTCACCAGGAGAGATCAGACACCATAAGCTTTGCATCTGCTGCCTGTAGGAGATTAATGTGCCTGTTCTGCTGGAGCCTCTGGCTCAGAAATAATGACCTGGTGAGAGGTACACCAAAATAGTGCATGGAAAGGTCATGATAACAATTACAGGAGAGTGATAAAAGCAATTAAGTATTCACAGCAGCTTATTCCTTTTTCAGGGTGGAGATAGCCCATTTTAGAGAGGAGCAGAGGTCATGCTACAGGAAGATGATGAGCATATTTGATGTGGCAGGTGATGAATTCCCTGACTTGAGCAGGGTGAGTGTCCTTTCTGTCTGCTTTAGGGAGGTGCAGGAGCAGGAATCAGCACAGAAGAAGCCTTCCCTTACACCTGCTCTGGAGGCTGTGAGGCAAGAAGCTGCAGGACTTCCTTCATCTGCACTGAATCCCTGTGGTGGTTCCAGTCCTCTAGGGAGAGAGAGCAGCAGCAGCAGCAGCAGCATGCTGGAGCTTCCAGCATCTTTAGTGTGAAGATGCACATCCTCTGTGGCTTCAACATCTAATTCTGCTGTTGCAATCTCTCTTCATTCCTGGGCTGGATCTAGTGGATTGGGAACATTCCTGACACCAGAGGCTTTATCTGCTGCACTGCAGGCTTGTTCCTTCATCTGTGCCAAAGGGTTTGTAGCCTCCATCCTCTACCATGCAAAAGCAACATTTTGCTGCCAAGGTGATGGTATAACTGAGGTTTAAGGCCTGTGTGTGTGCAAAACCCTGCAGTGTTTGAAATGGAAGGAGAAACACAGTCATTCTCAGTCTGGTTTTGTGTGTGTGATTCACAGGGGAACTTCTGGCATTGAAAAGAAAATGTGTACCCCATGCCAATAGATAAATGTTGCAATGCTTACTGGTACATTAACAGTGTTTCCAGTGCAGGATTGATACCACTGGGTGACTGTGCATGCACATCCCATCAGCTTTATCAATGGCAGTGGTGATGCTGTTGAAATGGGTGAGGAAGAAGCTCAGAGCTAAGTGCCTTGCACATTTGGAGTCAGCAGCAGAGCTGGAAATAGGACCCTGGTGCCTTGGCTCTCAGTCCTCTGCTAATCACAGCACCAGAGGTGAAATGAAAACCTGCTCCAATCTTCCACTGCTAGTTCCCAGGGCTGGGAGGCACATCTCCTCCCTCTTGGAGTGGAAGTATGGGTGGAAGGCTGTCAGTGCTGTCTGGAGCAGGAGAATCTCCTCATCCTGCTCATCTAGGATGCTCCTGCTGAGTTGGAGAGACTGGAGTAACACTCCCTGCTATCAACCCAAGACTGCTTTTGCTTAGTTCTCTGATTCTGTCAGGAAGCAGTGTGCTTGGCTCCCTTTTTATTGACACTGGTGGTGACTTTTTTGTTCAACAGCAATTTTGTCTTTGTTGCCAAAACTGCAAGTAGGGCTGGGCAGAGGAGGAAGTGTAATTAAAGTTTACTCAGACAAAGGCTGTTTGGTGACGAGATGCAGTGCTGCTGAATCCACAAGGGGCACAATTAACTGATAAGAGTAAACTAATTGTTATTCATATTAAATTAGGGCACAGGTGATTTGGAAAATCTATAGACACTCCCATATGCTTTGTGATTTTGCATTGCAGATTATGGTTTTATAAGGCCCTTCTGGGATTTGGATTATAGAGGCAAAGTGTGGAGCTGTAGCTAAACTGAACATACTCTTTCCTGATTAACTACATGATAAAAACATAAATGTGCACATCAGAGGATTTGTCACTGTATTTGCATACAAATTTTTCTTTTCCAGGCAGGAACACAACAGTTTTTTATAGATCCAAGTGGTTCTGGTAAGTGGCAGCTGGGCAAACCCAGGCAAGGTGATGTGATTCCCAGGTTGTCACAGAATAGTTTTGAGACAGAGGTTAATAGCAGGTAGTGGGCATATGGCAGGGACTTGACTGCCACAGGAATACTAGGAGAAGCTGAGATTGCTGCTGCTGGTTCTTTAGTGTTGGGCTGTTGTGGTCTATGAATATTTGTAGGTGAGAGGCAGCAGGACCATGGTCACCCTGGCAGGATGAGGTGAAGGCTGCAGAGGTGCAGTTTGGCTGCACACTGCATGGGAATGTCAGGCTGCTGGAGCTTTTGGAGCAATGCTGTGTCGGGCTCTGTTGGCTGAAAAGAGCTCTGAAATGAATATTTATAAGTGGGACACAAAAAAAAAGGAGTCTAAATTGCTTGTGTGATCTGGGGACATGTGAGATATTCTGATTATTTATGCGCTTCTATGTCTCGCTTTATCATCTCATTGTGCTGCAATCCCAGCGTGGCACAATCTACTCAGGAAGGAAGTTCTCCCTCAGTAAGATCCAGAGCTGCCTGGAGAAGCAGCAGGTAGAAAATGTGGGGACCAAAGAGCAGGAAATGGGGCAGAACATGTGTCAACACTGCAGCTAAAGTACTAAGGCAGAGAGAAATGCAGGGCTGTCAGCTGGACTTGCTGGTAAGTCTCCTGAGCCCTAAAACCAACCAAGTGCCTGTGGCTTCTGTCATCTTCAAGTCCCCATTTGGGGTTGTCTCATCAAAAGACTCAGCAATAGTTCCAGTGGTGCCTGCATGCTTCCTGCCCTCTCTTCTGGTCTGAAGCTGTGACCTCTAGAGCAAATCAAGAGTTTCTAACCTGGATGCTGGGTGGGGGGAAGCTTTGGAAACAGAGCTTAATTACAAAGCAGTGTGGGGAGAGCTGGGTCACTGTTTATTGGCTGAGAGGGTGCTTCCCAATAAATTAACATCCCTCAGAGAACACTTTGGGTGTGTGTGATTTAGCACTGTCTGGGTTGCACCAGTCTCTGAACAATCTCCACCTTGGACTCTGGCCAGGGTAACGATCAGAGAAAGGCTGTAGCTGGGCTGGGAGTCCAGGGGTTACTGAATCACTCTTGCCAACTCCCAGCAATGTGCTAAACCATTTCCTTTTAGATGTTCCCTTGAGGGAGGTTTACCTACGATGGGCTTTTAGCCCATGAAGAGTTTCTTCCAAGATGTTAAGAAGCACCAGTGTCCAAGGGGAGCTGCTTGCAACGTGTGGCTCTCCTTTCCAGGGCTCTCTATGGATGCAGGCTCTGTTTATCTCAGCAGTGCAGGGAAGAAGAGTCTTGTGTTAGGCTGAGGTATCTTTACTGGAGGAAACACCAGTGGTAAAATGCCAGGCTAGGGTTTAACTTGTTTGCTGATTTGAAGGGGAGAGCACCACCTGCTGATACATCACCACAGCTTTTCTTTTGGTCTCCCCAGCACTTGCTGTGACCAGCTCCTGAACATGTTTTGCACCTGTGTGTGAAGCATCCCCAGGGCATGCTGAATCCACATGTCAGGGTGTGTGAATGCCCTCTATGCACATACAAAGCCCTGATGGGGTGAGACAGCTCCTCACAGGCAGTGCTGCCAGGGAAGAGAGAATCTCCCAGTCTTGGCTTCTCCTTGAAAACCTGTTGACCTCTGAGTGGTCCTTGGAGAAAAACAGCTGGGCTAGTGGGTGCTTGCTGGAGGTTCCTTTTGTCCAGTACACACATGTCAACTGAAGTAGGAGCAAGGATCTGTTCCAGAGAGCAGGATGGACAGTGGTGCTTAAAGGGAGCACCATAAATATGTTGAGGAACCTATGGAGAGTTACCATGAGTGGTTAGTTTGGTTTGCAGCTATGAGCAGCTACTGCTCAGGCCTCCTGTGGGAAGAAGGGGAATTGTCTTAGGTTGACAAAGAGGCCAGACTTTGAGGTAGTTTTGCCTCAGTGACCTGTCACAGAGCCTTGGGTCCCTGTCATCTGCACGACAAGGGAAGTGGGACTATCAGATGAGGTTCTCCCTTCCTAGTGCCAGGGTTGGCTCTGAAGAGCTCAGGAGTGGTATTTCAAACACTGGCCAGTCTCTTACTTTGCCCTGGTTTTGTAGATACTCATATCTCAAGTCTAGCACCACAAGGCAGTAATAATACAGAGCCTAACCTAGGAGCTGAGCTCAGGCAACTCCCAGAAAGCCTGAGGGGAGGTAGTTCCCAACAAGACAACAGTATTGAAGGGAGTGATGCTGTGATTGGGGTAGCAAGAGAAGCTCTTGGGCAGGCTGGGCAGGGAAACATGGACTACTTCAACCCTTGGGCTGCTCCCAGCTGTTGTGCTGCTCCCTCCCAGCAGCCCAGGGCTGTGCTTGTGTGTGCACTGCTGAAACAAACCCTCCTGCTTGCCGAATATTTGCCCTCACGCTCTCCCCTTTGCCCTGCGCTGCCTCAGCTAATGAGGTTATTGTTTAGCTGGAGAGAGGCATCCGCTTGTGTTTGTGCCTGGCTGCAGCACGGTTCCAAGCAGAGATCCTCCTGACAGTGCCAGATGGTGAGCTGCAAGCACAGGGAAGAGGGGGAAAGGGAGCTGCAGCTCTGCCACCTCCCGGGAAAAAAAAGCCTGGTAGGGATGTGTGTGCCCCAGCTCTGCTGCTGCTTGGCTTTGCAGTCTGCAAAGGGGAGACAGAGAACAGCCACAGAGTCATGGCATTGGCCTCGGGATGGCTGGGGCAGGCAGAGTGTGTCAGGCTGTGAGCATCTACTTGAGGTTTTCTTGTGCCTCTAGTCCTGTGGTAATAAACCTTACACAAACCTAGCCTGGAGCAGAGCATTCCTGTTTAAGAAAAGATGTTGAAGGTATTGAATCTGTGCTGCATTCTCCAGAAGAATCTCTGTGTGTGTGTCTGTGTGCACACGCTCGGGGCTTTGTTTTCCTTTTATAGTGGATTGTTGTGTGTTTTACTCGGGGTGTTTTGTGCTATAATAAGAAGGGGGAGGGAGCAGGAAAACACTGCTCTGTTTCTATACACTGCTGTCAACAGCAGCGCTGCCGTGTTTCAGATCCACATCCCCTGTGAAGCTCTCTGGATTCCAGGCAAACAACACCTTCCCCCCTTTATCCTGAGATCCTTCCAGGAGAACTGCCTGAGCCTCTCCTCCCCTTACCCCTCTTGCTGGCAGGCTTCTCCTCTCCTGGAATTCGGCTCTGGTGAATGTGGAACGCTCCACAGCCAGCATGCAAACAAGCTGATATGCTAAGGTTCAAAGGACAACCTTGGGAAATGTCAGAGCAGCATCTCTGCACCATTGTTCTGCTGCTCTGATCACAAAAAGGAGCTCAGAGTGAGTCAGGCTGTAATTTTTAGTCAGGAGGGCAGAGGAGGGCCACAGGAATGACTATCTGTATGTGTCTGTGTCCCTCCTGAGCTTCTTTGACACTTTTCCCAATGCCTTTTCACCTTTGTGAGTCTTTGGAGACACTGATGCAGGGCTGAGCCTGAAATGTTACTGCTTGCCCATCATTTTTATAAATCTCAGGTGTAGCACATCTCCCCTCCTTCCTCTCTCAGCTTTTATGTTTCAGTTCTGTGGCAGGAGCATTTTTATGTCTCTTCTCCCTTGTTTTCCCCTCTCACACCCAGCCCTGAAATAGTCAATGAATGTGCCCTTTTCCTGTCTCTTGCTATGGGCCTCAAGGGATGATTCCTTCCTCTCTGAGTATGTCCTCAATGCCACAACAGCAGGTAGCCTGGGACATGCTGGAAAAGCACTGCCTCTGAATCCACCCTTTTGATAGAAGTGGACATTACACATTTGTAATAGACACAGGGTTCAGTGAAACCCTTAGTACTAGCTGAATTGACACAAAATTCCCAGGCAAGTAGTCTTTGGAGCTGATCTCTCCCTAGGTGCCTTGTGGAAAATGAGACCAAGGACAAAAAAAAGGCCATGTTCCCTTTGATGGCAAGAACAACCTTGTTTTGCAGGGAAGGTGGCTGAGCAGAAGCTAGCCTGGCTGTGTGGTCTCTTTAACTGTGCATGCAGGATTCTGGACTGGCAGTCCTCATTCATCCTTGTTCCCTCACAGAGTAGGTACAGCTTGAGGGGAGAGGCTGTTAGAAAGCACCTGCCTGCAAGCATCACCCTCTGTGGACAGTCCTTCAGCACTGTCCTGGAGGTGTCATCTCCCTGGTTTGTCCAGTGCAGGCCTTGCCAGTCTCAGCAAAGCTCACTTCCACCTAAGGCAGTGGCTGGAGGCCATGTGTGGAGTCCTCCAGCTTGCTTCACTTCAGGAGGAAACAGTATGGAACCTGCTGGCCCTGGCAGTGTGGTGGTACCTTTAGGATTTGTCAGTCTGCCCTGATGCTTGCTAATTTGTGGGTGATGTTTTTAACTTCCAGAAGACACTTGCTCCCAGGTACCCCTCGAGATGCACATTAAAACTGAGGTCTGAGTGCTACAGGTTCAAAACAAAAAGCCAGTGGAAGTGGTGGGAGTGAAGATCCTTGAGATTGCTCCACAATGTGGACCTTGGATCCCTGAGTACTGAAGCTTTTTGTAGTAACTGGAATTTGTTGTTCCTTATTTTTGTAAAGCATAAGTAAATCTGTCTATAGCTACAGGTTATCTCTGCACTGTAACCTTACCAGGACTGGGAGTGGGGGGAGTAACAAGAGGGTAGCTGTAGCTGGGGATCAGTGTGTGTCCACTGTGGAACACCAGGAAGAGGTGGTGGTATATGGAGGGTGTTGATCTGGTTGGAAGCAAGTGAGCAGGACAGGGAAAAGGTAACTCTCCCCCACCTCAAGACTGACTTTTGGCTCACGTTAAACTGTCCATCTGTGAGTGTGGCATTCATACACATACTGTGGTGTTCAGCCATCTCAGAGAAATCTGCTGCTGAGCATGAGTCACACCTGCCTGAGTTAACTATTAAAGGGCAGGACAAGACAAGATCTTTACTCTGCTCCTCAGCTCCTTCAAGCCCTGTGACCTCCAGGTGATCCTTAGAAGGAAGGGAGTACCCTTAGGGTCCTGCTACTGTTAAGAGGTCACTGAAGTGTCCTGTCCACTGGGCTTGGTGCAATTGTCTCCAGATTAGGGGAGCCCTAGTCACATCCAGAGCCTCCTTCCCATGTGGAAATATATTCTTGTTGTCCTTTGCCCAGTGCCAGGACCCTTAGTCAGCTGCTAGAGTGGACGTGGGGGGAACCTTGCTGTTTGGGTAGGAATGGCTGAGTGGGGCCATGGAAAGCCATGGGACTGGGTAGAAGGGGAGCTGCATAAGATCTAAGGAGTGTTACCCACTGCTTGCAAAACCCAAGTGGACTCAGTTAGGAAGTCATCGGTGAGGGCATGGGGGGAAGCACAACATGGAGTAGAGGGTACTGCCACTGAAGTGTGTGTGCAGAAAGCAGAGCAGAGCTCAGCCTGCCTTCTGGAGAGGGTGGAGGAGAACCTTGCTTTCCACCCAGCAGATGGTCACTGCTTTCTCTCAGAGAGATGCTGAGCCTCCTCACCAGCAAGACTCTTCCCTCACACCCAGCCCTTCCTAGCCTCACACTTTTCCCTTCGCCTGCTGAGCTGGGAGAGCGTCTCCCCTAGCCTGTGGCTGGTGCAGCCGCGGAGTGAGGAGCGCAGGAACCAATTCCTTAAGGGGCCATCTCAGAGCCTTCCCTGGCTTCTCCTCCCGTCGCAGGGAGAAGTGCCCCTGTCTAAGTGGAATAAATTGGTACAGACCATTAGCAGCGCAGGTCCTCCTCTGGCAGGGGGGAGGGAAGGAGCTGTCGGCACCGCTCTGGATACAAAGCAGCCAGCCACGCTCTGGCTCCTTCCTCCCGCACCCCGTTGGCCTCCTCCTCCTCCCTGTTTGCATCCTCCCTCCCTCCCTCCCTCTCTCTTTCACTCTCTTTCTTTCCCTAACGCCACGCTGCAGAGAGGCAGACCTGGGGATCTGGAGGTCCACAGAGGCACTGGAGGAGGAAGGAGCTCTCCGATGTTGTTTCTTTGCGAGTGAAAGGAGGAGGCAGGGAGGCGACGAAGGAGTGTCTTGGTTGCTGCCTGGATTAAGAAAGAATCCATAAAACCCCACATAAATTCGGATCCGACAAACGAGGCAAAAAGGGAGGCGAGAAGGAGGAGGAGGAGGTTCCTGCGGGGAGCTCACGCCGGTGGGTGAAGAGCTGCTTTGAATCGTGCCTCTGTTCCCAGGGATTAAGGCATGAATGGGAGCAGCTTCCCAGCCCCGATGGAGAGAGAAGGAGGTTCAGGCTATGGGAATAAGGTAACTCTTGCCTCTTGCAGACGTTGCATGGCTGAGCCGAGCAGGACAGAGATCCTTTATGTACAGGGCTGGGGATGTGTGTGTATATGTGTGTATGCAGCGGGCAGGGGGTGGGAGGAAGCAGGAGAGACTCCAAGCGATTTTTCTTCCCCTCCCAGTGCATTTTAAGAATGCAGAATGAGTCCCCGGGGGCTGCTGTGCTGATCCTTTTGCCCTCCCTCTTCCAGGCTTGGGTGCCTGAGGACAGACGCCAAGGCGCTTTGCATGGGGAAGGCTGGCTGGGTTAGGGGGAAATCTGCCCACGTCTTGCCTCCAGGAGCACGGTGCTCCCAGCCTTGTGTCCTCCCAGACCTGCACCTGCTCTGGGGCTCCCCTCCTGGACTCGCATGTGGCTCTCGGAGGAGCTGCGTGGGGACTACAATGGCCCAGCTCCTACCGGTGCATCCGTGCAGAAAGGCAGGAGGGAGGTGAGAGGCAACTGAGAGAGTTGCTCTTCTCTTCCTTTGGTCATCCTCTGCCTTTTCTTCACAACAAAAAGGGAAGGGATTTAGGAGGAAGGGAATCTGAAATCCCTTTCATTCGTGCCAGCTGTGGTGAAAGCCAACTTTGAGGCTGCTTAAAGGGAAAAGCTTTCTGAGTGCTATCTTTTGGAGGAACAGGAGATGGCTGAGTGATGCTTTGCCATCTCAGGAGTGATCTCTGTGTCATGTTATGTTGTGGGGGTGGGTGGGGATAAAAAATAGTGATTATGGGGAGAAAGTCTGTTGGAATCAGTGAAGCTGACATAAAATGATGCTTTTTTTTTCCTTGCTGGGCCTCTCTCTGACTCTATTCCTGGGTCTCAGACTCTGAAAGTCCTAATTTCTCTCAGCCATACCAGAAAGTGCAACTTCAAATAGTATTGGAAGGTGACTTAGCCTAGATCTTTGGGAAAGCACTGAGGAGAACCTGATGTTTCCTGCTGTGGAGCCCATATCCAGTTAATCCCAGCAAGCAGAGGTCTTGGCTGCGTGTCCCTCACTATTTTTGGCAGGATCTTGCTGCTGCTGCATTTGTTCTGTGCTGTCCCACAGATTCCCCTTCCATCCCTTACCTTTGGGGGCTTCTTGATGGATCTTGGTGTGGGTTTAGGAAGTGTTTGCTTTGGTTCCTTAGATAATGATGTGTCACAGAAGTCCCCACTCACATGCACACAGTGCATAAAGTCCTGAGCTCCAGTGTGCTGTCAGTTGATAGAAGAGCTCATATACACATCTAAGGTTGAGTGCTGTGGACTGGAAGAGACTATGCAGTCTGCTACCTAGATCTGTATGGACTTCATCCAAACTGATAGTGTCCCTGAACATCTACAGTGAGGTGTCACCAACTTGTGTAAAGGAGTGAGGTTGGTTTGTTTGTGCCTGCACACAAATATGGAAGAAGGGCTGTGTAAATGTACAGTGGAGCTTCAAGCCATTCTTTGTTCTGTGAGCAATCCTTGTCTGTATGAGGAAAGTCTCCTAGCTCACTCAAGATTTGTCTTGCTTGCCATGGTCATGCCATTAGTCCTCCTCTGTACACAGAGCTCCAATGTGAACAAATTGACCAAGATTTGGCTAGAAGATTACAGTGGTTGGGATTATTTGGTTTACCAGACATAGGTGAGATCAAAAAGGTGTAGGAAAATGGAGGCACTTGGGAAAAGAGAGTAAATTATCTTCTTTCTGTAGGTAGCACCCAACTCTGTGTCCTGTGTCAGCTTGAAAGCTGTGAGGAATATGAAGATGTTCTGGTGAAGGAATGGAACAATTAGGCAGTGGAAAAGGAGGATGTTTCTCCCAGAAGGGTTAATTCTGTGATGGGGCCAAGAGCTTTGGAAATGTCTGAAGCCAGCAGGAGAGGGGGTGCTAATAGACTGGGAAGGCAGCTGACCAATACTTCTGATTTCCTGGTTGAATATCTATGGGTGTAACTCATGCAGCTGAGTTATAAATCCCTCCTGGAATCTCCCCATAGGCATTCCTTGGGAAAAGCTGTCAGCCTCCTCAGCAGAGAACTGTGAACCTGGAGAGGTTAGCAACACAGTAAGAACTTGAATGAGGTCTGGCTCCCTCCAGGCCAGGCTGACCTGAGGAAGGTGCAGAAGAAGAGACCCAAGTCTCGTTTCAATTTGATTCTTCAGGACAGCAAAGTGAGAGGGCACCTGTACAGGTCATGGATGCATCAGCAAGGAGGAGAATTTTCCTGTTACTTGGCATCCCAAAGTTTCCTGGCCCATGGAGGTGGCTCCTAGTGGAGAGTGAATGCAAAGAGGGGACAATGCCCCAACCCTAGGAAGGGACTGTCACCTTGTATGCATCCCACACCTGACACCGTGCCGCTGGGCTCAGCCACTCTGTTCTTCTCTGGCTTTATCCTCAGCAGGACAGTGTCTCACAGAGCTCCAGCCAACTCCAGCCATGCCTGGCTTTGCTCTTTCCCCACCTTGACCCCCAGTGTTCTGCACCTTGCTGGGTTTTGCTCTGTAACTGTGCACCTCCTGAGGCAAGAGCAGCAGCTGGTGCCCCCCGTGTGCAGGTCCTTGTTGGTGCTCACAAGTGCTGCATCCTTCTGGCAAACAGGGCTCTGTAGCTGGGAGATCTGGCCTGAGCTGACCAAGAGATCTCCCAACAACAAAGTGTGAGCACATCTCTTCTTCCCTTCTACAAAGCTGGCTACTCAGTGTCAAAATAATGCTTTCTGAAAGGAAGAGACTGTGTCTGCCCTTTTAATTTTGTCCAACACCCTCACGTTACAGCAACAGAAGCCTTGGGAAATGAGCTGTCTTTTGAGGGACACTAGGGCCAATGTAGTGGTTTTTTTCTTATAGACTTGCTTTTTGGAATGCTTTTGCTCCCTCTTGCCCTTCTTGTCTTTCTGCTAGTCAGAGAAAAGTTGCACAAAAGCAATTTTTTCTTCTTCAAGCAAAAGCCAATGGGCAGATTTGAATCCACAGGGAGACAGAAGATGGGCCTTTCACTGGGCATTCTGTCTTGCAGGGGGTGAGCAGGCTGCCTGGCTTCCAGGGCTGCTTTTCCTGTGGGCTTCCCAGCAAGGTCTCTGACTTCTGAAGATGCAGCAGGCCTTGGTCAGCATCTTTCTCTGTGGGTGATGCCTTCTGTGGCCTTCTCATCCTCCACTTTATCTGCAGCCCTCCATTGCATGCAGTAGGCTTGAAATGTTAGGTGGGCTGAAGCTGTTAAGTCTTGTTTGGGTATATGACTGGAGGTGCAGCTGGTGTGGCTTCAACCCACCCAAAGGCAAAGCATCTTCTGGAAGCAGTGCTACTGGAAGTTTCTTCTTCATGGGGCCATGTTCTCTGTAACATGTTGTCTTTTATGCTTTGCTTGTGGAGACCCTGAATCTGTTACCTACCAGTGTTTTACTTCTCTGGTGGCAAGAGGAGTGACCTTTGCTAAGCACAAGGTCTGAAGAGTGAGGATAGATTCTCCCTGTTTCTCCTGTGAGCTCCAGCTCTTTTGTGCTTGGGTTGGCAAGTTGACATCAGGGCTGGATTCACCTTCAGAAGCTAATAAGGGCTTTGCTGAGTGGAGATCACAGGGTTTGGCCCATAATTAATCTTTATATCTTGATCTAGACCTGTGGCCCACCCCCAAGTGCTCTTAGCAATACAACATGTTAGTCACTGTTGAATATATCCTCCTCCATTTTTGAATGGCAACTCCACACCTCCAGGGAACTGAGGCACTGAGGGAATAACAGAACAATTCACTGTGCTAGGGAGCAGAGCCAGGTCTCTTGCAGTGCTACTGGCTTTATCCTACAAATTAAGTCAGTTCAGTCCTCCTCCTGTTCCTGACCCTCTCCATCTGGGGGGATGTTAGTTGTACCAAGTGGCTCTTTCCAAGGCACATGGTTCAGATGACTCTTGCACAGCAAGACACCTCATGGGCACCTGTGCTGTGTCTGGAGCACACTAGCACAAGCAGCTTTGCACACCTATGCTTCCCATCCTGGCCTGTACAAAGCAGTGTGTGTTCTTCCACCTCATCCAGCTGTGTGCAGATGCACACAGACTCTGTGTTTCTCTCTCAGAAATGCCCCAGGACCACAGAGCCTTTAAGCAATTTGCCAGCTGCAGTGATACCTCAGAAATCCCTCCAGCTATCCTGTCCACATGAGCCACGGGCAACACAGTGAGATATGCCTGGCAGTGACAGCAGAATAAATAGGAAATGCTCAAGATCCCACTCCTGCCTGGATCTGAGCTCTTTTCCTAAAGACAAGACAAGAGCTAAGCTTCTGGACAAGGCTTCCAGTACTTCTTGTGCTGTTCTTGAAGAGCAGGTGATGCATTAGCCCTCAAAGAGTGTGTTAATGTCTTGGCCACTGCTGGCCCAGCTCCAGCCTCTGCACTGCCCTGGAATGCTGTTTATTGTTAGTTCATGAGATGTGGTTTGATCCTCCAGAGTCCTTGGTGCTGTGAATATCTCATCTCTGCACTGGAGCATAGCCTGTGAGTAAACAGGATGGACAGAGAGAATACTGCCTGCTTGGGTTTGGTGAGAGGGGAGCCACATCCTGACAAGGAGAGGGTGGCTGGCCTGTGATCACCTAGGCAGCCCCCTGGCAAAGGTAGGGGAACTCAGAGAAGAAATTCTGCCAGTTAGAATAGGACAGTCCTCAGGGAGGCATTAAAAACTCTCTCTCTGGAACCTCTGGGGAGGGAATTTGCACCTTCACATCATGGTTGAGAATTCTCTCTGTTCAGCTCTGGGCTTTTGCAAAGACATGTGTGAACTGCAGAGCCCACAGAAGAGAGATGTCTGCTGAACCCTGAGTTCCTTCCACAGTGTCTGCTAGAGACTGGTTATCCTTTCTGGAAGAACAACAGCTGGTGCAAAGTGGAGTTCAAACTGTCTCCTTCCACTCCTACCCTGTGCACCCCAGGCTGGTGGGCTGGGTTGTCAGAAAAATTTGCTCTTCTGCACTGTCAGCCATCAGGGAACCCTGTCAGAGGCCAGTGAGTAGGGAATTGAAAGCTGTAGCTCAGGGAATGAAATCTGCTTATCCCTCAGAGAGGTGGGAAACCCTTTGCTAAGGTGCCCTGAAGATGCAGATGTTGGCTCATGGAGGTTCAGCTCTGTAGCAGAGAGAAATGGGCATTTCCAGGCTGCAGCTCATCTTACCAGACCTTCTTTCATGAGTGGGAATTCATCTGGAGCCAGATGTCCACACCTGGAACTGTGGCACAGCCAGCTGCAAGGTCTCACTCCCCCAGCTTCCTGACCACCATGCATTGTATCATGTGGGTGGCAGAGCCCCAGTTTCTCCAGTGCCACAGCTCACTATGATGATAGGGGACAGAGCTTGTGGAGAATGGGGGACACTTCACTTTCTGACAGGAGAAAGGGGCATGAGGTTTGTCTCAGCTGGCTGCTGGATGTCATTCCTAACTCCCCTAGCACTGGTTCTTCCTCAGGTTCAGCACCTGAAGGACAAAAGCAGGTTCATCCAGAATTGAGTCTGCCTCAGCTCCCATTCAGCTGGAAAAAGACCAGGAGCAGAAGGATGGATGCTGAGGCTCTGCTCTGGATTTCATGAATGGCTGACTGGAGAGATGCAAGGGGGGATTTGGAGGGGATTTGGGAGCCTGCTCCAGGATTTGTCTGGCACGCAGAGCGTTTATAATACTTGCAGCATTATCATAACATAATGCCAGCCTGATTCGGGGCCCACTCCAGCTCTCAGTGCATACAGAGCAGATCTCCTACCACCATCAGGAGCAGAGGGGATCCCACCTTCAGGAAGTTGCATAGCCCATGCTCTCCTCTTGTCCTGAGGAGGACTGAGGTGCTTTTGTGTGCTGCTGTGAATGAGTGGTTCTGCTTGCATGCCTGTGTGGGTGCTGAGCGAGCTGCAGGAGTGATGCTGCCTCTAAGCAGCACACTGTGGGCTCCTGCAGAGAAACACAGCTTGGCAGTGGAGTGGGTGCCTGGGCTACCTCCTCCTGGGCTTGTCTCTAAATGCCACCTTGGTGCTGAAGCTTTCTGGCTAAACTCCTTAAAATGTCATCCTTTGCTTTTCCATCTGTTTAGCAGCTTCTAAAGCTAAGGAAGAAATGTGTAGCAACACACTGCTCTTCACACAGGTGGCCCTGTGAGAGCCAGGGCTATCCTTGCTGGGAGCTGCATGGGAAAGTCCTCTGGGGAGCCCAGATTCTCAGGGAAGGAGTGAAAGCCAGCAAGTGCTGGGGAGTGACATTGCTCTGGCCACACAGGACCAGCCTAGATGATCTTCTATATCTATTCCATCTGAATCCCTTAGAGTGTGACACAGAGAATAAACCTAGAGCTGTGCTGAGACACTGATTGCCCTGCAGTACTTGTGGCTAGTGCATCTGGGTGAGCTTTTTCCAGCTAGAGCTCCTCATGCCGTCCCCATCCAACCACCAAAATGTAGCTGCCTCCCTGGTATGTGAATAACTCTGCAGGTGCCTGTGACTAGGTGCTGGGTAAGTCACAGTCCTCCTGTGGGCCCCACATCACTTCCCATGCCCTCCTTGCCCTGCCATCTCTCTATCCCTGTGTGGAGCTTCAACTGCAAGCCCAAGGGAAAGGTTGGAGTTTGTGGAGTGTACAGGAGGTGAACGGTTTTGTGCCGTGGCCATTAAGGAGAGACATTAAGCAGATGATGAGGGAGTGGCCTGAGAGGGTTGTTAACTCCTGTCCCTCACTGTGACAGAGCTGTAAAACCCTCCAAGGGATCCAAGAGAGAGCAGCACTGCACTCTTCTGGGTTGAGTCCAGGCTGAGGGAGAGCAGCTCTGCAGGAGGAATTTTGTTAGGGACTGGGTGTGGTACCTGGCACCTATTTTGGCTCCTGAATAAGTTGATGTTTCTTCTGAATAATAGCTGCACTGATGGTTGCTGAGAGGCAGATCTGTGGGTGGGCTGGGTCTGGAGGAGAGAGGAGTGAGACACAGAGAGCAAGCTGCAGCCCTGTGCTGAGCTAGGAGCTTACTGGAGGCCTGGCAGGACCATGCAGGGACGATGGCTGGATGCTCAGTGTGCATGACTGAAGCAGAGAGGGTGCCTGTTTGGTCTTTACATGTCTCCTGTGGTCAGTTCCTACCACTACCCAGCTCAGGCTCTGGGGCTGAGGAAGAGAAATATTTGTAATGATCTCCTTTATCTGCCTCCATGAGTGGCTTGGTGTGAATGTGTGGATGGGAGGAGAATGATGCAGTGATTAAATCCTAGCAGGGTTCATCCTAGGGGTCACCAACCCATAACATGTGTCTGCCAGGGCAAGTAGGCAAGTTTGGGAGAGCACAAAGCAAGGCTGGACCCTGAGAGCTGTAGCTTTTTTGGGGAGGCAGCAGCTGTGCTCAGATTGGCAGGGTGCTTTAAGATGCTGCCTCGTGCAGCCTCTTGCTTCCTTGAGAGACAGCTTTCACCTGACTTTCTAGTGGCACGTTTTGCTTCTAATTTGGGAGAGAGAAGTCTAATCTGGCACAAGCCTGCCACCCTTGAAAGGCTGCCAGCTAGTTTATGGCACTTGCTGTCTGCATGCTCCCTACAGCCTTGGTGAGATACAGGAATATTCTATCCTTCCCATCTCCAGCTCTTGCAGTGGCTGCAGGGAGGCAGTGCCCCAGGAGAGGCTGATTTTGGCTGGGGGGGTGGGAGGTTGTCTGGACATGCAAAGGTTTATTCAGATGGGCTGTGATCCACATGGATGAACAGCAGCTGGCTATGGAGATTAGAGCTACAGAAGTCACTGCTAATGAATAATTCTATAATTCTTCCAGTGTCTTTCCTAGAACAGTGCCACATCCAGAAGGCATGTCTCTAGCATATTCATTTTCAGAGAGTGTGCAGTTCCTGGAATGACCTTCTGCAAGGGTTTGGAAGTGTTTGTTTTTGTTTGTCAGTTAGATAAGCATCATTTCTGGCATGATTTTTACCAGGAAAAAAAAAAAAGTAAATGCTATAACTGGGAGCACTGAAAAGATTGGGTGGAATCTGAGTGGTAAGGGGGGGGGCAGGAATCATAGAATCATAGGATATCCCAAGTTGGAAGGGACCCACAAGGATCATGCAGTCCAACTCCTGTCTGTGCACAGGACAACCCCAAAGTCACCCCATGTGTCTAAGAGCATTGGCCAGATGCTTCTGGAATTCCCTGAGAGTTGGTGCCATGACTGCATCCCTGGGGAGCCTGTTCCAATGCTCCACCACTCTCTGGGGGAAGAACCTTTGCCTAAGATCTACCCTGCCCCTTCCCTGGCACAGCTTCATGCCATTGCCCCAGGTCCTGTCCCTGGTCACCAAAGAGAGCTGTACCTGCATGGGAAGCTGTTGGCCTGTGTGTGAGGTGTCTGGACAGTGGCAGGCTCTTTGCTGCTGCTAGGTTGATATGTGCTAGCTTGGCCTGAGCAGTGAGATTCAGGTGTGGCAGGAACCTGTTAAAAGAGACTGTAAAGCAGCATGATGAGAGCTGAGCTCATTCTTGGGTGGCTTGGTTTGAAGTCACATCTACCTTAGGCAGTGTTAGTTGCTCTAAGTTATTAGTTCTTTCAGCTCTGAAATTCTCCAAGGGCAAGCAGGCAGTGTCTAGCCCAGAGCATTGAGAGGGGAGCCTGGAAGGCATGGCTGTGAGTAAAATCCCTCTGAGGTGAATCCCTTGGCAGCAAGGTGGAGCTGTCTGGATCCTGGAGGTGTAGACACTGTCTCTGCCCTGAGACTGGCAGACTAGCTTCAGGAAGCAGGAACAATTGCAAGAAAAGGTGCCTTTCTAGAAGTAAAGCCCAAAGGACAGGAGGAGGAGCAGCTGCCAATTTCTGCCTTTTGTGGAGGAGTCCCTGTCCATGGCACTGTCAGGATACAGGGATTATTGTCACTGCCATCATGTGAGGAGGTGCAGGGGTCAGGAAAGTAGTGCATGCTAGAAACCTATTGCTGCTGAATGCTTGTGGGGTTTTGCACCAGCAGGACATGTATGTGGAGGAGGTGCTTTGACCTGTGGAGCAAGGGGACCTGAGCTGTCTCCTACCACTGCCCTGACCCCTGGCTGTGGGGAATCTGACAGTTGTGAAGCCCCTGGTGGCAAAGGATTTGTTCCAATCCTCTGAGGCTGTCACTCCACACCTACACCTCCTTTCTTCCTCCAATTTATCTTTTAATAATGCTGCCAACATTATTTCTCATCCCTGTCTGGTCTGCTCTGTGCTCTGCCTAGCAGTCCTTTTTTTTCTCAGCCAGGCATCTCCTACCAGAAGGCTCTAATGGGAAGAGACTCTGGCTGCTGAAGTTAATAACTTACCCAACAGCCTGAGTCATTCCTGTTACAGAGCAAATTGTGAACTATGCAGCAACCCAGGGCTGAGACCCTGGTCTGGAGAGAGATGGGGGAGGGGGGTTTGTGGAGCAGGCAAGTGTCTGCATTCAGGTTGTGATCAGCACATGCACTCCTCTGCTGCTAAGACTGTGGCTTTCAGCTTGTGAATCCTGGGATGCTTCCCAAAGCAGTGTTCCTTTGGGTAGATGTGGGAAAATGGAGGATCAGGGAGGCCAGGGAAACCTGTTCAAAAGGGAGCCTGTGGAGGAGGCAGAATGAAATGAGGTCTTCTCTCTGCCCTGAGAAAACCAACACGTTCAGAGAGACTGCAAGAGGAATGTTGTCTCTTTATTTTGTCAACCTGACAGTGACTTGGAGGAGCAAGTGTGCTGAGATGTCCTCAGAGACATGCTGCATCCCCCATTTCCATAACCTGCATTCTGTGTTTGTCAGGAAGCCCCAGTCCCATGAGATGCAAAAAGGCTTTAGGGCCTCATGCAACACTGAACCCTTCTGAGTCCAGGCAGTGCTGCTTTGCTATCTCTGCCATCCTTACTGCTCTGGCTCCTTATCAACTGACTCAAAGAATTTAGGAACCCTTTTTTTAAAGATTAGTCATCTGTAGGAGTGACATTTGAAAGTCTGTGACAGTTCCAATCAAATGACAAGGGCTGCTCTGGTGCTTGAAGATATTTGTCTCATTAAAGAAAGGTAAAATCAACCTGGCTAATTAAATGTACCTTGAGATACAGCCTGGGAAAGTACAGCTGTGATCCTAGTCACTGGAGGAAGCTCTCAGGCTGCCATCACAGGGGTTGGGCAGGCCTGGGGCAGTGTGATGGCTCTGTGCTGAAGTAGTGTTGATACTCTCCTGACCCTGTTCCCTCCTTGGCTAGGGGGTGACCTGCCTCTCTGTCCCTGCAGTGCAGGGTTGGTGACAGTCGTAATAATAAGGCTGTAATTTGCCTGGTTGATTTGAGATGCACCATAATTACTGCATGATTACAATATTCTTAGAGCAGCCATTACAAACCCCTCCAGTTTCTCAGAGCTTCCCAAGGGCTTGTCTCACTCCTCACCTTGCAAGTAAAACCCTGCCAGGGAGTCTGTCTGTCCATCAGACTTGTCTGCCTCTCTCTGTGTGTCAGATCCCAGCTGCGTGCTTTCAGCCACCTGTAAATTAGAGTAGCCTGATGCTGAGGCACTCTGTGGACCACAGGGGACTCTTTCCCCATGGCCCAACAAGTTTGGTGGCAGAATGGTGCTTGGCCAAGCAGGTCAAGATGTAGCAAGTGATGAGGATGCTCCTGGAAATGACTGGGGAGCTGGGCAGCAGGGACTGCCTGTCTTCCTTGGGAGAGCTACTTGCTCACTGCTCTTTTGAGTTGGGCTCTGAAACTCTTGACTCAATTCTGTCTCCAGCTTTTCTTTGGCTTCTCTGTTTCTTATTCATTTGGGGAAGATCTGGGCTGGGTTTGGCCCGTGGGTGATTCTAAAATGAGGAGAAATGACCTTGCCCAGGCATCACACCAGGTGGTCAGATTGGTGTGAGTTGCACTTTGCCAGCACCTCAGGCATCAGTGCTTGTGCTGTTTCTGTATTTAGCCTGTGAACTACTTGAGCTTCGTGGTTCCTGTCCAAAAGCAGGTAGCTATTTTCATCTCTCCTCTACAGCCAGCTGAGGTGCAGGTGAGCCAAAATAACTAAGCCATGGGGAAAGCCAGTGTCAGAACCAGGCTTAGGTTGGAAGCAGGACAAACTGGTAGAATTAGCCCTTGCCTTTCCCACTAAGAGACAAATGAAGAGCCAAATCCTGCCTCCTCAGGCAATGCTGGAATAGCTCTGGCTTTATTGGATTGGCAAATGGAGTTTTATGCTAGTAGAGGGAAAGAAATCATTTCCTTCCCAATGCCTCTCAGATGGAAGATAGGCCATGGTATTCTGACATGTCAAAGGTTCCCAGGCAGGCAAAAACCTCTGTGTTCACTCTGGGGGAAGGAGGTGAGGGCAGAAAGGTGAGTGCTTCCCTGGAAGCCTGGTGTGCTTCCTTTCAGCAGGCACAGAAGGGTGAGGAGACCCTGCTGGATTTTGGCAGGGATCAGGAATGGAAGGCAGATCAGTTTAAAATGACCTTCCTGTTTCCAAGGAGAAAGTTGTGTAGGTTTGTGGCTCTGCTAATGGGCTGCAGAACTGCAAGTGGTGATTGATTGTGTTGCAAGCTGCTGAATTATAGTTGGGCATTTGCTTTATCAACCCACATTCCTCCCCCACCCTCCCCTTCCCTTTCCACTCTGTAGCATGAAAGAATCAATGTTAATCCCTCAGTCCCATCAGTGACTTTTGCAGAGGTCACAGGGTTTGGGGCTCTCTCTGCTCTGTTTGACCACCCAGCACTGAGCAGGGCTTAGAATTAGAGCCTTATCCCTTCAGAGAAGCCATCTAATGGAGATGGGAACTGGGAGTTTCTCTGCAGGTTGGTTAGGCATAGTGGTGATAGGTTGATGGTTGGACTTGATGATCTTACAGGTCTCCTCCAGCCTTAATGATTCTCTAATGATTTTGGCTGTTATTTTTGGTCTGTCAGCTAACCAGGGAGCTAAGAGAGCTCTGAGGGCTATGCTGCATCGTTGCTGCATCTGCCCTACAAGGCTATAGGAGAGAAAACCTGTGAGAAATACCTCTGTGACTCACTGAATGGCACTGCCCCTCCAGGCATTGCTGCTAGGTTATAAATCTGTTCCTGCAGCACTGGAGTATGCTGTGATGCTGGAAGGTTTGTTGCTTGGGCAGCAGCTAACAAGGACTCTTGACCAGGCTGCTTGAGCAGAGTGCAGCAGCTAACCTGGGACCCCTGGTTAGCAGGTGGTCTGCAGTAAGGCACAAATTTGTAGGTGAGTTTATAGCTCAGAAGCTCTTCAGCCTGAATTAGCTGCATGACTGCTCTTAATGCCTCTGAAACACCAAGCTGCTTCCTGAGCAGCACTTGCTGGAGGTGGTGTTGTGGAGAGGAGGGTGGAGGAGATGCCATGTGTGGATTTACCCATGCTAGGAGAGCTCTGCCTCCCTTTGCTCCCTGTGCTCTTTGCTCCCTGTGCAGAGCACCTCTCAGCACTGGACATGTGAACAATAACAAGCAGCTCTGGCAGCAGCTCCTGCAAAGCAGTTTTGACTTCAGTGGCATCTTCAGGGACTTGTGTTTCTAACAGCTGGCCTTTGCAAAAGGCATGGAGAATTTGGAAGCCTGCATATTCTTTTCCCCAACCTCCAAGAAAACCTCACCTTGAAGATACTTGATGTTTGCTGTGGAAATAAAGAACAAAATAGGCTTTTGAAAAGGAAATCCTTTTCTAAGGGAGGGTGCCCAGTGGTGGCTTGCTGCAGTGGGAGAGGGCTGGCTTGCTCCCTAGCTCTGCAAGGCTTCTTTTTTCCCCTCTTTTTTATGCATTAGAGTCAGGTTATTAATAACTCTTTTTAAATAGAGCAGGATTTATTTTTTTGTCAGGGCTAAGGGAAGAACTCAGTAATTAAAAGCAAGTCCTGATGGCTCTGAAGCCAGGTCTCAGGTAGAGAGCTGGGGAGCAGCCTTCCAGCTGATGCTGAAAGGTGTGTGCCATGTGCTGCAGGCCCTGGCCCTCAGCCTGAGCAGGGCTGCACTTCCCCAGCAAGTCAAAAGGCAACAGTGTGTGGGAGGTGAGCAGTCTTACCTCCAGGTCTGCAATTGGGAACATACTGCAGAGCCAGCTGGAAGATAAAATTAGGGCTTGTGGCTTGCTGGGCACAGCACTTCATGTTTGATGGTCACGTTTGTGAAGTTTCCCAGGTGCCAGTGCAATGGGAGGCAGCCCCCCAGGGTGTCCCACCAGCCAGCCCAGGGTTCTGGAGGTATCCCTAGAATCCTACACCCTTACTTCAGACAATCTCTAAAAGCCTGGAGCTTCTCTCAGCCACTAACAACAAAAGCTGTGAACCACATGGTGCTTAGATAATCCTTGCTAAGTCTTCTGACTGTTCTTTCATCACCCAGCTGCATCACATGTCTACCTTCCTTGAGTAGAGGGAGGAAGGCAAGTCCACAGGGAGCCTGGTGGTAGCTTGATGTATTTGGCACCATGATTCAGTGCTGCAGATCCTGAAAGAGTGACCTTCAGTGGCCTGCTGGTTGGAAAGATGAGGCTTGGTCATGGAGGGGTGCTGCCTCTCTTCCATGAGGTATCACACAGAAGCATGTGTCTTCCAACCCTTTGGACAAAGCATCTGCAAAGCCTATTATGGAGCTGTGGAACTGAGTCCAATCATGCTGAAATTGGGTCAGCCTTTGTTAGTGTCACTTTTTAAAGTCTGTGGAAGTCAGCAGTGCACAAAATATTCAGTGCAGTGCAGACCACAGAGGTGGAACTAGAGAGTCTGGAAATGTGTCTGACAACCTTGATGTTGTCTTAGCTGAGCAAAGGAGATAGCTCAAGGTGTTGTTGTGTCACCACTTGGAGAAGACTTGGTGTGAGCTAACTGTTGGAGTAGCACTCATTCAGCATTCACCTGCAGGCAACCTTCAAGAAAGTCAAAGAACATTTCATGAGTGTCACCAGCATCTCCCACAAGACAACTCCTCACTGGCTCTCTAGTTTGGAAGTGGGCTCTAAGTCAAAGAGCTTCTCATCTGGATAGAGATGCTTTGTACCAACCATTTGTGAAGTGCAGCCCTTTCCCAGGAAGCTCTGGGTGCTCTAAGTGCTTTCTCATCCAAGACCTGAGCCAGCCCTCAGCCTTCCTGACTTGAGAGAGAGCCTGGGTGAGGTGTTGCCTTTGCTGATGGACAGACCAGTGCATCACCTGCAAGCAGTAAGGGCAGTGCTGCCTCTGCAGCTGATGGGATTTCCTGGGTGGCCAGGCCAAGGCTGATGAGACTCTCCCAGACCCCAGGGATCCACATCAATCTTGCCCCTTCCTCTTGCTGAGTGTATAACACATTGGTTTTGCTTTTCACAAGAAGATTGCAAAGCCCAGGTCCAAACCTCTTCAAAAGCACTGCAACAGAAGGATATCTGTCCTTCCCAAAGCATTCCTCTGTCTGTCTTGGAGCAGCAGGGAAAGGAAGTGCAGTAACTGTATCTTCAGGATCTTCAAGCAATCCTGGCCAGCACTTGGGCACTGTGGTGGCGACTGCAGTGTAAGAACCTGGGCAAGAAGCAAACACATTCAGGACAATGCATTAAAGCTTTTAAGGACATAAGAGAAGATCTGCCTTCCTCTTGGAAGCAGTGAGATCTTGGGACTAGGCAGCGTAGTCAGCACAAGAGCAACTCCATCACATCCCCTGTCCTGTTCCTAGCCTGGCCACCTCTCCCAGCCTCTGCAGAGGTGGAGCAGCCTGGGGGGAAGATGAATCTGGAGAAGAGAAAGTTTCTGGTGCTTGTTCACATTTGGCTGAAGCTCTGAAACTCAAGGGTTTCTGTCTTCTCCCAACTGGTGGGTGGTTTATTCTAATTCTGGCTATGCAGTTTATGCACATACACAACTAATCCTTTTCTGAATCCTGTTAAGTTCTTGTTCTTCTCAGTATCCTGTGGCAATAAGTTACAGAAGCTAATTGTTTGTGTGTTGAGCTCCTTTGATCCACTTTGCTCATGCTTGCTCTAAATTTTAAGTGTTGTTCTGTGATGCTTGCTTTAAAATTATCTTTTCTGGGAGATAATCTGTGTTCTTGATCCCATTTGTTGCAACAGGGCTGAGGGGCTCAGGGTTGGAAGGAGGGAGTTGGTCAGGTTTTACCTCAACTGTTGCAAGGTTGGGGAAATTCCACAATCTCTCTGCCCCAGTTTCTCTAACAGCTTGGAAAGCATAAGGAATGGCCCCTGTGTGTGTAGCCAAGGCAAGGGCAGTGACAGACTAGGATTTGCAGGTGAAGATGGGCAAAAGTATTGAGTGGAAAAGTAGCCTCCTAAAACCAAGTTTTCTTTCCAGGCTTCTTCAGTATTTCTGAATTTTCTGGGGTTTGTGTCTAAAACAAAAAACAAACCCCCCAAACCAACAGAAAAAGCTAAAAGAATAGCACATTATTTCTCTATTTTTGGCCACAGGAATCTTTTTTTTTTTTCAAAGGAGGAAACAAATGCTGGGTGAAGAGGGGATGCAAACCCTCACCCTCCACCACAGCCCCAATCTGCTCAACAGTTTTCATTCCCCTGGATGAATCCAGTTCTCCTCTGGCTGGCAGATTGCTGAGGGTGATCTGAAACAGTTCTGAATCCTCCTCACTCCCTTGCAGCTCCAGCTTTGTGTTGCATGAAGCAGCCCTAGCTGGAGGATGGTGCAGTGCCCCTTGTGTCACCGTGCAGTCTCCAGGGAGGGCTGGGCTGCAAAGTCTCTGTCCTTGTCCCCTGGGAAGTTGAAGTTAGCACCCCTGATTAAATCCTCGAAGGACAAGCAATTCTGTCTCTTCATTACTCAGTTCTGGCTACGTTCTGCTTAATAACTAAGCAGTAATTAGCTCCACAGTTTTGCTACTATCCTTATAATAGCCCCCATTAAAGTTATGGGGTTTGTAGGCACTAATGGCTTCCAGAGTAATTAATGAGCAAGAGGCTTTTACTACTACCTTTATTTTTAGCCTTTGCTTTCCAAGCCTTTTCTGCCAAATACCAAAATCTTAGAGAGAGGCTTCTGGTGCCTCTTCTCTGCCACACAGGGCTGCAGCTGGAGCCAGCCCCAGAGCCTTTAACCCTGCTCTGCTGTGCTGGCTGTGGGCAAGGGAGAGCCTAAAATGCCCTGTGCCTCAGTTTCCTCAGCTGCAGAGGAGCAGGCAGTGCTGCAGCCAGGTGCCCACAGGCGTTTTCTGGGCCCAACAGGTGAATTCAGAAGGGTTTGCTGGGTGCCAGGGGCTGTGCTCCAGCTGCTCACTGGGCTGAGAGGAGGAACCAGTGCTGGCTTGTGCCACTCCTGCAGCATTCTGCAGCAGGGATCAGAGTTGGTTGCTGTTGCAAGGGTGAAAGAAACCTCTGTTTAGGTTCAGGCTGTTAGGGAGAATATACTTTGTAACCTGAAGTGTGTTTATTTTCTGTCTAAAGCTGGTTGTAGGATTTGCCTCTGTGTGTTTGTTGTTTCCTGCCTGGTTTGTAGCACAAGGAAGTGTTTGGTATGTTGGAGGGTTTGTGCCTGTGCTTTTGTTACATCTAGACAGTATTTTTCCTCCAGTGACACAGGTATTGATACAAAATCAACTCCAGCAGTTCTTTAGTTTCACATTTTCTAAATCCCTTCTGTTCAGTGTGGGAAAACCAAGGAGAGATGGCATTGGGGCTGATCAACCCCAAAGGAAGCCAGAAGGTAAACCTGACTATAAACCAGATCAAATCAGTAGCTCTAATCAATGTTTCCTCTGGTAAGTGTCAGACCTGAGGCCAATTAACTTGATTTAAAAAAAGAACCTTCAGCATTTAATAATCCAGCACGTTACTAGCACATGGCTCCAGGATTTATTACAGCTTTTTTTTATTAGAGGAGTGTCCTTTTAATCTTGTCATGCCTTGACACCATTGCCCTCTGCCGGAGGATGGGAAATCTCCTTCACCGTCTGCCGTAGCCTTTCTGCTTGCAGCATGGCAACATAGATTTCTGCCAAGGAAAGTCTTTCCAAACTGGGCAAAACAAAGTATTTAAACCCCCAAATTGCTGACATTTCAGCTGGAGATTTGTGTCTTTTTGCCTGATGTTTCAAAACTGTAAAGAAAGAAAAATAAGTGTATTTTCTGTAGTGGGAAAGAGAAATCATCTTTTAATTGAACCATGTTTAAATTAGTTCCTCCTCCTCCTTTCCCTGTGGAGGAGGAGGTAGCAGAAGCCTAAAACTGACATGCAGAACAAGGCCAGGTTTTGTTTGGAACATTTTCAGTGGGAGAAGGAGAGTGGTGATGGGGCAAGGGGAAAGTGAATGCCTTGAAGAGAAGCATGGTTTTCCCCAGACTAATTTTTGGCTAGCCTCACTCGTGCCATGAAGAGCAACAAAAAGTGTCCTTTGGCTTTGGTAGCAAGGGTTTTTTTGGAGGCAGGGCAAACCCTCTATCTTGGCTGTGAAGCTGCAAGCTCTGTCAGCAGCAGTGTAAAATTGCAGGTGACCATGTGTTTCCTAGCTGCTGTTGTTGGGAGGAGAAAATGGATTTCACCTCTTGCAGCTTTGCCATGTGACAGTGAGGTGGGAAAGTGGCTTTGTTACACTGAGAACTGGCTTCACCCTGCCCTGAGAGCCTCAGGTGCATTAGTGTGTTGAGAGGGATCATGCTTGAAATACTTCATCTGGATCCAGCTTTCATACTGCTCACAGCAGCCCCAGGTGTATTCTGAGGATGTCCTTCAGTCAGGCTTCTGAGGGTCATCAATCAAACCAGATGGCTTCAGGAATGAGCAGTGAGCAAATGCCTTTGCTGCAGAGCAGAGTACATGGTGCTCTGGGGAGGACAGGAGGCAGCTCGGGGTGCAGGGCTGTGGGTCAGAGGCTGGGGCCAGGCTGTGGTCTGTGGCTCCACAGCCTCCCTCATCTGACCACCACCATCTGTACTCAGATCCCTCCTGGGGTCGAGTCCCTTGGCTGTGCTGAACGTGCTGTGGAGGGAAGAGAGCATTCATTCCCTCCACTGCACCAGGGGGCTCTGATTCACATCTGCAGCCCAAAACTGCCCAGGGTACAAAAGGAGCAGAGCTCAGGGTTCAACCAGCCCCAGGAGGACATGGAGAGGAAACATTCCCATGATGGAGAGGGCTCAGCCCTTTCCTCTGGGAGCTCTCTGCTGCCATCCCCAGCAGGGCTGGAAAGCAAAGCTGCCAGCTCTCTCTGCTGTGGGGCATGTGTGGGCTGTGCTGGCCCTTGGCAGCTGGAGCACCAAAGTGACAGATGATTGACCAGGGAGCTGCTAAATGCTCTGTAGCAAATTAAAAGGAATCGATGCTGAAGAGACCAATGCACAAATCGTTGGAGCCTGCTCATTCCTCCTTGTGCTGAGGGGATTGGAAGCAGAGGAGCACCCCAGCCCCAAAGGTGCCCATTCTGCAGCATAGGAAGCCCAGGGGCAGCCTCTCTTATGGGAGGATGCTGACAGGTTGAGTGAGGCTGGATTGGCAGGAGACAGGGGAAAAGCCTCTTTAAGGCAGAAGCATTGTATTTGGAGGAAGCTGCCCTTGACAAATGGGACATTTGATGTGTGCCAGCCCACTGGGGCAGCTTGCCAGATGCTGTGAATTGACTCTGAGTGGCTCTTTTAGCATCTCCTTTCCTCCCACCCCTGCTCCAGTGGCAGAGTCCATTCCTGGGTGCATTTGCAGCCAAGACACTTTCCCAGGCAAGGTGCTCAAGTCTTTTCAGAGCTGCCCCTTGCAGCCTTGCCCTCCAGGGATGCTCAGGGGAGGTGTTCTGGGTTTGTTACAGGATTCAGAGGATGCCAACGCTCAGTGTCCTCTGTTCAGGCACTGACAGCAACTGCAGGGACAGGAAGGATTAGGCCAGATGCTCTTTCCTGAGGGCACTGTGTGTTTTGGCAGCACTAGGCCAGTGGGATTTCTCTGCTTCTGAGGGGTGGACAGGGATGCAGCAGAAGGCTGATGTTTGCTGGAATAATTCCTTGTCTTCCTCCCTGATTTATTTTGTCTGGAGGAGGCTGCTTTCTCCTCTTCTGAGAAATACAGGGGAAAATCCAAGTTGCTGGGAGATGCTTCCTCGAGAGTCTGCAGGGTGTCTGGGCTGCACAAGGCATATCCTTGGGCTGTGAAAAGCTTTTTCCTGCTGGTTCCCCATAGCTGACTGCAGAAAAAACCTGCTTTCCATAGAACTAGCTGTGTTTGGGGGTCAGTTTAGACATTTGTTGTTGTTTCCTCTGGAGATGCTTCCAGAAGACTTGCCTTGATCCACCACAGCCTCCTTCCACACCACTGGATCCTTGGATTTCCTAAATGCAGTTTGCCAGCACATCTGCAGGTTGCATCCTCTCACCAGGGGCTCCTGCATGAGGCTTTGCCTCACTGCATGGTGCCAGAAGGGAGTGGGTCACCTGAGGAGGATGGGTCCATAGGTGCTGGCACTATGATCTCTCAGTTGGGCTTGTTGATCCTAAAGGTCTCTTCCAACTTCAATGATTCTGTGATTTTCTGGCAGAGGTATTTTGGATGGGAGATGGCAGGTCTCTCCCTGGTGAGCAACCTCTGAGTGGGCAGCCAGCTGTTTGCTGAAGGTGGCTGGGAACTTTGGATGAGTTGGGTTTTTCTCTGTGTGGCAAAAAAATGAGTTTGCTGCAACTTTTGTTGAGGGACATTTCTGTGTCCCTTTTAACGCCAAAGGCCAGCCTGTGTTTTCCCTATCCCTTGTTTTCTCTGGTAAATGGTATTTCTTTCTGGTTGAAGTACTCATTTGGAAACCCAGGTTCTGTCCACCAACTTGAATATCACTTGGAAGGGACAACCCCTTGGTTCTTGGAGCCTTTTCACTTCAAGTCTTCCACTGGGCTCCATGCTGGAGCCTGACTGTACAGCCCAGTGGTCAAGGCATGGCCAAGAGAAATTCAGATCAATCCAAACTGGGCTAATCACTGGATTTGAACCTGGATCTCTCCACAGCTGCCCCATGCAACCAAGAAAAAACAAGCTCCAAGAGTCTCCAAGGTGCAAAGTAGCATTGTGTCTGCATGATGAGGCTTGAGCTGCCCCCCTCTGATTTAAGGAGGGGATCTGATAGTTTCCAGAGCACCTCTGTGGCAGTGCCTGACCAGGCAGCCAGTGGCTGTGCAGTGGAACAACAGTGCTTTCCCCAGAGCAGACTGCTCCCTGCCTTCCACTGCAGTATTCCCTGGGCTCTCCCTTCTCTGCAATGCAGCCCTTTTAGCAGCAGGTAGTGCATTCCCCCACATGGGAACTGGGACTAAACTGCTCCTCATGTTTGCAAACTGTTCTCCCTGCCTGTCCCTGCTAAGTGATGTACTTTGTTTGCCAAGATGCTTGGGTAAAACACAGTCTGCTTAAATCTTGTCTTGAAGCAAACTAAGCCTTTGTGACAGCTTAATACACTCCAATCACAACACCTCTGAGATGGAAGCAGTGGCCCTGAACAGGCCACTGGCAGCCTGAGTTCAAAGTGACTCCATCCCAGATGCCAGTGGGATGGTCTGAGCTGAGGGGATCACAGGGACAGGCAGAACACAGGGTCACCAGCCTCACTGGAGCTGTGCTCCCAAGAGAGCAGGTGCAGTCACCCTGAGTGGTCTGCCTGGCAGTAGGACAGGACCTGATGGGTCAGAAAACTTCCTGATGTGTCAGGAGAGTAATGTGGTCATTGTGGTCTCTGTTTCCTCCTCAGGGCTTGGCTCTGGCATATGGTGTTGTGAGGTTTGGCTGGTTTGTGGAGGAAGGGTCCTTTTCCACTGGGGGATGGTTCAGACACTGCAGCACTGAGCAACTTCTGCTTGGCTGAAGCAAGAGACTTGCTTGACAAGCTGCAAAGGAAAGCAAGGCTCTGGACACCCAGGGAGCATCTCTCCTTGGAGGGATAGGACACATTTCTGTAGCTCCCTGCCCCAGTTTGATTTGCTCTTCTTGAGGAGGATTTGTGAATCCTGTGGAGGAGCTCCCTACTGCTTTTCTCTGCCTACTCACCTCTGCTCTGTGTTGCAGGTTTCCTTCCAAACGTGTCCCTGAGGTTCCTGCTGGCAGCTCCAGCAGTGTCCTGTAGAAGTGCCCTCCTGCTCCTGGTCTCAGCAGCCGAGGTCCCTCCAAACCTGCTTCTGCAATGGGTGGGTTGTAAGCACTGGTAAGACCTGCGAGTCGTGTCGCCTTCGCTGCTCTCTCCCTCTCTCGTCTTCTCTCTCTCTCTCTCTGTCCTTGTTCCTTCTTGCCCATTTATTTCTGTTCTCCATGTGCTCTGCTGTTCTGTCTCTGGGGTTTTCACTGTCAGGTAATGAGGAGCTGTGGGTCCAGTCAGTCTTGGAGATGCCGAAGAGACGAGACATCCTGGCTATCGTGCTGATAGTTCTGCCCTGGACACTGCTAATCACCGTCTGGCACCAGAGCACCATTGCTCCACTGCTTGCAGTGCACAAGGGTGAGAGAAATCAAACCAGCCCATGCCAAGCCTCTGCATCCTTCCCTCGTCCTCATCTCCTCTCTCATTTCATTTCTTCATGGCAGCCATGCTCATCTCTGCTCCCAGTCCATGCTCATGCAGAAGCTGCCCTACTTCTGCTGTAGAAGCAGCCCAGTGCTCACAGGGCTTCTTGAGAGACATCAAGCCTCCAAGCCATGGGATGTGCTTGCTGCACTTGGAGAGCTCTTTATGGCCTAAATCCAGAGTGCTCTAGGAAGGTGCTCTTCTTTCTCCCCTGATGATCCCTAAGAGAGGAGTCCCTGCTGGCCTGTGCAGCGTTCTGCACACAAGCTAGTCCAGCAGGAAAGCTGCAAAGAAGAGAGGAGAAAAACAAAGCTGCCACTTGAGACAGCTGCTCTGGGAGACATGAGGCAAAGAGCATTTTTTAAGTGTTCTCAGGAAAGCAGCAAACTGGTGCTCTTACACTTGAAGGAGAAGGCAAGAGCCAGCATCTCACCTCATTGTTTGGTGGAGTTAGAATGCTATGAGAGAGCCAGCTTCCACACTACCTGTCACAGAAACCACTAAATAGACCCCTTGCCCAAATCAGATGAATGCAGGAAGTTCTGGCTAATCCCCTCTGGCCAGAAAGGTCCTGGTTTTTGTCATGTTCTTGGTATAGCAACAATATCCAAGTGCTCTGAAAGCTCTTGAGGGCTGAAAGATGCCATGTTGCCTACTACAGTCTTCATTCTTGGTTCTGCCCTTCTGCTGAGCACCAGGGCAGGCAGGTCAGCTTTAGGAGGCTTGTCTGTGGGGAAGAAGACCAGCTCATTGTTGCTCACCAGTCCCTTTTTCTAGGAGATTCTCTCCCCTTTTCATTTTCCTATTCACACCCACCCTCCACAGTTGCTTATCCTTTTGCTGAGCAGCCTGATTTGCAGTTTGAATTGTTCCAAGTTCAGAGTCTGTCTCAAGCAGCATTACCTCTCCCCCTGACAGTGACTGCTTTGGGCAGTTCTTAAGGGGAAACCTGATTGTGATCTCCTCTGGAAGCTGGAGAGTGTTTCAGAAGATGAGGGATCTAAAGCAGGACTTGAAAGACTACTGAGGACACACTGTCTGTACACCAGTTTGATTCAATGGCCTAAAAACTGGGAACTGTTGTTTGTGCCTGGCCACAGATGCTGAAGTTACAGCACAGAGATTGCTCTGCTCTGGCTCAGTCCTGAACTTACTGATGCCCTTGATAAGACTCTGCTTCCCTGAGCCCCCAGTGGAACATGGGTGGTGACAGAGACCAACCTGAAAGCTCCTGGGAGAAATCATTGTGCTCTTGTCATGCATTTCTGAGATCCTTTGGTAGAAGGTGCTGAAAAAGAGATGTGCTAGTGAGCAGAGAGCAGCAGTGCTTACCCATGCCAGGATTCACAGCTGAGGGTTTCATCTGCAGGGGTTTGCAAACTGTCTCAAGCACCATCCTGGCTAATTACATTTGTGTCTGTGTCCAATGCATTTTGCAGATTTAGTTTTGAATGGATTCCAGTGTTCTCTGCTTTCAGAGAGCTCTGCTATGAGATGCTAATGTGCTTTGCCTTCTCCAGGGCCTGGTACTGCCATGTGCAGGTGTCCAGGGACTCCTGGCCCTCTAGGATAGAGCTAACTTTGCACAGGACATGAGGAGGGGCCACATCCAGGACAGACAAGGGGGTGCTAGACACCACATTGATGTTCTGCCCACAGGGAACAGAGCTGGCACAGGCTGGGTGTGTTGGGGGGCAGCTTTTTCTCAGCAGGTTGCTCACTGTGGTCATGTTTTTCTATCCCTTGTGTACAAGTTTAGTCAATCCTGTTGTTTCTCTGTTCTCTGTCTTACCTCAGCCCATGGGGTAAGATATTTTGGCTCCTGATTCTCCTTCCCTTCCACTGAGAGGAGGGAGAAGTGGGAGAAGTTGCAAGCAGCCTCTGTGGAGCTCAGCTGGTGCCTGAGTCTTAAACCACAACAGAAGGACACCTTGCCCCTGTCATCCCCCCCAGATACACATCCTCCCTCCATCAGTGCCATGGAGCACAAGGCTTTCATTCAGTTCAGGGCTGGGATCAAAGTCTGTGCTGCTGGAAGAGCAATGTGCTATGAAAACCCCATAGGCAGTGCCCTGCTGGCTTAGGTCTGATGCCTCTGTTCCTCTTCTTTCTCATCTGAAGTCCCTGGGAGTTGGTGGTTTTGCTGGTTTTGAAAAATCAAGTGTTCTGTGCCCACTGGAGAGCAGTTGGGTTATATCCTGCCCCTTCATCTCTGCCAGGTCCTGGCTGGAGACCTAGGTATCCCTGCTGCTCTGCAGTGGTATGAAAGTGTGGGAGTCGCAGGCTGGACACCCTTGTGCTGATGATGAATAAGTCTCTCTTTGCAAGGATCCTCTCTGTTGGGATCAGTGTATCCTATATGTATGCTGTTCATTGCTCACATCCACACTGCTGAATGGGCTGGTATGTTCAGAGGTTGGTGGTGTCTTTGTGAGGAGAGGTTAATCAGAGGCCAGTGCACATCTCTGCAGGAAAAAGCCTCCAGTTCCAGGCTTTAATTTCTACTCTGCATTTCTGGATTTGAAGTGAGTCTTTCCCTGCTTCTCTGTGCCCCATCCCAGGCCTGTCAGGAGAGCAGTGGGGTGCTGCAATATCCTGGCTGGCTGATGCTGCTGGGGGATCTTCACTGACTTGCTGTTTTCCACCAGTTAGTTCCCTGCCTCCCAGATCAGGTGTTGTAAGTCCTGCCCACTGAGTGTGGTGCCCAGAGCACTGGAGCTCTTCAGCAATGAGAGATCATCAAGCCATGTTGCTCTTTTCTTTGTCTAGATCTAATGGCTGTACAAGCCTTCTCTTCTGGGTGCTTTTGTGAAGCTGCTTGTTCTGAGCACTCAGCTGCAGCATTGTCCTGGGCTCTCAGCCCCCTCTTTGGAGCTGCTTTTCTAACAGCAGGAACTTCTTTACCAGGAGGGTGGTTAGGCACTGGAACAGGTTGCCCAGGGAGGTTGTGGATGCCCCATCCCTGGCAGTGCTCAAGGCCAGGCTGGATGTGGCCCTGGGCAACCTGGTCTAGTGATTGGCATCCCTGCCCACGGCGGGGAAGTTGGAACTAGATGACCTTTAAGGTCCCTTCTAACCTGAGCCATTGTAGGATTCTATGATTCTCTTCTCATGTGTGTTTGTCCCTGAGTCCTTGATTTGTTTATGTATTTATTAAAGCCTCCCTGCAATCTAGTTTCCTTTCCTCTGGAGCCACGAGGGTGACCTGTGCAACCTGCTGTGGGTGCCCCTGCTCTGCCAGGGAGAGTTGGACTAGATGATCTCCAGAGGTCCCTTCCAACCCCTAACACTCTATGATTCTGTCACCTGCTCTTAGCCAGCAGCCTGCTGGCTCAGTGAGGCAGGGGTATGGGGAGGGAGGGGGCGGTGCTGGAGAGCTTAGTCCATGCGACTTTCTCTTCTCTCTCCTGCCCTTGCTCAGAGGATGGAGGTGATTCCCGGCGTGACCTCGCTGCAGGCTTGGACTCCAAGGAGTACTGCTTGTCAGAGAGGGACATTGTAGAGGTGGTGAGGACAGAATATGTTTACACTCGCCCACCCCCGTGGTCAGACACCCTCCCCACCATCCACGTCATCACCCCCACCTACAGCCGGCCGGTGCAGAAGGCAGAGCTGACGCGCCTGGCCAACACCCTCCTGCATGTGCCCAACCTGCACTGGATCCTGGTGGAGGACTCCCAGCGACGAACACCTCTCATCACCCGCCTGCTGAGGGACACTGGCCTCAACTACACCCACCTCAACGTGGAGACACCTCGGAACTACAAGCTCCGAGGAGACATGAGGGATCCCCGCATCCCCCGCGGTACCATGCAGAGGAACCTTGCCCTCAGGTGGCTGAGAGAGACCTTTAATAAAAACAACAGCCAGCCTGGGATTGTTTACTTTGCTGATGATGATAACACCTACAGCCTGGAGCTCTTTGAGGAGGTAAGAGCCTGCTGGGGTGGTGGAGGAGGGAGGGGTTATCAGCTGGCTGGACACAGCAGATGAGTGGTGGGGTGTAGAAGATGCTGTGGACTGAGCTGAGGAGATGCTGTTTACATCCCCTCCTGAGCTCTCCACCATCACTCTTTTCTGTGGAGTGGTCCCCCTGCAGCTCTCCTGAAGTTTTCTCTGTTTGGGTTTGGTGGCTGCTCTGTGAAGTGTCTTGTTTCCCAGTGTCAAAGTGAGGTAACTGGAACCCTGATTTTTTTCTGTGGCTTGTGATCAGGAGGCAGACAGTTGTACTGTAAAGGAAGCTAATGAGGAGCTGCCTTCCCCTGTGGGGTGCCTTGTTAGGGCTGGAACGTTGCCTGCTGTCTGACATGCCCGTGCAGAAGCATGTGCCTAGCAAAAGAAACCTCTGCCATCCTCCTTCCACACCCCACCCTGGAGGAGATGTCCAGCTAGCTCCTGCTCTGAGGTTACCCACCTCTCCTCTCCACCACCCCTGTGTGTTGCACTTGGCTGTCTGTTAATTCCTGTTTGTGCTTTCTGTGAGGAGCCCCTGGGGTTTTAATTCCTTGCTAGCTGTTTGCATTTGTTTGCTGTCATTCCTGAGTGTCCACGGGATAAATTCTAGCTGTCAAGGGCCTGGTGCCTGCTCTGCACAGATCCTCAGCTGAGCTAGCAGCACCCTTTCAGAGCTATGTCTGAATGGTGTCAGCACAGCCATGGTGCTTGCAGGACATCTTGTTCAGAGATGCTCTGTGCAGTTGTCTCTGCCTTGCTGCACACATGAAGAGTGTGAGTTTGTCAGTCCTTGCTTCTCTTCCCAGAAGAACAGAGCCCTTCGAGGCCCTGCCTTGGGGAGGGCTGTCTCTCTGCTGGGAGGTGTCTGCAGCTCACCCTCCAGAGCTTGCAGCATCAGGGAAACTGTTGGTCTCTCAGTGTTGTAAGTAGGCAATGGGGCTGAGATCTCAGCCTGGAAGTTTGCTGCTGCAGGAGCTATGATGGCAGGTTGAATTTCAGCATGTCCTGACAGTCGTGTCAGGCTTGAGCAGGGATTGCTTCCCGTGTGCTTTCCCACCTTTGCAGTTTGTTCTGCTCCTGCTGGAGCTTTAAATGAACTCCTGAGCCTTTCCCTGCCTGCAGTCTTGCAGTGGTGGTACAGTGCCAGGTACACTGCACCTCACCTGGTTTCCAGCTCAGAAATTACTTGTTCTCTTGCTCCTCCGAGGCTGAGCTCTCTCATAAAGGGAGAAGAAAGGAGGATTGCTTCCTTCCCCACCAGCTGCCAGTTTTCATAGCAGGGATCTCCTATTTATTCACTCCACACTTGTCCCCTTTCCCATCCCTGAAGGCTGTCACTTGAGCTCGGACAGCCACAGGAATATACACACTTTTAAAGCTGAAAGCAAATTCTGACTGAATGTCTTTCTTCCAGAGTCCCCTGTGAGGCTGGCTCTGGCAGCAGCTTGAGACAGACACAGAACATTAATGAAGTAGAAAGGGTTCCTTCCTTTACTCCTGTGCTTTGCTCGTGGAGGCTTCTCCTCTCTAATGTGTAGCTGCACTTAAGGTCACATGGAGCCAATGAAATGTGCTGTGAAATGCAGAAGACACACACTATTGCTCCCTGTGGACAGGGGCTGCTGCTAGCATGTGTATAATGCAAAAGGGCAAGTGCCAGAACTCTTCTGGTCTCGTTTGCAGTAATTAGCAGTGATGAGATTAGCTCTGGGAGATCCCTGATCTAAGAGCAGAACGGGAGGCTGAGCCTGCCAGCAGAGCAGGACAGGGCAGTGGGAGGTGAGTGGGCAGACTGGCATTTAAAGCATCTGTGTTGGCAAGTGCAGGCGTCTGAAGTGTCCCCTGGAGGCTCCTGTCTATTTCTGTGGGCTCTACAGGGAGTAGAGGCATGCTGTGTGGTTCTGCTGGGCACCAGCAGCAGCAGCTACAAAGCACTGTCCTGCATGCTGGGAGATTCTGGAGAGGCTGCACTTCTCTGCTCTCCCTGACACTGGGGGCTACAGCTGCAGTGCCTCACTCTACAGATGCTTTTAGCCTTCCTGTGGCTCGTGGGCTGAGATTGCAGCTCAAGCTCCCTAGCTTTGAGAAAAAGCACCTCTCTTCCTAGCTGTGCCACTGCTGTGTTTCCAGGTGGCCTTGGCCAAGGTGCTCCTCTCCTTTGTGTCCTGACTTTCCCCAGCTGTCCACGTGGAGAACTGATGCTCCACACCTCTCAAGACATTTGGTCAAAACAACCCCTCTTCAATCTCAGTTATGCTTATTACTGGCAGCTTTGTTTTTAGTGCTGGGCTCATGCTTGCTTCCAAGGCTAGCCATTACTGTTGCTATTGTTAGCTGCCACTCTCCAAAGCACTTAGCTTCTCCAGCTGCAGGCTGTGCATCCTTGTCCAGGTGAGTAACAAGCTCCACAGCTAGGTCCAAGCCACAGAGGTTGGCTGGAAAGCTAACTCAGGCTTTGTGCTGAAGCTCGGGGGCATGTGTCTCCTGGAGGACAGTGAGAAGCAAGGTGAAGTTACTCTACTGGGGTGCTGCTTTGTGTGGTGGAAGTCCCAGAGCCAATCCTGTGTGCACCAACCCTCCCCTTCTCTCTCCTTGCCTGCAGATGCGCAGCACCAGGAAGGTGTCGGTGTGGCCGGTGGCCTTCGTCGGTGGCTTGCGCTACGAGTCGCCCAAAGTCAACGCTGCAGGGAAGGTCTATGGCTGGAAAACTGTCTTTGACCCCCACAGGCCCTTTGCTATAGACATGGCAGGCTTTGCTGTCAACCTCAGACTCATTCTCCAGCGATCTCAGGCTTACTTCAAACTGCGAGGAGTGAAGGGAGGTTACCAAGAGAGCAGCCTGCTTCGGGAGCTAGTCACCTTGAATGACCTTGAGCCGAAAGCTGCCAATTGCACTAAGGTATGGGCTGCTCCTCATGTGTGGCTTGTCAGGGTCCAGAGGTAGGAGAAAGCCTGTTCAGCCCCAGCACTGGCTCACCTGTCCTCTGCCTTGGAAGAGAGCTCTCCTCTGTTGTGAGGGAGCTGGGAATGGGTGGTTAGCTGCTAAGACATGGGGAGGGCAGTTGTGTTTTTTGGTTGCAGGCTGCTAGCAGTTGCTATAAGCCTTTAAATATGGAGTCTTCTCTCCCCTGTAACTGCTCCTCTTTCTTCTATTGCCTCTGGAAAATATACTTATCTGTGGCCTTGCTAGTCACCTGGAGCAGCAAATTCCACAGGTGAAAAATATGTTGATTGCTTTCCATGAGTTCCTGAGAGACCTTTTTGGGTCCTGGTTCCCCTGTGATAAGGCAGCATCATGTGAGGTTTGGGTCTCTGGAACCCACTGGAGCTGTAACCCAGCAGTACCAGCCCCAGTGTCTCCTGGCCCCAGGGAAAGACTCTTCCCACAGTCAGTGCCTTACTGCAAAGCTGCCTTCTCCCTCTTCACACCTCTGCAGTATTGCTGTAGTTGTCCACAGTAACCTGGATCTTTCTGTGCCAGAGATGATGGAGAAGAGTTTTCATGCCTGGGATATTGCTCTGAGCTCTAGGAGGCTTCCAGGAAGCTTTGTTTTGGGAGGATTTTACTGCTGTCAAGTAAATGACTGCTAATTATTTGACTGTACACATTGGCTAGGAGCCACCAGGTCATGGAGCAGGAGTCTAGGTGCTAAATAAAATAGAAACTCAGAACACACTGATAGATCTTGCCCTAAAGACTTCCCAGTCTAAGATGAGAGACAGATTGATATCTATCTGGAATGACAGGGGAGTGTGTGAGATACAATGAGACAATGGTGGTTAGTGTGACAGGCACCAATCACAGCACATCAGCAATGGGAGTGCTGTCACATTGCTTCTGAAAGCTTTGTGAGTGGCTCCACTGAGCACCTCAGGTCTAAAGGGGGTCAGGTCCCTCTGAGATTACAGCCCCCTCATAGCACTCTCACACATTTGTCTGTCCTAGGCACCAGCCTGTCTGATTTAAGGAGGCTTTCCTGCTTAATTATCCCAGGAGGATTATTCATGTGTTGCAAATAAGCTCATATACTGCCAACAGACCCAGTGCTGGATCCAGAGCTCCATCCCTTTTTGGGACAGGAAAAAAAAATGGAATGATTGTCTCTGTGTCCCACATGCACTGTTCCAGAGCCCCCAGCTATGATAAAAAAAACAAGGATCTCAGTGTTCAGGAATAAGGAAGAGAAGCTGAGGAGGAGGAGGAAGAGGAGCAGCTTTGATTATTATCTGATGTTTACTGTGCTTCCTTCCTTAAATCTACATGGCTGTGCTTATGTCTGTCCAGCACTGGGCTCAGTAACACAGCTGGGCTCCCCAGGGGGGGAAAAGAGATTGCATTAAAATTAGATCTCTCTCCTAAGGCACTGCATGCCTTGGTAGCTAACAAGAAAGCACTAGCTGGGTATTAGTGTGTTTCCAGCAGGCCAAGGGAGACGCACAGGTTGCTTTTAGTGTGGTGTACAGATGATTAGGGGTGTTTACTCCATGGCCAGTCATTCAATCTTTGGTCTGTTGTCCCTGCTGTAAACAGCTTTTGGAAAGAAGCTGCCTTGGAAGGCTGGCAGTAAGAAATGATGGTTGTGGAGCAAGGAGAGGAAGGAAAAGGTTAGTTCCAGGCAGGAGGGGAAAAAAAATGATGCTGTCAGACAGGCTGCTGTGTCAGTGCTGTCAGACAAGAGCTGCAGGTCAGAGATGGAGAGGAAGCAGGAATTGCTGGCCAGGATTTGAGGCAGACTGCCTTTCTGGTTTTGGCTAGGCTGTGGGGATCTTAACAAGGGTCCTTGTTGTGAGCTGAATGCTGCCTGCTCCTCTGAGTGCAGCTTTGCAGGTTGAGCTTTGCCTTTCTGTTTTTAGCTGATGCCAGCAGCCTCCATTTCCCAGTTGCTGTTTTGCTCACCCATTTGATGAGGAGGAGAGCCCAGACAAGCAGCAGAGAAGGGTAAAAGTAGGCTGTGGTCTGGGGTGCTCAGTGTGGACTTCTCTCTCATTGTGCTGCTGTGCTCCCAGCATTGTCATGGTTTGCTTCTGGTAGGCAGTGAGACTTCCAGTAAAAATGGTGCTGTGCTCAGATCCAGTCATTAAGGAGGGATCAGAGAGGAATATCAGACAAGCAGAGACATCAGTTCTCCAAAAATGCTGCTCTCCATCCAGTGCTGGCATTTGCAATGTTTATCAGAGTTCAGCCCACAAATGCAGACTCTTGCAGAAGAAGCTTCAGCTTTGGCCAAAGGCAGATACCCTGCTTCTTGTCTTTGATTTGGGAACTGCCCAAAATGAGAGAGAAAAGAAAGGAGGTCAGTATTAATTGCTGAGGGTAAAGGAGAGATAAAAGGTTGGTTTATCCTGAAGTTGGAAGGTAAGAAGGCTTTGCAAGTGTGCTTTGTATTCCTGTGCTCTGCTGCATCTGCATTTGCCCCCACACCCCTCCCAAAGCAAACCATGCTCTCTGCAGTCCACTGACCCAGGACAGAGGTCTGAGACCCTGGATTCCTCTGCAGTTGATGTAACTGGGACATAGTCTGCTCCTCATCTCCCACTAACACAAGCTGCAGTGTGCTCAGCCAGGGAGCCCTTAAAGGAGAGAGACTTGGAGTGGCCCCAGCTATTGAAAAAGCCTCAGCTTGGGCTGGCACAAGAGGACAGACCCCAAAACACAAGGGCATTGGAAATGAGGTGTCTCTTGTTTCAGCTGCTCCTGGAGTAGCTTGTCTCCCCAGGGGGTAGGCATGGGTGCCTTTCTCTGGGGAGACAGCCTTTAGGTGGTCTCAGCAGTGAGGCACTGGGATTGAAATGGTGGCTAGAAGCAGTCATTCTGCTTGTCTTTTGGCTGAGTCAAATCTGAGATGGAATCTATGGCTTAGCAGCTCGGTGTTGAGGTGGATGTTGTGAAAGGGAACTGGATGGCAGCTCTGTGCTGGGCTGTGGCTGTCTTTGAGCCTTGGAGGGGCTGCTCAGCACTGTTAAATGCCCCAGCTGGTGTAACAGGTTGCTATCAGACAAAGCTAGAGAACAGGGAGCAAAAAGAGCTCTCCCAGAAGCACCTGACCACACACCAGCACTGTGGCTGCTGTGGGTCTTGGACCTGGCCCTGGGAGGGGAATAAATCTTTGTACATGTGGAGGAGACCAAGCTTTTGGGCTCAGCAGCAGCCAGGAAATTGCACAGCAAAAGGAGACCAGAAGTAGCTGTTTCATGATGTCACAGAGCTAAACCAGCTCACACTGGCTGAGAATGGGCAGGAGGGAGGGAAAATGTCAGCCTAAGGCAAAGAGGCTTGAAAGGGAGCACTTTGCTTCCTCCTGGTTCTATCCTGTGGTGCTGCATCCAGCAGGCAGGGAAATCAGCTTCCTGAGCTCTTTGTTCTCTTTGCCTTTCAGGGACTGAGCAGCAGGGTACAGATGGAGCAGATCTGTCCTCTTTTGGGTTAGATTGTTCCTGAGATTGGGCTCTTCTTTTCCTGTGGATTTGTGGTTTGTGGTCATCTTGCAGCATCCTGGCTGCTGCCTAACAGCACTTTCTTAAGCTTCAGGCACCTGAGAAGACACCAGGGCTCAAGCTGTTGATTTTTATAACCCTTGGAGGGTTCTTTTGGCCTTGTCTTGTCCTGATTAGCCACCAAAAATGCAGTGCCAATGTCATCTCCTGTCCCACAGCTGAAAGCTGTGACTTACATCAGAGTAGTTTGGGTTTTGCAGCTCTCTGCCTGCCCTGCTCCACAGTGCACCTCTAGCTCCATTTAGACCACTGTAACCTCCTCTTCTCTTGTGGTCTTGGATGTTTTGGTCTATAATACCCATCACAAAGCACAGCTCTTCAAGTTGGTGTCACTGCACACTTGGAGCTTGCTGTTTGAGCTCTGGCTCATTAGTAGCAGTGGCCACCACTCTCTTGCCACAGGAGAAAAGCAAGAGTTAAGAGGGAGAAGCAATCTTTGTTACACCAATGGTTGTGCTTGTGGCAGGAGAGGGTCCCCACCACATCTCAGAGAACCTGCAGAAATTTGGGCTAGCACAAGGTGGGAGGAAGGAGAGCTGCTGTTTCAGCTTGCTGTCTCTTCTTCTTTGTGTCTAGTCTCCATTTCAAACAGCAATTACTGGCACTCTTCACAAGAGGCTCTGTGTGCTTGGTGCCCTGTCACCCTCTCCAACTGTAGGTCGACCTCCCTGCCTGCTTTTTAATTTCCTGCTAGAAGACAATGAAGAAATCTGCTGTGGAGATGAAGCCTTGCAGTCTCTTGGATCTGAATGGCAAGGCTGGAAATGATTGGAAGCATTCTGCAGTAATAGAGATTCTTAAAGGAGAGTCCCTCAGGTGACCTGGATGAACACATTGTTCAGGGCAAAGCAGACACTTGGTTCCCCCTCCCTTTACAAGTTGTACTTTTTGCACAAACCAGAGCTTCCCTGAGGCATAAACCAACCATGCTGCTTGTGGAGAAAAAAAATCAAGCAGTTGGCTGCAAGGAAAAGCAGGTGTTTCTGTACCAAATGGTGATGTCCCTCCTACAGTAAAGAACTGGCAGGGGCTGCTGTGTCGAGCTGCAAACTGCAGCCTGGTCCCCTTGAGTTCATTTCATACAACTGTCTGTTGGCAGTGGGCTTTAACAGTGCAAAAGTGAGATCCAGCTTAAAGAAAAGCTGCTGATGTGTGGTTGTGGTCTTTGCTTATGGAGTATGTGGTTGGAGTTGCTTAAATGTGGGTCCTCTTGGTGGCAGAGGTGGTTAGCAGCAGTGTTTGTGTGTCAGAAGTGGGAAGAGCTCTTACCTGCTCTGTGCTGGAAAGGAGAACTGGCTCCAAGATTTTCCTAGCACCTGGGCTGCATTCAGGTTCAGCCATTAAATGATCTTTAAGGTCCCTTCCAACCTGAGCCATTCTCTAATTCTGTGATTCCATTTGGTGGCTCAGGAGCTGGTAGCTGATGCTTCCATAGTGCTGTTTGGTTTTACCTTTTCAGAGGCAGGTAAGGCAGGAATTGCAGCAGCCTTGCTGCAGTGGGTGAGCAGGGCTGAAGTAAAGGCTACCTTTCATGAGCAGGCTCTGAAGTGGTTGGAGGGGAGCAATGAAATGGGTTTTTGGACCCACTCCAGGCAGCAGTTGGTTTCTGCTTCCCCAGCATTAGCAGGTGAGTGCTCACATCAGAGAGATTTGGGCAAAGAGCTTCTTGGGAAGCTGGGGATGCTCCTGTTTAACCAGGAGGGTTTGCAAAGTGCTTTGTTCTTCCTTCAGAAGCAGAACCTGGCCTCGTTTTTGAGAAGAGGGGGGCTGGCTATGGAATGGTTTGCAGATCCTTGGCTTAAATGTGCAGAGCATTGTCATAGCAACAAGAGGGAAACCCCCACAAGGTAGGAAATAGCAGTGTAAGCAGGTGAAGGGAAGCAGGAAACTGTCACTCTGAAGGGATGAAGCTGCTCCTAGCAATTCAGGTTCTAGGAGTAAAGCAATAAGTGTAATTGAATCTAGTGAGGGCAGAGTATTTGGAACAGCTTCCAGAGTTGTATGTGCCAGCAGTAGTGCACAGCTAGCAGAAACTATTTACCTACAGAACTCCCTCCCCTCCCAAAATGTTAAGGCCATGTCTTCAGTTTCTGTTCTTTCCAGTACTCCTCCACCCACAGATGTTGATGCTGCTGAGACTGAGGGAAGCTTTCAGTGGAAGCTTCAGTTCTGTTTTAAGCAAGTTGGAAAGGGGCTTTGGAGCTGTACCTGGTACAGAATAGTGATGGCAGTGTGAGGCCAGCACAGCCAAGGACAGATGGGGAGGCTTTTAAGGTGCCATGGGGAAGCTTTTGAGGTGCCATGGAGGACTGGTGCTTGCTGGGTTATGAAAGGGCCAGAGCATGTGGGAGGAGGGGAGCACTCTGTACCTAGCTCTGAGACAGCAGAGGTTGCCACAGCACTGGAGCAGCAGTAAGTGCTTCTCAGATGAGCTGCACTCTCCTATCTTTGCAGGGTCTGGAAAGAATTGAAAAGGTGGAAGGAAGTGATAGAGAGGTTAGGGAGCAGACAGATGTCTTCCCTCCAGTAATGGGTTCTCAGAGATGGACTGAAAAATTCCTTTTACTATTTCCCACAAGCAAAGGCAGTGGTGATGATGGGAGCAGCTGGTGGCACTCACTCTGACTGTGTCTTGCCTCTAGTGCCAGAGTCACAGTGTGACCTGAAGCAGCATGAATTTGTATTTCCACTCTGAGCCCAGCAGGTAACTCCACACTGGCCAGGGAGGCAGCAACATGATAACCTAGCAGCAGAATAAGGAACATGGCCTGTGGGGAAACATGGATGTGATTCTTTGGAATGAAGGAACTGCCTTACCTCATTGGAGAAGCTGATGAGCCTTTGGAGGAAGGTGGTTGCTAACTACATGGAAGGAGCAGGTTAATGTCCCAAGACAGTACACTGTAAAATGGGTAATTTTGGGGTAGCATTAGGCCTGCCTAAATGAAGTTTTATGCAAAGCCTCTTTCAGCTGTGAATGCACCATTAGGCTCCAGGGGAGATGGTTAAATTGCACTATTGATTTAATGTGCAAGAATATTTGTTAGTGCAGCAAAGAGGTGCAGCTAATGACTTCTGTTGGCTTCTTCAGATCTTAGTCTGGCATACAAGGACAGAAAAGCCTGTGCTGGTGAATGAGGGGAAGAAAGGATTCACAGATCCCAACGTGGAAATCTGACTCTGCATGGCTGAACAGAGACCAACACCAGGTGGGAGCTCATGGTCTTGGAACAGGAATGAGAAGCAACAGGAAAACAAAAGGCAAATACTAGAGAATGACAGGAAAAAGAAAAGAGCTCTTTTAAATGTGCTTTTTCAATGTCTGGTTTTCACATCTTCTCCACACCATTAGTAAAGCTCTCTCTTTTTTTGTCTTTAAGACAAGCTGCTAAAGGGGAAACACCTGCTGAGAGGTTGGGGGCAAGAAGAGGCAGCTAGAGTGAGAGGTTAGGCAGAAGTTACAGTGGTAGAGGGCAAACCCTTGTCTCAGCAAGAAGGTTGCCTTATTAACTGTACTAATGGAGCACAAAGGTGGAGGATGTGGATTCCTCCACCTGCAAACACCTGAGGAAAGCTAAAGCATATCCATGAAAGCAGTTTTAAGTGAGGCAGAAGCTTTCAGGGAAGGTGCAGTTTAATTTCTAGCCATAGGAAAGCCACAGTGTCAGTGACAAGGAAGGAAGGGTGAGGATTAAACCACACGTGGGGTGTTTGTTTACCTCCAGGGACCGAGCAGCGTCTTCTCCAGTGGGAGGGAGGGAAGAACATGCACACTGAGGGCTGACTTCCTGCCCTGGCTTCTCACCTTTCATTACCTGAGCACCCTGATGCATTTAGTCTCCTGTATTTCCAGAGTGCACCGGTTGGTTTGCTAGAGTGCAGGCTGGGCTGCTGGCTTGTATCTGCATCCAGACTATGTTGCTGATCATCATTATTAGGGGGGGAAAAAAAGAGTCCATGCCCAGCCCCCTTTGACTGGAGTGTAGAACCAGGCCTGGAGGGGAGAGAAGGATGCTGCTTGGTCTTTTTTCCTCTCCAATACAGAAGAGTACAAGCAGTGGAGGAAGGGGGTCGATTTGCTCAGCAGTGGTGTATTTTTAACAGCAATGAGCTCTCTTGTAGCACATTCCCTCAGGCTAACTGGATGGAGCCCTGCCTGCTGCAGTGGCCTCTGTGGCCCCTTGGCAGGACAGCAGAGGAAAGCCTGCACTGCACATTCTCAGCACTATATATAGCAGCTTTGCTGAGAGGCCATAGCTCTTCAGTGCTGTCACGACTGCTTTCCACCAACAGCCAGTTGCCTAGCAGCAGGACTCACAGATCTGCAATCTGCAGTGGGTTTTGGGATAGTTCCAAGGGGTGGCAGCTAACTGCAGGGAGGCAGAAGGGTAATATACATGCTGCTTGTGTCTCTGTTGCAGATTTCTTCGTGCACAGCCTGCAAGGTTCCTCTCCACAGCATACAACCAGCCAGACATGCAGTAGCCAGGACCTCTGCTGACTTCCAAGAGTTTTAGTGGACTGAAAACAAGCAACACTGCATACATAAACTACCCCAATTCCCCTGCCCTTCCTCCTGGACTCTGAGCAAAACCAGATGCTCTGGAGGTGGAGAAAAAGCACAGCAAACACAGGACTGACGTCAGCTTCAGCACCAGCCCAGCTGCCTCCTGAGGGGCTCGGTCTGGGAGCAGTGCATGCAGGGCACCACGTGCTGAAGATGCAGCCCAGCTGGGACGGATGATAGGCTGGACTGAAAGCCAGGGTGAGAATGGCCACAGGAGTGTCTTGGCCTTTGGTGACTTCTGGTTCCTGAGACACACCTACCTGGTGGCCATGTGTGCAACAGCCCAAGCAGCTCTCTGTTCATGGAGGGGACAGCTGCCTTCTGAGATGGCACCATAGCCCTTAATTTTAAAGCTACTTTAATCAGTGTTTCTTACGCTGCACAAGACAGGAAGGTTTAGAGGGAGGGTGAAAAGCAAGGCAGGTTAGAACAAACCCATTAACTATCCCTATACCCTTTGTATTCCCTTTCCTCTCCCTTCATTAGTTTCATGGTTTGGAGGGCACTCTGACATACCTCTATGATCACAGAATCATAGACTGGTTTGGCTTGAAGGGACCTTTCAAGGTTAACTAGTCCAAGCCCCCCTGCAGTGAGCAGGGACATCTTCAACTAGATCAGATTGCTCAGAGCTCCAAGGTCCAACCTGATCTGGAATGCTTCCAGGGATGAGGCATTATCTTACCAGCTCTCTAGGCAACCTGGGCCAGGGTCTCACCACCTTGGGCATCAAATCTAGTCTTTACCTTAGTGGGGGAATAAAAAGCTTGAAGTGAAGTCCTTTGACAACCAACTTGGCTACCAACAAGTGAACAAGTAGTGGCCTCTTTGCAGTGAGGTGCTGGATTCTGCCTAGAAGCAGAAGAAAATGGTTTTCTACCCTGGTTACTCAACATGCTCACCAACTATTTTCTCTCTCTCTTAATTCTAAAACAGAAGCAGACATGGGGGGAAAAACAAAATTTAATTTAAACAAAACCCAGCAAAACAACAACTGAATCAGGGTAGGGCAAGAACACATCCATAGAAAACTTATATAGGTTTTTAAAGTCACTGGAGAGCTGAGCTCAGTTCAGATGGTTTCAGTTCTTTCTCTCTCTCTCCCCCCTGCCTGCACCACCTTCTTTCTCCCCCACATTCACCAGACAGTCCATAACATCATGTGCAGCCATCCAAGCTGTGGGGCCTCAGTGGTGCAGGGAGATGAGCTTCCATAGCCATCTAAGAAACAATGGGCTTTGGTTCCTTCAGGGCCCATTCTCTCTTCTCAACTTACTGCCAAGAAGCAACTCCTTAACCTGGGTCTAGTGGAGATGAACATGCCCAAGTGTCTGGGCCATCATGTCCCCAGATATGCAGCCAGGAGTATTCAAGATGAACCAAACACAGCAGATAAGCTCTCCTCAGTCCATATAGTGGCTCCTTCCTAAATCAGGTTTAACAACAGATGTATTATCTGTCCTGCAGTCTCTCTCCTCAGTCCATGTCCTGGCTTCTTCCTAAACAAGTAGTGTTGGCAGATTGCATTCCCAGTCCTGCAGTGTCTCCTCAGTCCACGTCCTGTGTCCCTCCTCAATAAGGTGTGTTGGCAGACTGCATTCTCTGTCTGCAGCCTCTCCTCAGTCCACATACTGGGTCCTACCTAAGTAAGGTATGTCCACAGACTGTATTATCCGTCCTGCAGTGTGCTCCTCAAACACCACAATCTGCAGAAGAGAGGAGACAAAGTTCCTTCAAGCAAAGGCTCAGCTACTTCAGCTATTTTTAGAAGGAAAAGGCTCCTTCTTCTCTACTCTGCTGGTTTTCAGCTAGAGATAGCTAATTAATATACTGCCTATGTCTAGCTCTTTGGAACATGATTCAGAGCAGGATCTTTAATAATACAACCAAGAGAAAGCTCTCACCTCATTGCTCCCTTTCCACAACCAGGGGCCAGGAAGGTAGAGTGTTTCCTGAGGTCCAATCTTCCAGTAGCGGCCCAGGTTCTGATCATTGACAAACACAACTCCTTTTTCCCAGCCCTAGCATGAAGACAGTACACAGAATTAGTGAGGCAGCTGTATTACAGGTCTTCCCCCCAAGAGAAACCTCCTCCCTCCCCCAGATAATTCTGTTTCTCCATGATCAGAGGAAAAGTACAACCCCAAAACTCATTCTGCAAGACAGAGCTCGGTCAGAGCTATTACACAAGCGTATCTCTAACCAGCTTGATAAAAACCATGATCAAGAGAAAATAGGGGAGGAACAAGCTCAGAACTTGCCTGCAGCTTCAAGAAAGTGTCCTGTGGCTGATGTTCTATCCAGAGCCTTCCACGAAAAAAAGCTGGACCAACAAAGTAATCTGGGACCGAGCTCCAGCCAGCAGCGTGTCGCAAGCTGTAAGAGTGACCCAAGTCAGCAGGGCAGCCCCAGGCAGCACTGCCACACACAGCACTGCTCTCAAGAGCATTTCAAACCACTGCTTACAATGGCAGGTGGATGCTGTTACAGCAAGGTTGCTGTTTCCTTGCATACCTGAAATGTCAAGCAGTTCCTTTCTAGTGGTAGGGCCTACAGGTAATACTCTTCATGCTGCAAAGGGATCAAGTGTTTATCTCCTGTAAGCATTCAAGGCAAGCACCTAGCTGATCTCTTCCCTTCACTTGAGATAAGTGTGCTGGTGGTACATGTCTCAGTCTTTATTATCCTGCTTGTCACATCATTTCTGGTACAAGAAAAGGCTGTATGGGGCTATCACCATCTCTAGTGCTTTACAGCACTGTAAAAATCTCTGGCTTGTGCTGGCTGCTGGAGTGCCCAGCCTCCTGAAGATGTGAGAGTACCATGGTGCAAGCTTTAAATGCACATGGCTTGCACAGGCTAAAGGAAAACCTGCAGAATTGATAGGATTCAAACCAGACAAACCAGTTCCTGTCAAGGAACATGAGCACATCCTTCTAAGATGGCAGTAATTAGGGGCAATCTGGCATTATTTCTTCCTTGTTCAACACTTTGGGAGCAGGGGACAACCAGAAGAGAAAATAAGGGCTGCAAGTCCCATAGAAGCCTTGAGCTTCTGTCAGAACATGTTCCAGGACCCTTACCAACTGCATCTCTTGGATTCAGGGAAGTTACTGATCCAGTGCAGTGCAGCTTGACTGCTACTGAGTTATTCAGCTAAAAGCCTTTCACAATCCAACATGCTCCATCCTCCTATCCAGTGACTCTGAGCTGATTGTGTTCCATGGCTCCTGGTCAGTTGCCAGTAACTGACCCTGGTGTTGACTAATCTTGCTTTTGTTTGGCCATGGCAATTCACTGCCTTTCATGTTCCTCACTGGAAACATTCTTCTAGAACCCTGCAGCCAAAGGTTACCCCATCAGTGAGAACCCTTCAGGTAGCCCCTCCCCAGCACCTGTTAAGATTGTCCTTAGACATTTCCAGGTGTAAAAGCCATTTCAGTTTACCATGGCCTCTCTCTCCTTCTCTCCTGTGGTATCTTGGAGGAGGCACATGTGCTACTTTATGGCATTAACAACACAACTGCAAACAGCCTCTCTGGATGGTGGCCAGAGTCCACAGGGCATCTGTTGCCTTCAACATTTGCTGAGGTTTTCTGTATCTGCTAACAGAGGCTCCTTGACTTACCCCTGCTAGATCTCTTTCTTCAGTCTTTCTTGAATTAAAGCAAAATAACTTGAGAGGAGGCCATCTGGACTTGTTAATGTACTATTAGTAGCTTTCTAGAATTAATCCATCCCTTGTGAGTTTGAATTACTAAATATATCAGCCATCTTGCTAATTTCAAGACACAAACTCCTCCAACATGTGGGTGTTACCTTTTGGGTAAGCCATGCTTTCATCTACCCAATTTAACCCTGCTGTACAGGCTGTGAAGAAGACTTGAAATCCTCTACAGTAGGAATCTATTTCACCCCTGAATGATGGTATGGACAAAAGTGGCATCAGTTTCTGCACTATTTTGGTCAAAGGTATCAGCAAGGAACTTACCAGAGCAAAAATCCACCTACCTACTTCTACCTTGTGTTGCCTTTCTGACACATTTAATGTTACCTATTACATTTTGTACTGCTGGCAAACAGTTGCTTTCACATGAGGAAGAAAAAGATGTTTAAATCCCCCAAACCTTTCCATGAAGCTAGGTTTCATCTCCAAACTGTAAATCTTGAAGTTCCTCAAGGGGGTTTTATTCAAGAAGATGTCACCAATCAAGCCTGCAACAGCAATGGGGGTAATGAAGAGCTGAAAACCACCTAAAGCTGAGAGATTTCCCTGAGAGTCCTAATTACAGGACTACAGTTGAGACTGCCTAAGCAGCCCAGAGGTTTTGTGTACCTCTTCTGCAGTGAAATAAAGTGAGTACAGGCATGTGCTTAACTCCATGCATCTATTTTGTATTGGGTTTGCAGACAGTTCCCCACTGAAATGCAATCCTGGGCTTTGGACCTCTTCCAGCTTCACAACTTGAACACTTAGAGTGAGTTCTGCTCAAACAGGATGCAGTTTATTCCTTCTGACTATCTGAGCTTTTAAGTGTGATCTTCCAATATCAAACCCCCAGGGGAAAACACACATATTTCCTTCTCTCCCTGTGAAGTCAGGTGCTCACAGAGCAAGAGAGGGTACCCTAACATCACCAACCAAATCTAGAGCAGAACAAGATCCATTGATGGCCTTGGGTTTAGTTGTACCCCTAGAAAATAAGAAGCCTTAAAGCAAGCCATGGAGCAGCCACTACTTTTCATCTCCCCTCACTGCAGACAGGAGGTGATGAACTATGTTTTTGATCGAGTTCCCTCAGTCCTACTGTTTCCCACTGCCCCCCAGATGGTAGTCTTGGCTAGCTGTACTGGGTCTTCAGTTTGGTTCTGTGTAAAGCACACAAGAAAGAGAGTTCTGCAGTGTTTAAAACTTGGAGAACTATCTAGGACAGTTTGAGAATAAAGAACTTAACTTACCTTTCCTCTGGTCATTCAATGCCAGGCCATAATTGACACGACCACGGTTCTCTACCAGGAGTCTAAGCTGCCTAAATCCCTGTAAAACAGAAGAAATCATAAAGAGCATCAGCTGGACTAGTGCACAGCATGTGCTGCATCAGCCACAGTGCTTGGTTCACAGGGGTCACTAAAGGTGTTTAAGAGGGGAGGTGGCACCAATACCTTCAGCAGATGCAATTATCTGTTCACTTTAAAGCTCTGGATTATGTGACAGAACAGTGTCCCTGTATCTTTCAGCTACTGCAAACAGTTAGGCCACTGAGGAACTCTCAGCCTTTTCCTAACAGCTTTTCTGTTGAATTTTTAAGTACCATTTTGAGATCACCCACAGAGCCAGAAATGGAGTTTGACATAGCAGAGGCTTCTGTCATATAGCTCTCCCACCCACTCACCTACTCCTCAGAGCCATGCACAGCTCTGTTGACAAGCATTCAATCTTACTGCCAGCTTCTGCCAGGGTAAGGCTACTCTCAGAACTAAAAGAGACACTCCTCCACATTTCCTTTGAGATCTAAAAGGTGCAAAAGCCCCCAAAATCCCCTTAAAACCTGCTTTGTGCTAAGGAAGATGAAGCCTAGACTTCATCTGCACAAACATGGTGCCAGTACTTGGTGTCTACCACTGTGGCTGTGGCAGGAAGGCTGGCAAGTCTTGGGCAACAAGGACTACATGGACTTGAATTTCTGCCATGGAAAAGTATTCCAAACCCACTTCTCAATCACAAACAGTAACTTGGCAGTGAAATCATGCTGTATTTTAGTATTTATATTTAGTATTATTTACCTATTCCCTGTGTCAGGCTACCCTACCAGCTAGTTAAATGGATTAGGTGGGAGTTGTCTTCTTGAGGGCTTTGGAGGTCTTGGTTCTGTTATCCAATACTATTGCTGTGAGCAATTAGTTACTCCAATTAGTTACCTGTCCTTCAGGAAGGGAGAGCTCCACTGTTTTGTAGTCCAGCTCACCAACATACATAGTGTTAACAAACACCTGCAGAAGAGAGCACAAGAGAGGAGAGCAGTTTCTCATCAATTAGACTGCAGTTGTCTCTGTTAGTAACTAGAACCCAGTGTCTGTAACTTTGTCACTGATTCAGTCTGGGTGGGGGGAAAAAAAAAAATCACAGCATTTCTAGGAACATTCCCTAGACCAAAGTTTAAAGATATTCTTCAGTTTTAGTAGACTGCAACCTCAAGCTGATTTACAAATGATAAGGGCTGGGCTTAGCTGAGAATTGGAAAGAGCAGATCACATTCCTAGTCTAAAACTTCACATTTTCCTTCATGGTTGACCAATTTCCTGCCTAGCTGCCAAGACTAAAGCATTTCCATCTGAGTGAAGCTAGTCACAGCTGTCCCCTGCTCCTTACCTGTGCTCTGTCACGGACATGGTCCCTAGAATGCAGATGGCCACCACCAAATATGACAGTTTCATAGAGCACATAGCCATATGACTGCCCACTGTTGTTATTCAGATGTATGTTCTCCATGTTCACTGGAAACTCTGACTTCATGGGCTGCAAAGGGGAAACAAATTTAACAGCAGAAGTGGCCTCTCAGCACCAACAGGCCACATAAAAGCAATTCCTTTAAGATAGGTTTCCACTCTGCCACATGTTACATTTATCCTGTAGGCCTCCAGAGGTCTGTTCCAACCTGAATTACCTTATGACTCTATGAAAGCTACAGCTATGAAGATAAGGCACTAGAAAAGGGAGCCAAGGACTTGCAAAACTGGAATGCCAGAAGAACAGAAGTGAGAAAAGTGGGGAAAAAAAAGTGAGGTGAAAGATTTGCCTCCTTTGCATATCCTTGACAAAGCATTCCCCAACCTTACCCTCATGGGATAACAAGCCAGCACACTAATCACCTTCTCCACCTAAAAGGTGACACCTTTTGGTACTGAGATGCATTAAAATTGGAGGTATTACCTGTAAAAGAGATGGCAACACATCCCAGAGAGAGATATATTGATGCAGGAGGATTGCACCATATGATGCCTTGCTTTCAATCATGGGGGGGAGAGGAAGAGGCTGGCCTGTGGCGCAGACAGAAAAATGGAACAATTATTTCAGATGCAAAAAGCCAACACAGACTTCATGCCCCTCCCAGACCTCCATCTTTTGGAAAAAGCACCCAGCCAGTGAATCAACCAGAGTCCCAGGGCTCCAGCAGAAGAGCCAGTTCAAACAAGTCTGTGATTGAACACTGGAGGTGAAGCAGTATTTCAGTCCTTGGATTAATTACCAATGATCATGCTGAAGAGCTGTCGGAGCTTGAAGAATTTGGATGTGTAGTCTCCAGCCTCTGTCAGCACAGCATCATAGTCTGAAAAGCACATGTGTTTTAGGAAAGTAAAGAAGAAGTAAGAAGAAATAAAAGCCCAAGACATGATTTTCTTGGCATTGTCTATATTCTGGAAACCTATACTCTTTTTATCTGTGTGCCTGTAGCTAGAGAACTGTGGAGCTGCTTAATTTGGAGAACAGCCACTCACTGAGGAGCAGCATACTTTTAGAGATCTAATTTGCACCTAGCCACAATTTCATACAGCATCAGGTCAGCAATGAACAATTCTAACAGAGGGCTGTTGGGATTACAAGAGCTTCATGGTACAATCTGACTTGGTGAATTTAAAAGCCAGAACTGTATCTTGGATTACCACCTTTCCCTAGGAAGGACAGCCAGCATGGAGATAACATCCAGCAAAGGCATCTGTAAGGTCAGATCCCAGGGGATCCTCCACATCCTGGAATGGGTCTGGAAACAAGAAACACTAACCTGAGCCCCTTTTAGACAGGCATTTGCTTTTGAGCTATGTTCCAATTCATCTCTCCGTGACTAAGTGGCTGTTCTGGTCATTCCTCAATGCTTCTGTCAGCTGTAACTAACCCAAGGGTAGTCTAAGCTACACTTTCTCAGTAGGTGCAGGGTCAAGCAGCAGAAAACTCACCATAACTTGTGACATCTGACTTGTATTCATCAGCCTCCAAAGCACCATTCATGAAGCCAAAGTTGGTGCCTCCATGAAACATGTAGAGATTGATGGATGCTCCTAGTTTGAGGACACTTGCTACAGTATTCACCATTTCTGCAAAGGAAGGGCAGTGCCAGGAAGGCCACAGAGCAAGAAGTTAACACTCCTGCAGTCATTCCAAGCAGACACAAACATTCTGGCCCTCAGTCATGCCTGTGTAATTACAGTGGTTTGTAGTTTGCCCTCCAGTAAGGGCAACCTATCAGGACACTCAACCATAGCTCTCCCATAGCTGAAAAAGGGCAAAACTCATATATTTGAGCAGGAATTCTGCTTTTAAGCAGAAGTGCTGTAAAGACTACTCAGTCAGACTCCTAAACTCAACACTCCAATGACTCAGTTACAAAGACAACTGTAGGAGGATGAAAGAGGCATTACAATAGTTTTAAGTAGCTCTGTATTCACTGTACTTCAGATGCCCTGAAGGCTCTGGGGTGGTTGGAGGTTTTTCTTCTAGTACTAGTCTTCCTTCCTAGGGAGCTTTTAAACCAGAAAAAAACCTGATACTTTTCAGAAGGTGCTAAACCTGCAAGAGGCTGAAGTAACCCTATGCCCACAAATGATACAAGAATCCTCTCTACATGAGGAGTGTTCACTCACTAGACAAGTAATGTTATGATCAAGTTTCACAAAACTTGGCATCTTTACAAAATATAAATAAAGTCTTCACAGGATTTAGATTACCTCAGGAGGTGAAAGAGATGATTTAAATGACTGGGCTGCATTTTTAAAATCAGCCTAGAGTAGCACAAGGCCTTAGGACACCTTGTCACCAATATCTGGTTGTCTGCAGACCCCAAAGCTCCTCTCGGAGGAGTAAAAGTTGGATTTTGTTTTAAAAAGAGCTGCTGTTTACTAACACAAGTAAAGAAAATCCAAGACACAGCAATGTGACCCACTCTCTGAGAGATGAGTCCTTTACAAAGACTCACCCAAAGCAAAGGCTACAGCAGGACAGCAAACCTGTGTTCTGTCATGTTCCCCTGCCTGTTTGCTGAGCAATAAACCCCTGTCTGAAGAAGAGCATATGGTGCTCACCATCTGCATCAAAGACATAGTGGGGGCCTCCCCAGTTATCAAACCATCCAGTCCAGTACTCCATCACCATCTTGGGCTGATCTTTCTGTATCAAAGCAAAACCAAAGAGTTAAAATGGCAGGGAGACAGGGCAGCCTCACAGTTGTCCTTGTTTTCTAGAGAAGCACTGCTCAAATGCAGTTTGGTGACATGGTTTACAAGAGTGAGTTCATCCCAAGCTGGCATTAAAAAAAGAGAGCATCTGAGGAGCTCTGAACAAGTAAGGAACAAGATGCTGTAGGCCAGCAGCACCCAGAACAGGCAAGCAGAGTAGAGAAGTACTCTGCTAGGCAGAAAGCAAAAGCCACAGCACACCATCAGGTGATACCAAAGAGTTCTGGATGTTGTTGTTTGGTAGAGCCATAGCAAAAAGACAAAACAACTGTCACTGTTTAGCTTCTGCTAGAAATACACATTCATAAATGTCTGCTTATCAGCTCTGCCACTGCCAGCTGAGAGTCTGCAGGTGCACTGCAGCCAGTGCTTGCCAAGGTAGGAACAGCAGACCTTAGCAGCTTAATGCCTTTTTAATGCTGCATATGGTGTTGGCAGGAAAGAATTAGCCTTTGCAGGAATTAGGTCTTCATTAAAGAGGCTCTGCACACAGAGCAATTGCTTCCCATTTGTCACTCTTTGCCAGCTCCCTCAGCTCCTGCAGAATTCCACCAGGCCCTGTCACACTGGACAGGACAACATGTGCTCAGCCTGCCTGGCTCTCTCACTTCATGACATTTATTTCTAGTCAAGGCAATTTTGCCCTTTATTGGCTAGGGGCTCTATCTGATGCCACAGAAAATGGCCAAGGTAAGCAGCCATTAGAAACTCATGTTTCATTAGGAGAAAACAACTGTGGGTGCCTGTAAGAATCTAATTGTTCCAGGTTCAGACCAGCTCTTGGAAATAGGTTTAATCAATCTGTCCCCAGTAAACTAGTCACAGAAGGAGTTTAATCATCCTCTGGAATAAAAGACCATCACAAGGAAAAGATAATCCTTCATAATCCTTACAAATATGAATGTCAGGCTTCCTGTCTTGTAATTACTAAGTGTGGCCAAGTAGGAGCTGCTTTTATTGAGCCATGTTGCATTTGTGTATTCAGCTGGTGGGGAAAAGTGCTGCCTTCCCTTCATGTGCAGTTTGGGGAATTTTGTGAGACTTACAAAAGACAAAAGCACATGCAGCAGAGCCTCTTTTGCCTCTACAGGAAAAGAAAACAAACTAAAGCAGTAGGGTTCAACATTCAGTTTGCCAGCAGCAAAGTCTCCTTTCCCAATCCAGGCAAAAGCCAAGGGAAGAGAAGAGAATAGATCACAGCCTGGGGCACGTGGCAGTTGTTCACACTTTTCCAGGCCAACATTTGGAGCAAGGAGAGCAAGAGGGAAAGAAGAAGACAGAGGATGCAGAGAGAGAAACCTGGCACTAAAAAGCAAAACTTATTATTTCCTCACTACTCCCTCATCACACAGTCAAGTTACTTTTCATATCAAGTGTTGATGAGGCAGTTCCCTCCCCTTGGGTCACATCTCTGGCAGCACTGGGGTTAAGGATGCTGAAGTGACACACTCAGTTGGAATGGTTTTCTGCAGTCAGCACTGTTAAATGTCAGGTAGGGGAAGGCAGGAAGAGCCTGGGACAGCAAACCATGAATACACTCTTACATATCTCTGCTGAATATGGGTATTGGAGATGACTGAAACACCATCACAGTGCACCCTGAAACAACAGCACTAGATCAGCAGCCAGGATGCTCTTGACAGCATCTGTTTGGGAAAAGCTGATTGAACTTGAAGAAAGAGGTCTGACAACTGCCAAGAACCTACTCTAGGGAATCCTGCTCTGGCAGGGGGGTTGGACTAGATGAGCTTTCAAGGTCCCTTCCAACTCCTAACATTCTGTGAGTCTGTGAAAGCAGGATGATACTGGCTATCAACACTTGGAGGTGTAAAGAAATCTAACCCCTAACAGTTAAATACAGGCCATAGAGCACACCTGAAGGGAAAGCCTTTAAGAAGGTGATAGATAACAGCATACTTAAAACCTCCTTCACTCTCCAGAGAAATCATCTTCAGTATTTTCACTGATTCCAGAAAAACTTAGCCCAAACATTTGTTAAAACAAAAAAAAGCCCCAAACTAACACCCAAACAGATGATCAGTGCTTCATGTCTAATGCTGTCCCAGAAAAACTAGATGACCAAAGCTTTTCTGCATCTTACCTGTACTGTGTCCAGGTATTTCAGTAGCCCAGGTTCCAGTTTCTGAAAGTTGATAGTGGCCAATGCTATTGGGAAGAGAAAAAGGGCTTGTTAATTCTGACATGTACAAAACACCTAGGGGAGCATCTCCTCAGGCAGCAGCCCAGCACAGGCTCAAAGGGAACTGGAACATCTTCTGAACCACCCATACAACCTCTTTCCAAATTTCCCAAAGTCTTCACTTGATATGCAGAATCTAACTGGACCACAGCACACAGTGGACTACTTGCAGGCCACTTTTTAGCTCTAACATTGAGAGACACTAGAAAGAGAGAGCATCAGAGCAGCTCCTGGGGTGTCACAAGCTTTAATTAGAGGCTGTGAAGCACTTGGAGATCCTCAGATAAAAGGAACCACAAAAAGGCAAAGTTATTATTAGAAAGTCATATCTGGATGCCACACTGATCTCCCAGGCTCTAGCTGCAGGAATCACTATCCAGGCACTATCTTACAGCTTGCCATGTCTGTGGGGGTGGTGAGAGAAACCACAGTGCAAGAGAACCAGACAGAAATTGTAATTGGAAGAGTTAATTATGCTTCTGCCCTGTGCAGCACAAGGGAACCAGCAGTTTGTGTGTGCTGCATGTATAGCAAAAGCCACTGGGTGTGATCTTCAAGCACTGGAGTGGGCAAACCTGTCTGCAAGTGCTGATGCATTAGATCCTATCCTGGTATCAGTGTCCCAGCCCCTGGTACATGGTTGAACTGTTTTCATGCTTCTCTAGCCCTCAGTCACACTACTGATATTTCTCCCTAGAAACTTTCAGAAAGCAGGAGCAATATGATTCTGTATTAAAAACTGGCTTCTTCCCACAGAGCTGGTATCAAATCCAGCCCCAGTTGTGTCAGACAGAGCACTTCAAACAGAATATTTACAGAAGGAAAAGCTCACTTCTCACTATTTATACCTTGGTTTTTTAATAGGCTGAACTATGGAGTCTGCTGAGCTGAAGAATCTGGCACAGGCAAACATGGTGGGAGAACAAAATAAAACATGGCTTTAGCACTGCTGTAGTAGGTTAGCTAGCAATCCTGAAGGCAAACATGCCCAATTCTGCTTTCCATGCAGATTAACAGCACACCACAAATGGTGTACAGGTGTGGAGAACCAGTAGCCAAGACCTTATTCATCCTTTCCACAGCAGGTACCTGTCACACACAGACAGCTTTCTACCATGCTGCTTCAGTCATGGTCTGGAGGAAAAAACATCATCTCATCAGCTTCCAGAAGGTCTGTATGAGGTCACCCAGCTTGGAATTCCTGCCACTGACTGTGGTCAGGAAGGGAGGAGGATTGCAGGAGCTGCACAGGCACTCTGTGGCCAACCAGCATGGATCCCTACAACATGGAGCACCCCACTCTATACCTATGAGCACGAAGGAACCCACAACAACAAAAGCTTTTTCCCCCTCCTCCCCTGAAAATGTGATGCAGCCACTGAAGAAGGGCTACAATGCTGTGGTCTCAGGTCCCTACAAGAGTTTTCTCTGCAGAGCACCAGACTGACTGTTCTGGCATTAACAGGCACCTACAAATGCTCCTTGGAAAGAAATCAGTATGCCACTGATGAACAGGACACACAGAACCACTGCATTAGTTTTCAACTCCAGTATGGAACCTTCTATTTTCTTAACACATTTCTGCAGTGGATTTTGTTCTCCCTCCTTTAGTGCTTTCATAACCACCTTGCTCTCTACTGCTTTGAGCCCTAGTTATTGCACACATCTGATTACTTGATGTGTTGACTCTAATGAGCAGATTGTTCTGACATCTAAGAGGCAAATTGGTATCAAAGAGCTCTCAGCATGCAACATGCTGGAAAAGACAACTGCAAACAAGAAGGAGCTCTGAGGCAGTAAACATTCCCTCAGAAGATGGTGAGGGCTAGACAGGCATTTCCAAAGCAGCCCCTCTGCCTGTGGATGTGCTGACAAGGAGAGAGTGACTCTGTGTGGTCAAGGCTGGAAACTGCTGCACACCAGAAAACCAGTCCTGAGCAGCCCACCGTGCTGGTGAGGGCCCAGGGACTTCAGAGGTATTGAACCTGTCCATCTCAAACTGTCACATACAAACAATAGGAGGGGAAAAAGAAGGCAACAACCTTCCCCTTTAATCATGAGAAATTTAACAGTATTTACAAGTGAGTGATGACAGAAGCACTCAAAGACTTCACCCTGCAAATGCTTCTTTCAGGGAGGCAACCACTACTCCCCAGCTGCCCCAAAGAGCACAGGCTTACCTTGCTCTCCTACAAGCACATACCTCCTTTCACTAAGCCAAGTGACAGCCCATTCTTGTTGTCTGAGGTCATTAAGAGTTCCACAATCCCTCTGTTTAACAGGGCCTAAATTAAAAAGAGGAAAAGCCATTGTGTTACCAGCCTAGGTTTAGTATTTGACAGGATATTGAAGCATTAAAGTATATTATCACCTTCTCTAGGGATAGCTTGAAACTGGCTGTGACTTGATGAGAAATATTATTCCTATGACATCTCCCATTCCTCCTGAAGCTTCCCTGCCTACTTTTTCGAGCTTAAAGTGAACTGAAACATGTTATTTTGCTTTAGAAAGCTGGATCAGTTTCTCCCTGATGCATCAAACTTCAGTATTTTATCTTCTTCTTCTGAGATCAGCTCAATAAATGCTTTCCATCAAAAGAGGGCTTTGGGTGGAAGAAGAAACAGCAAAGCAGCTCATCTTTCCTGCCTGTCTAACAATGGAAGCTGAAAAGAGAAAGTAACTGCTTTGCTAGTGAATGCCATCACAGGACAGCACAGGTACCTATGCTCTTGAACAGTCAAGTCTGGATGGATTTTCTGCTTCTTGAGTATCACAGCACTGTATGAAACACTCCAAGGTTTTTAAAATGCATAAGCACACCCAAGGTGCTTCCCATTAGAATTGCTCTCCCATTAGGCCTCTTCTCTCACAGCTGGTTTTTTAATGAGCACTGGCTGATGTTTGAAGGAGAGATTAGGAAACCCTCCTTGCTAATTAACCCCTCTTTTCACTGTACCTGCATTGGAAATCACCCCTTCAGCTTAAAAGGACCTTTGAAAACAAGCCTTCAGTCTCTTAATTCTAAATTTCTAACTGTAATAAAGACACACCATGTCAGACTGCAGTGACCTGTGTCATGTGCACCAACTATTTAACATCTGCAATGTGCACCCTGTGCACAAAGAGCAGGCTTGAGCATTACACACAGCCTACATCAGAGAAGCTTTACAACACAGACTGTAAAGAAAAACCCAATGCAGAGCTAAGACAACCTGCTTAGTTTATCAATCTATCACCACTAAATCAATACCTGAACAGAGACTGTATCTCTCTGATAAAATTCAGCTACTTGAGGGAACCAGAATATCTAACAAATTATCAAGACAGTCCTTTGAGCTCTGCAGCAACACTAAGTTTCTTCCCAGTGAGCTGCCACACATTGAAATGCATGACAGGAGTTCAGGGTGCAGCAGAGAAACCAGGAATAGACACAGAGTCTGAGGCAGATGCAGGTGTGTGCTCAGCTAATCCCAGCTCCTGCTGTGTGGGGAGGGAGATGTCAACACACCCTTTCATGGCCTTTGCCACTGCACCCAGAAGAGTGAGATAAGGACAGGGATTTCAGGTTTTGTGTGAGTTGTGGAGGGGTTTTTATGGGTATATTAATTTCAGGAAGACTGAAATACTGTCATATGTGCTAAATGCAGATGGGAATTAATCAAGTTGCCACATTCAAAGCTCAAGGCCCAAATCAGAAGAAAGTCTAGGAGCTCCACCTCACATTAGATCCCACTCCAACCAAAAAGGAAGCCCTGCAAATCCTGCTCTCCCACATTCTCATCTTTAACCACTATAACACACTTCCTCAGATGTCAGCTGCACACAATACCAGAATATGATGAAAACAGCACTGCAAAAATACACCCACAAGCCTGGCATGGAAATCTGTTCTGACAAGCCTGGAAAACATCACAAGCTCTTCCACCACTGAAATATGGAAAAGTATGCAGTGAGCCAGCATGCTGTTCAGACACAGCAGACTCTCTGTGCCCTGTACACTGAGGGCCCTGAAAGCCACTTCCTTCTATACTGGGGGCACACAAGGAGGGAGACTATGCAGATGTGACAGACAATTCTGATGTTATCTGTTCAGATTGGCAGTGAATTCTTTAACTTGTTCCTATGTAGATTTCATAGTCAACCTCCTGAGCAATGTTAAATCACTCCAGGAGATGGAGTCAGTGCAGGAGCAGGCACCACTAAACAGATTAGAACTCCTGCCATGTGGTTATTTAGTGAAGAGCCTCTGTATAGCTTGAGCCATAGGAGAGTCTGAGCCAGAGCTAAGCTCAGGGTGCTCAGGGCAAAGCTGGGGGTACCCAAAGGGTTTCAGAAGGATTGGATAATGCAGAAGAGCAGGGAACATACTATTTAAACTACAAACACCCCTGGATGGAGTAAGCTCTCTCATGTGCAGCAACACTTTTAAACATTCAGTGCAAAGAAATGAAACAAGGAACCTTGGCAGACATGCTGCAGGTCTTGTCAGCTGTCTGCCTTGCAATTGTACTGGGAACAAATGAACAGGTCAGACTCGTGCTAGATCCACCAGGATAACCTGGCCTCCCTGGGCACTGGCCAACTCCTTATCATTCAGTTTGGATGCAGGAGCCAGGGCACAGGCAAGTCTTTGTTTGATGAGAGTAAGGGAGGTGGCATTAGGCAAATTAACCTGCCTGATGCTAAGCTCCAGATAACACAAGTTTAGGAGCGTGCTGGTGGCTTGTTCACATAAACCTTCCTCCCAGCAAAGCAGACAGAGGCACAGAGAAACCCTTCTCCAATGTCATGTAAGAGAAGCAAACCAGGACCAGCAGGATACAGCTTCACAGAATGTTAAAGAGTTGGAAGGAACCTCAAAAGATCATCTAGTCCAACCCCCCTGCCAGAGCAGCTTCTTCAAGGCCAGCTAGGTATGACATGTACTCCTCCATTTCCCTATCACCATCCTCTCTAGAAGATGTAAGAACACAGGCTAGTGAGGACTGAGTGGGTCATATGCCATCTTTTCCACTCCAGGAGGAACCACCAAGGGAAATGCAGCTGGATTATGCACAGATATTATCAAGGCTTTCTGAAGCCATGCTCAAAAGTTATTCAGAAGAAAAAAAAAATGCTCTAAGAAATGTGGTTTATGAGAGAGAGTCACCACAGAAACAAATAAATGTGCCAACATTACCATTTTAACATAGGTCATGTAGTTTGGGTCTTTGGCATAGGAACCATATTCATTCTCCACTTGCACTGCAATGATGGGACCTCCTTTCTTGTACTGTTGAGAACAAAAGGGAGAAGCTGTTCACCATGATTTCTAACCAGAGGGACCAAAATCACAGCAGCACTGACTTGCAGGAAAGATGCATGAGTCTCAGAAGGATCCACCCTCTCATCCTCCCAAAGCCCATGCATAACCAAATGTCTAGATCTGGAGAGCTGGCACAGACAACTACAGTCCATCCTGGTTCCTGCAGCAAAGCTTCTTATTGCCTCAACCTGCTGCCATTCCACACATCTCACACTCATCTGCAGAGACAGTCCCAACTTGTGAACAGAGAGGGTAATGGATGGTACTTGCCTGAAGAGGTACAACAATGGGCATTAGATGGTCAAAATAGGCATCCACAGCTTCTGTGAAGCCCTTGTATGTTGTCCTCAGTTGCATCTCTGGGTCTCGCAGTAACCAGCTATGAGAGAAGCAGCAAACAGAATCTAGCAGCCTCCTGTCCAGTCCAGGCTGCCAGAGGTAGCCTAGCACATTTGGGTGCAAGGTATGGACAACATCATCAGTCAGTGAATGGCACCATGGGAGGCTTTCTACCACTCACACTTTTAAATGAGTCCAGACTGCAATTGCCAAGCTGTTCCCCCTATTTTTATCCAGTATTTTGGGTCTGAGCTCATTTCATTAACTTTCCCAATAAGCTTTCAAGGGCTAAACTTACCACTCTGAAGGTTACTCTGGAATTCCCTGCATCCCCAAGGGCACTTTACAGCCAAGTGCTCCCTCATAAAACCCCAATCATCTCTCCAAACAAAGCTTCTGGGAATTGTTCCCATGGTTTCTACTGCTGATTTACAAGCCTTAGTTCACTGCTTTAGGGTTAGCACAGAAAAAGGCAATTTGTTTAAGAATAGAACAATGTTGTGCTAGAACAACTGAAGCAGAGTGAGCTTGTACCTTCCTTGTCTCTGCAATAGGAGGCATTAACTAACAAGACTTCCAGAGGTCTGAAAGAGTCAACTCCTATATTCTATATGCAGCTTGGTGAGCTAACAAAATCATGGCCTCTTTATCTGTAAAATGAGAACAGTACTGTTGCTCTTGATCAGAATCTTTTATCTGCCTGATAAGAACCCACATGGGCAATGGAGCAACTGACAATGTATGCACTTCTCATACTCTAACATACAGCTAGTTACCGCCCCCCCTCACAAGCAGGCAAGCTCCTCTAAGTCCCTGACACCTTCCCCATTCTGCACCTGAACTCTCTCATCCCAAAGGCACTCTGAAAATGAAAATATTAAAAGAAATAATATCCAAATTTTGTCAAGTGTCTCCACTGAGGCTTATGCTCTGTGAAGGTAAGGAAAACAAGTGGTATGTAACCTGGCACTGGGTCCACTGGGATCTAGCAAGCAGGCAAGTCTCAGTGCTGATGTAATTCAACTCAGCTCTCAAAGCCTCTTACCAGCAAGCTGTGTGCTTTAGGAGAAAATACAACTGGAGGTTGGAAAAGTTATGGTCACTGCCAGGCATATGATATCTATGTTCTAGAAGGACTTTTAAAATGGACCTGAGATGAAGAAAATTCCTACATCAAGCTGCAAATCCTAGTATTTATATTACACAGAGCCAAGTTGCAACAGCAATACCAGATGGGTTTCCCCAATTCTATTTTCTTGCTGTAACCATTATGCCATCAGACAGTTATTATTTTAAAGAATAACCACTCAAAAAAATTCTGGGTCCAGGCTTACTACCTGTACTGCTGAGGAAAGCTCAGTAACAAATGAGTATTCACCTGCTTTGGGGACACTGAAAATAAACATTCCTGTCTAACAGGCAGCCACTCTAAATCTTTAGGGGAGACTCAACTGTATGACCAGGGGGATTGGCTTTTTTAATACAGTCCTAAGCACTTGTCTCAACTGAACTATTGACCCACTTACCTGGGCAGACCACCAAGGTCCCATTCAGAGCAGATATAAGGTCCAGGACGCAGAATCACCCACAGTCCATTTTTAGCTGCCAGTGAAAGGAAGGCCCTAGAGATGCAAACAGCATAATTATTGTCTGACTGAAGAATTCCTACTCCATCCACTCCTAAGACACCAAACACCATGAGATTTAGGTACCAGAACCAGAAGAAAATTGTTTGATGAAGTAACTGGACTGTACTGGTACTAAACCTCTAAGATCCCAGGACTCCAGAAAGCAGGGGAAGGAATAAGAGTCTTCTCAGCCTGATCAAGACTCAGGCTTCAGTTCAGGAGCTGGAAATGATTCTTTGCCCAGAACCAGCATACACACCCTCCCCTCACAACAGGAGCATTTCATAACAGAGCTGTCAGTACCACATACTCTAGATCCAGGTTTCGACTGAAGTCAAACTTTCCTCTTTCTGGTTCATGAAGGTTCCATGGCACGTACCTGAAATGCAGAGTTAGAGCAAGGGAGGTGAAGGACTGAAAAGGGCACTGCATTGGTGAAGCACAGAAAAAAAGCTGCACTCCCTTTGTTAGTCAGTAAAAGACCCAGATATTCCTGCATGTACATGCTGCAAGTGTCCACTTCCATGTTATCTGTGCCTTTCTTTCATTTTTCTCACAAGTCTTTACTTTGTTGCACTCTTTTCCTGTACTCTGCAATATCTGAGTTTCTCCAGATTGTCACATGTGGTCTCTCTCAAGGTTTATCTTTCATTCTCCAAAACAGAGCAATTTCTAAACCCAGCCACGCTGAATGGCCAGTTCAGAATCTGACCCTTCTTCCTCATCAGGTCAGCATTAAAAAGACACTTTCCCAGCAAGTCTGACAGACATCTGTTCCAGCCAGTATTTGAGGATACCACAGTGTGTGATGGCTAAAGAAAACCTGAGTCCCCACTACTCTTTTCTGTGTCTTTTCTCATAACATCAAGTACAGAAACTCTTATGGCCTGCTGGAACTAACAACAAAATCCCAGCAAGAGGGGAGAGGCTGCAAGGTAGATGTGGCAGAGCCTGGGGAGTGAGGAGACTTACGTGGTGAGGGTGTTTAAGCCACATGCTTTCATCTTTAGCATGCGATCTTCCCAGTACTCCCTGGGGACTCGGAAGTAGTGCATGGAGCCTCCAAAGATGCGGAAAGGCATGCCCTCCAGGAGGAACTGAGAGCCTGCTGTCTGCAAGCCCAGGGTCCTCCGCCACAACCGCACAGGGATCAGCTCACTCCAGTTAAACCTACACAAGACAGAAAGACATATGAGCAGCCAGCCTCTAGTAAAGAAATCTGTGCCTGGAGTAAAGCAATCTGTCCCCCCTAAGAGAGGTTTGTTTCATCCTATTGCAAGGCAAGAGCAGGTTCCACAGCACTTACCAGCTTGAGTACTCCAGTCGGTTTCTGCACGCAGGAAACTACTTCCTATTGCCTTACCTGGCTCCCCAGTTCATTTTGGCTGAACCAAGAAAACACGTTACTAACTAGTCCAGATCTAAAGCAGTTACACAGCCTCCATCAGACCATCCCAGCTCCACAATTCTGAATACACAAAAGAGTTAGACAATAGCAGCTTGTTCCTGCAAGAGGTTTTCACAGCCAGATGCGAGGGATGAACTCCCATCTCCAGAAAGCACCCTCTGTGTTTTGAGAGATATGTCACATTTGAAGAAAAGGGAAATACCTGAGCTTCCAGCTGTTCTCTAGACTACATGTAGAGCAGGTATTAGCAGAGGGTGAGGATTTCTCAGAACTCGCAGCTGACAGGGATTGCTCACCAGGAGCCTGCAGCAACTACCTGTTCTCCAACACAAGACAAGGAGACTACAAAGGAACTAAATCTAAGACTTCCAGGATACTGCACGGGCTGGCTGACAAGCACAGAGGGTACCTGTGAAGCACAGCATTCTCACAGGGCTCTGAAACAACCGGCAGCAGGCATGGGTAATACCTGGAAAAGGAAGCCTAGGTTAGGTAATTCACTGCCTTCAGTCAATGAGCACTCATGTGCATTTACCCTCAAAGCATTTAGAGAAAGCAGTGCTGAGCAAGTAGACTGTGACATATCCCTTTCAGACAGGAGTACAGTAATAGCAGAGCTTCCAGGAAGGTAGCACAGCTCAGTCTAGGGGAAATAAGCACAAAACACCTAACTTCCATATTTAAAAGGTGGCTTCCTGAGTAGGAACAAGGTCAAAAATGCTCATCTACACAAGAAACTAGGTACAGACAGAGAATAATGACATCAGCTCTGAAATAGCAGCATTGTTCCCAAGGAGTTACTATATGGATTCTACCAGCAGGGGAGGTGGTTCTTAACCCACATGCAGGATATCCTATGGCTACCTGCTCCTCTATCCTGCTAGAACTATGCCCTGCACAGACTGCAACTTTTGCAATTCAGATCCCAAACCAGCAGCTGTATCTACTCCTATTGCTGGGTGGCAAGCCTGAGGTGGAAAACTCAAAGGGGTCTGGAGAGGTACACCTCCAGTTTTTTAAGATTAAGCTGGAAAAATCCTAAGTTTCCAAACTGTTCCTGAGCTAGGTAAAGCCCTAAATTACCCCTGCACACCAGAGTACTGCATGAAGGAAGGCTGCACTCAGGAGATGTACATTGCCAGATAAAAATAAACTAATCACCTTAGCTCATCTTCTTAATCCTGGGCATAACTTAGTTGGCAAGTTTCCTACCTTAAAACTCACCAGTTCCAGGGGTTTTTCTCATCAAGAAGGACTGGTAGGAAGCTCCCAGGCTCCCAGTATTTTCTACAGATTATCTTGGATAACCTGAAATGCACATCTCTCACTGGGATCTGTTCAAGTGACTTCTGAAAAAACACTTCTGTGACTCAGCAGTGCTTCATCCTGTTACCCTGAGCTAGATTTCCAGAGCACAAAGACCACCTGGGCTCTGTGCTTCCTCCTGACAGCAAGGTATAGCTCCCAGCAGATTTTTTCTCACTTCTGTAAGAACAGCACAGGCTACAAAGAATCTTTTTTTAATCATTGCTATAGGTTACTACTTTACTTCACCCCTCCATAGCAGTGTCCTCCCTATTTCAGGAAAGTCTTGTTTGTTTTTTTGTTCTGTTGGGTTGTGGGGTTTTTTTGCAAAAAACCAGCATTAGATTACAAAGTTACCCCAGAACAGAAGCTTTGAAAGTGGGTTGGACAAGTTAGTCCTTAACAAAGTCATCTGTCTTTATAAGATAAAAGCCAAAGTGCAAAAACCACCAAGCAGAAGAGGAAAGTCCCTATTAACTGCTAAACCAGATAGGTACACTAAGGCATTCCTGCCTGTAAAACAAACAAACAAAAAGGGCTGAAGTCCTCTCTGTGTGACACTAAGATACTAGCTTTGGTGTTGGTCTACCATACACCCAGAGCAATTGGGAGAAAAAGCTAGTGGAAAAGAAAAAGAAAATGAAAACAGGAAAAATTGTGGAGATCATTAGCTTGCTTTGCCAGCACTAAAGGATGTGCTTCAGAGGACAAGGGACTTTACAGTTAATCCCCAAACCCTACTTAGACCTGCCTTAGAGAGCTTTGCTGTTTATTCTGGGCTTCCTCTGGCCAGGGAAAAGTGAAAGCTTTAGGTTGCCTTCACTCACAACCCACTGCCTTGCAGCAACCACGGTCCTGTGTGGCTCAGACAAGCCCCAGGCACACATTGGACACGGCTGGGATAAGGATTGCTGCATTTTGTAGCACAGACTATTCTCAAGTGAGCTGGATCATGAAGAACACAGGGAACCAACGGATACAATGTTTTATAAATGCACTCACAGGAAACAGACTTCTATGCTTCGTCAGGTTATCACTCTGCAATAATCCTCTGCTAAGAGCCTACATGGCACAAACCCACAACAAGCTATAAAAGAACTTTGCTCCTAATTGTGCAAGGATTTACCAAGGCTTTTCCATAGCTCTCAGGACCAGGTAACTCCTTCCTATATCAAAGCTGTAAAAAGGATCTGAGTGGCAATAAATAACTACATCTTCCTTTGCAGGGAGTCAGAACGGAGAGAACTGGACCCAGAACAGGCAGGAGTGAGAGAGTAACAACACTCTGGTGTGAGCACGTTGGGGACACCCGTGGCAGGTTCAGAGATGAGTTAGATCTGAGGGAGAGATTGATTTGTGAACGAGCATCATCCATCAGAGCCGCAATGATGTAAAGCCAAGGTCGGCAGGGATAGCCTTCACCTAACATGCAACTTGATTTACAGCGCTGGCAACCAGTCTTTCTTCACCCATTACTTTTTATGATAGACAAGAAGTCGTGTGCCATTTATTTAAGGTTTTTCAACCCTTTCTGCACGGCTCTCTGGGCTGCTTCCCACGCTCAGTCCCGCCGGAGGAACGCTCCCAGCACTGCCTGATGGGGAGCAGTGCGCTCCCTTTTCTTAAGCATTCCAAGAAGGAAACGGTTCGATTGTAGCGAGCCTTGCTCACCGCAAATCAACCTTCTCCCCCAGCAGCGCGAGGGAAGCACAACGTTACCGATCCTTCTCCCCGTCAAATGAGCCTCCGGCTTCCATTCCAGCGCGGCGGCTCCCAACAGCAAGCCCCAGCCGCGGCGGCAGGCCTGCGCTCAGAGGGACAGCGGCAGTCGTGGAGCCCACTGCCCGCCCCACCGCTGCCTGCCTTGCCCAGGGAGCCCGCACGCCTCCCGGTTACGCCTGTGTGAGTGGCCTCAACCAACACCGGGCCGCGACCCCCGCCTCCCCCCGCGGCGCGGCAGGGCAGGGCCGTGTCGTGCCAGCTCTCACCTGCGCAGCAGCAGCCACAGCACGAAGACAAGGAGCGCGACACCCCCAAGACGGCGCTGCCGCCACCCGCTGCACGGCCACATGGCTGGCGGCAGCCCACCCCGATACCAGCCCACGGGTACCGGTACCGGCCCACCGGCCGTGCCGCTGCCGCGCCCACCTTCACCGTTCAACCTCCTCCCTCCTTGGGCCGCTCCGCCCCGCCCACCGCCTTCGGGGCGCTCGCCCGCCATTGGTCACCTCGTCACCGCCCTCCAATCACTCACCCCTCCGGCGACTCCCATTGGTCACCACCCTCCCGCCCGCAGGGTGATGCGAGGGCACGCGCGGCGCTGAGGGTTGATGCCACTCGTGCCAGCCGTGAGGCGCTAAGGGGACGGGCGGGGGACCCGGCTATCCTCCCGGGCATCCGTCGGGGCCGGAGCGGCTCCCTGGGGCTACAGCCCGCCCTGCCCCTACCCGCCGCGAGCACCCCGGGAAGGGAACAGGCACCGGTCCTGCCGCGGGCAGGCGGGTGTTTCTGACCGAGGGGCTCCTGTTTTAAACTACCCTGACCTGAGCGAAATTCTTCGTGCAGGAAACCGAGAGGGGAGACCTGAGGGCCTGCTCCAGCAGTTTCTTGCCCTGTAGCAAAGTCCAAGGTCGCTAACACAGCCTTGTCTGCCGGTAACGCTCGATTATCTCCCTTCCATGCGGTGCAGTGGGCATGTGCTGAGGAGGAAAAGAGGAGTTGATTCGTTTGAAGAGGATAACAGAGGCATTGATTAAAAAGAAACAAAAAGAAGATGAATTTCACAGCCCCCTACTTCATGAAGCTCCTCTGGTTAAATACCTGAAATACCCCAAAAGAAAATTAGCACACCTGACACTATCAGTAAACTTGCCATCATTGCTTTATTGATTCCAAATCTAACGGGGGGGTTGTGGGGTGTGGCGTGGAAATAGTTGAATTTACCGAAGTTTTTACTCCCTCTACCTTGTACACAGCAGGGAGTACTGATTGGAGGCAACAGAGTTCAATGTCTCCATGCAGGGCGTTAGTTCTTGATTTGCACCTCTGTTCTGCAAAGGCTTCTTTGAGATTAAGGATCAGTGTGTGGGGAATAGGGAGAGCAAGCAGCAGGTGGTACCTCAGAAAAGGTGTGCTGGGAAAAGAGAGAGAGAGGAGTGCTTCTAGATAACCAAGAGGCATCCAGCTCCTCAGTTAAAAAGCCCTTGCACTCTGCAAGTGGTCAGAGCTGCAGTACTTGTGGGTAATTTGTTCCCAGTGGTGCAGTCAGCACCCAGGAGGACAGGTTTTTTAAGCAGAGTCAATAGTTCCCTCCACCTAAAGATTTCACTGATAGAGGAAGAGTCCTCTGCTGAAGCTCCCATTTCAGTCCTGACTCAGCAGAGATGACCGACAGGTCTAGTGTTACTCTTTCCACAAAGGATGGGTGCCAAGCAGCCCATGATCAAGATCTGGAGACAGAGGCTTGTATTCACAACTGTGATTCGTATCTGAAGGCTGCACAATACTAGCCTAATAACAGCAGCTCTGCCAGGCACAGTGTGCAGCTGTGCTCGCTGTCAATATAAGACAGAAAGACTGTTTCCACTGGGGTATCCCCTTCTCCACTCCCCAGGAGAGAGCTGGTGAACCGGGGAGAGAAACAGACCAAGTTGTAACAGACGAAGGAATTTAAGGCTGGAGACTAGCTCCTGGCTTCAGGCCTGTAGCAGATTCCTGGCCACTATCAGCCGCATCACCTCGTTGGTACCTGCAGCAGAGTGAGAGTGCAAAAGAAAGACAGTTAAGAGATAGCCCAACTCTTCCCCCAATAAAGGCAAAAGGAGTTCTACCCTGATCAGCACAGAACAGTTTTTCCCACCACTTGAGCTGGCATTTAGGAGGTGTTGGGTCAAAATACAACTGCCAAGGGCCAGCACATTGCTCAGGAAAGGCTTCAGAGGAGCAGATGCTGGTGCTTTTTATTTGGGCATTGAGAGGATACAGGCACCAGGCATCAAGCAGAACTGGATATACACCAACATCCAAGCTCTCTGCTTCACTATTTCACACACACACAACACACAGACAGAAAAACTGCAGATCCACTTGGTATTGGAAAGAGTATATCCCTAATCAGGTACTCAGCTTGCAGGTAAAGGGATTTCAAACAAGGGAAAACAAAGTGGTTAGGAGACCAAACTGAGATTAAAAAAGGCCAGACACTATTAGAGACAAAATGTCAAAGAGTGAAGATAGACCAAAATCAGAGGAATCACATCAGTATATGTCTGTAGGAGTAATGGGATGAAACTGGACAGAGTTATCAGCAACACCACAACTAGAGATCCCCCCTGCTGTAAGACTCTTAAAATATACAGGAACTGCTGCAATACACCAAGAGCTCTTGGCCAGAGGATTCACACACAACATCCAGGGACACCTTGTGCTCAGAGCAAGACAGGATTCTGAAACCCAAGAGTCAGAGTCATGTGGGAAAGTGGTGGCCTCTGGAGGGCGTGTTCTCTCCTGGCTTCACTGCCAATTCACTGGTAGTAAAAGTGTCTTTTACCTTCTAGGATCTGGTGGACTCTGATGTCTCGCACAAATTGCTGCACAGCATAATCCTTCAGGTAGCCATAGCCCCCATGCATCTGCAGAGCCTGGTTACATATCTAAGAAGATAACATCACTGGTGAAGTAACATGTGTGGTGTCGAGGACAAGTTAGTGACAGGAGCTCGGTAAGAACCCGGGGACCTGGGGTCTGTTTTTGTTCCTGCTCACCTAATCTCATCTCTTAACAAAGTGTGGTGTGACAGGACAGCACTCTCAGTCCCCATCAGTGCTGCTCTCAGTGCTATCATGTTACCCAAGTGCAGTTTCACATTAATGGTGCATTTTTGCGAACGCGATTGCACAGAAATACCCAGGAAACGCTTTACTTAGAACTGAGGCAATTTGTGCGGCATTTGCCTGGTGCTGCCGATACAAAAAGCAAAAGCGCTAGCTCACCATCTAGCGGCCAGTCAGGTGAGGACTCTGCTCGGGGCTCCTCTTCCTGCTGGAACATGACTCCACGCGTCATTATCTCTCAACTTGGGACATAAAACTTAATAAATAGCAAAAATGCCAAGTGCTGAAAAAATGTGGTAGCTTCTAAGTGACCCTGGTCTAGCAAGTGTCAAGGTGCAGGTTTCATTTTCCTTCCTTCTTCTCCCTTCTTGCTTTCTCTTTTCAGGGATACCTTGTGATAATGTAGCTCCCAGTGGTCTAGGAAAGACCACTTGCTACCTAGGAATGAACAGCCTGCAACACGTCAACTATTCTTTGAAAATAAAAATGCTCTACTTCCTATCCTGTTGGTCCCCTAGAAAGTAGCATAGAAAGCACTAAAAGCCAGGAGGACCACACTGTGGAGAGGCTGATCCTGCAGCCTCTGCAGGGAGCAGAATTCTGTCCTGTAAAACACCCTGGTCCTGAAATGAGGCTTCTGAGTCTGGGTTACTTCAGTGTCAAACTTCTTTCTGATATCCTGGGCACCAAGGGGGTCTCCAAGCTTATGACACCGACTGACACTGGAGTAACCTACCGCAAAGCACTCATCAGTAGCGAAGAGCTTGGCCATTGAGCACAGCACCGCCGCATCCTCCCGTTCCTCCTGCAGTGCCCGCGCTGCATTGCGAACCATGAGCCGTGCTGCCACCAGGCGAGTTGCCATCTCTGCCAGCCTGAACTGCAGGTACTGCCAGCAGGCAGCAGGAGAAGGAAAAGTTAGGTCAGCATCTTTGGAGGAGTCTGGGTCCTGAACCACATCCCTGGGACCTTGTTCAGACAGGATCAGAAAGGGCATAGCTCTGAGAGTGCAGGTCTGGTGGAGAGGTTACCTGATTGTTTGCTAGGGGTTCTCCAAACTGTTTGCGGACAGTGAGATGTTCCTGAGCCAGAAGAACACAGGCATGAGCAGCTCCTAACGAACAAGAAGCTGGTGGGAGAAGCCAAGAACACAGTGTGAATATGAAGCTAATGCAGATGGTTAGCGAGATGCTCCTGCCCTCCTCCCTTGGCTCTCAGCTGTCTTCTTACCAATGTTTATCCTGCCTCCATTCAGTCCCTTCATGGCAATGCTGAAGCCCTGCCCTTCGGCTCCCAGCCGGTTGCCAACAGGAACAACGCAGTCCTCGAAGATCACAGCCCGAGTTGGCTGGGAATTCCAGCCCACCTGGGAAAAAGCAGAGCACCTTCCAGACTGCCTGAAGAGCAGCACACCTCCAGCTCCCAACAGAGAACTGCCTAGCCTGCTCTCGACCCCTCTGGTCTCATTGCCAAGCTGCTGCAGAGCATCTGTGGCCTATGTGGTTTAGTCCTCGTGTACTGAGCTGGAAACTGGAATGCATGTATTTACTCTGAGTAGAGGAAGAGATCCAATGAACCCTGGTGTTCCCAAAATGAAAATCCTTCACTTACCAAAGGGACAGGCATTTGGCAAACTTCACCAAAACGAGACTTGGCCAGGCTGGGACTCTGGTCCCATCCAAGAAGCGTCCCTCATGCTTTGCACAGACGAGCTTGTCTCTGTCCTGCACTTCCCTCAAGCACACATGAAGTAAAAACCAAACCTCTCACCTTCTTCTCTTTCTTGCCAAAGCTGAGCCCTGGTGTCCCCTTCTCCAGCACCAGGCAGGAGATGCCTTTGGGGCCTGGGCCTCCTGTGCGACACATGACCACATATACATCGGTGTCACCTCCTCCACTGATGAAGGCCTACAAAGGGCACAAGAAGAAAGGAGTGGCTTTGATATGCTAACCCTGAGCCTGCAGCAGCAGCTGGGGTATGAAGACAGAAAGGCAAAGACCCCATGGCCAGGAGGTATTTAGGGATGCAACTGTACTAAGCTCTGATGAATGCTCTGCAGAGCATTCTACCTTGAGAGAAAACACAGAGACAAAAAGACAGTAGGAAGTGGAAAGGATGGTGAGACCCAGGCCCCCCTGTGCATGCAGTGCCATCCAGCAACTTTAGGAGGAGCAAAGAGGTACCTTGGAGCCATTCAGGACGTAGGTATCCCCTTTCCTCTGAGCTGAGGTCAGCAGGGAAGCTGCATCACTTCCACTTCCTGTTCAAGAGGTAAGGAAGCAGCCAGTGAAGCAGCAGGTCCAGAGCCTGCAAACTGTCCTAGGGATTGTCCCCAGTGACACTTGGGTTTGTACCACAAACATCTCAGCAAGGATCATCTGCCCCTTCCCAACTGCCTGCTGACTGCCCAAATGAACACGAAAAGAAACTTTTCACCTTCAGCTCCATGCAATCTTCACTCCAGTTAAACCATTGTTAGGAGTGAGGAAAGGGAGAAGATTCTTTGGTTGAGGATGCTCACCTGGCTCAGTCAGGCAGTAAGAAGCAAATTTTTCCATGCTACAGAGCGATGGGCAGAACCTGTGCCTCTGTTCCTCATTGCCAAAGGTGTCAATCATCCAAACACACATGCTGGAGGAGAGAAGGAGCAGCATGACAGCACATGAACACAGCCCTGGGAGGAAGGGAGTCATGCAAGAACATCCCTTGCCAAACAGAAGAACAAAGCTCCACGGGGTTCAGTCAAAAGCACCATGGCCCGAAAGCATGTTGCTCCACCTCAAATCAGAACAAAGCTGGGTGTCACAACAGCCAGAAGGAAGAAGATCACCTTCCATTCACCACAAACCCTGTGGAACAGCAGGTTCTTATTTAACAGCCTCAGTGTTCTCCTCAGTGCTAAGCCCTACTTTCCCTTCAGAAAATGCACCTGGAAGAAAGAGGCATCCTCACTCCATCCTTCTGTGCCAAGTGAGCCCATCACTGACCATGTCTGTACAAGCAAGATTGGGCACGGGTATCAGCTGGTGCCTCTGGGCTCTGTCACAGTATGACCAAAGCACAAAGGCTTTTTCCAGGCAGGTTACTATCTATAGACAGCTTAAGTGGCAGAGCAGGGAACAAAATCCAGGACTTAATCCCATTTTGCATGCCACAAAGCTAAAATTACTTCTTGGTGACATCTCAGTTTTTGCAGCCTGTTTGTTTACTGCCATCAAGAGATCCTCATGAGGAGGTGTCTGCTTGGAGTCCTGACTGTAAATAATCAGCAGCACCATGAGTGCTATCTTCAGCTGGATTTAGAGCCCACAGAACATCCATGTTCTCAGCCAGGCTGACACCATCCACCACTCCTCAGAGATACTCACTTGTGGATGCTCATATAAGCAGTGGTGCTGGTACATCCTGTTGATAAAGCTTCAAAGATTACAGAGGTATCAAGTCGGGACAATCCAGAGCCACCAACATCTGGTTTCACATAGATCCCACCAAATCCTAGCTGGGCTGCCTTCCTCATTGCTTCCACAGGGAATATTTCCTATGGGGGCAGGTAGAGACACCACAAAGGAATATTCAGGATGAATTTAATCTCAATATTCAAATCTCTTCTACCTGGTACACCTGGGCTACTGAGTCCAGTCCCAACCTCCTGCAGGGTTGAAGCTAATTGGGTGGGTTAAAGAGGCAACGACCTAGACAGACACCTACCATCTTCAGGAGTAAATTCATATTTTCAGACAACTGAACAGCCTGGCTAGGAAAGCTTCAAGGAACTTTTGATGGCTTCCCACTCTGGCCACAGCTGCAGCTTCAAAGGAAATCTCTACAGATGGAGCATTACAGCACCAAGGAGCTATCACAGGAAACCCTCTGATGAAACCCAAGGCTCACAACATCACAAGGGAGGAAAAAAGCAAGTAGTACAACCCTTTTGAGGCTGCCCTACCTTTTCATCCCACTCAGCCATGTGAGGAGCCATCTCCTTGGCAGCAAAGTCGAGGGCAACTTTTTGGAATTCCTTCTGCTCCTCAGTCAGGCCAGTGGATGCTAGGAAAGCAGGAAGAGATCAGAGTGTCTGTTACTGGTAAGCAAGTGCTGTCACCTCTTCTGTACCCAAAACAATTCAGTGTGCCTCAGCTTGCACCAACAGCTCAGGATCTCTGCTGCAGAGACTACTTTTCCATTGGTCAGGGCCATCATGAACTGTGCTGACACAGGGCAGTGGGCTTTGGGAGGGGCCTTTCTTAGGACCAAACAAAGCCAAGGTCCCAGCTCGTGTCTACTCAAGGCTCACTGCACTGCAAGACTGGGATAGGGGCTGCCCATGGCAGCTGTCACTCCATCTCACTAGGTCTATGCTGAAGAAACAAGAGGACACAGTCCTGGGGCTTCGAAGAAATGACACTTCTTTTTGAGATACTGATTCACAGTCAAGCTTGAAGACCCGTGAAGATCCGGCACAGGTACAGGGAAGGAGGTTTACTTGCAGGTGAGCTCTGCTGGGCATCAGGACAGCCACGGCCCGCCTCCTCCTGCCCGCAGCTGCTGCAGGAGCAGAGACATCTCCTTCTGATGCCCCTGGACGCCGACCTGCCTTCACCCCAGACCGCCTCCCTCCCTCCCTCCCGGCAGCGCTTGCAGGGTGTCCCCGCTGCCAGCTCGGCCTCGGCTCCTCGCAGAGGCAGGCGGGGGGAAGTCCAGGGCTCTCCGTCCCGCTCTCCCGGCAGCCACAGAGCCTTACGGTCGATGCAGGAGGCGATCCCCCTGCGCGGCGGCAGCGGCAGCAGCAGCCGGGCCGCGAACCGGGAGACAGCTCGCCAGGCCATAGCGAGGCCGGCCGGGAGCCGTCAGCCGCTCGGTCCGTCCGTCGGTCCTGCGGGGCAGGCTGGGAGCTGTAGTCCTGCCGGGGCGCCTCCTGTTCGCGCGGTGGCTGCGGGGAAGGAGGCGAGCCCACGGGCCCTGCCTGCCTGACTTTTTGCATAACGGTCACCCACTTCCGAGTGCCATCGGGAGGGGAGCGGCGAGTTTTCTCCTTCTGCGCAGGGGTTTGGGCGAGGCGAGAGCATCCTTCTCCTCTGTCCGAAGAGAGGGGGCTGCTGCGGCCAGAGCCGGTGAGGGGGAGCCTGGGCTGGACGGGAGGGAGGGGAGACCCTTGGCAAAGAAGGTGGAAAAGTTGATGCCAGCCGCTTTGGCAGAAGGAGGCCAGCTCAGAGCTGAGTAACTTATAACGGGCTGCTGGCAGCAGGGGGCAGGGGTTGGAGAGGCCAAATTGCTCCCTTTCCCGAAGGGACTTCGCGTGCATAATCTCCCTGAGCACCAAACTGAGCCAGACAACCCTTGGTGCCAGGATGGACTGAGCTCTGGAGGTGAGCTCTTCTGCCTTTTCCAAAAGCACAGCTCCTCCTGCACGGCAGAGAGGGGCCATCCATAGGCCGAGCACCTTTGGGTCATTTCTTCAACAGCTGCACCACTGAGCAGAGACGCAGCCCTTCTGCTGATGTCCATCAGCACTGCTCTGGACGGCCTGCCTGCCTCCAACACACCAAGGGCGTGGTCCTCAACCAGTGCCAGCGTTTGCACTGATAGAGGAAATGGCTCAGCCCAGTGCAGGACATTTATTTACTCTCCACTGACTGTACAGCTTTTACTGTTCTCTGTTTCAAATAGCTCCACTTTTTTTTCAGCTTGCCTGAATAATCAGTAACTCTTCTCTCCTTCAGCAGGTGCTTCTCAGTGAAGAGAAGATAATTCAAAGAGACCAGAGATGCCTTGGCCAAGCAGAAAGAGAGACAAAGGAGCAGTAGCAGGTAGGTCTGTGCTGACATCCTAACTAATTTAGCATCTCACCAAGGGTCCAAGCTATAGTGAAAGTGCAGATGTCATTTTAACTGTCTGTCTGTCAAAGCCACATGTCTTCCAGACAGCATTTCCTCTGTAAAACGGGCTGAGCATCCATGTGTGACTGAGACAAGACTGCTAGATATACAATAGGGGCAAGGGTGTATTCTCAGCACAGAGTGGTTAAGAAATGCCCAGTGAGGAAGAACTTTCACATCCTATGTGTTAGAGCTGGTCAAAGCATATCCAGTGTAGTGTCAGGAAGCTGATGTGGTACCATCTGTGAAAAAAACCCCAAAAGCAAAACCCTTACACGTGAGACAACATTATGTGGTGTTTAAGGTTGGAGATGAAAAAATGACACAGATAGCCTCATCCATGCCACTCATCATCTTAACTGACTCCAGCAAATAACCACCTGCTTGCCCTTTAATCACCTAGTAACTGTCTTTTGCTGTCTGGGTCCTGGACAGGTAGCCCAGTGAAGGCTTCAGCTAAGGTTTCCAGCTAGTGCAGTAACTGAAGTAGCTTGCTTTGCTGCTGAATTCTCCTGTTATTCACCAGACTCACCTCAATTCAGCTACACTTCATGTGAGTGACATGGTGACTGACATGGTCAATCCTGGCTTTTTTATGATTGACTACTAAACAACATTTGTGCACACCACACACAAACACAGCCTTATTTTCAAGTGCAAACTAGAAACACTCAGAAACACTGGTCTATTCCTTACCATAGCATCTGGGCTACACCAAACTTCTGCTGCAGTCAAAGACCAGTATGTGAAACCAGCTTGGACAACTAAAAATGTTTCAGCACCAGTCTTTACCTGAAACAAAATGTGTTTTATCTGATGGGTTTTTTTTAATTATTTCTCTTAAGATAAAAAAGAGCCTGATGCCAAAATTGCTAAAACTGAGGAGGAGACTCTGGATAAGGAGGAAGAAGAGAAGTCCACAAAACCTCCAGCTGGGAGTTCCAAATCAGGATGGAAGAACTGGAAGAAGACAAAAGAATCTGACTCTGGTGGGGAGGAAAGCAAGATGACATATTGCCACTGGCTCCTGAAATCAGAACCAGAGAGCAGGCTCGAGAAGGGAGTGGATGTGAAAGTAAGCACTGACACCTGTCCTTCACTCAGCAAAGCACAGCAGCAGTTTCACTACGACCCAGAGCATTAGTGCCTGATGCTGAGTTGCAGGACCAGACAATTCAGATGGCAGTATTAACACTATTGTGCCTTTGCTTCTCAAAAACCATCTGTCTTCTGGGAAATAGAAAGACAGGGTGACAACCTGGGGTTTGATACTTAATAAAAGGGGAACTCAGATGCTCAGGATTCTTAGCTGTTGCTAGCAGGGGCAGTACCTATTTCAGACTCTGCTTTTACAGTGCTGCAGTCTTCCTCCTTTGTGAAGGCTTTCCCTTAGGCCCTGTGGGAACAAAAAGAAAAATGTGTCAAGTTTTGACTGTAATTGAAGGAGCTGCTAGGAACAAATGTTTAGGCACAATGTAGACAATGAGACAAGAAAGTTTCAAACTACCTCCTGAACTTAACCTCTATTTTCATTCCATTTGGCAGTTCAGCATTGATGACTTGAAAGCTCAACCCAATCAGACAACCTTCTGGGATGGAATAAGAAACTATGAGGTAAGGAACACATGTCCAAAGATGGACTCACTGAAATAGCACTAGAAAAAAGGTGGCTCTCCCCACGGATAACTTGTTCTCTTTGCCTGAAGGATTTCCTTTTGAGGCACTCTGCCTGTTCTGACAGGTCCATTTCGACAGGAGTCAAAACTCCTGCCTCTTTGCCTCTAGGTCAAAGGCAGGTTCAAGCTGGGTAATACTCTGTCAAATGACCCAGTTGTTCTTTAGCTTAGACCAGCTTTTATTTCCCTTGACACCTTTTAGCAAGGCTGTACCCCAAAATACTGTGCCCTGCCCATGCACAGCTTTCTGTTCCAGGCCTCTCAATCCATGGGCACTTCCCCTACTATATATGATCTTCCCTCTGTATATGCTTCTCCTTAGATATGCTCAGCTGCTTGTGTGCTGGCAGGTAACTTAAATCTGCTCTCTCTGAACAAGGCTGGCTGAGCTGTTGAATTCCTACATACTTTCTAACCAACAGGATCTTGCTCCTTAGCCTTGTTTTACTTCATTTCATTGCAGCACAAAACATCTGTACAGTAACTGTGAGAAACCTGAGTAGCTCTGAAGCACATATACCTCTCCTTAGCTCTTGTGCCTAGCTGCTTATATTGAAACCCTGAGGGCTTGATACAAAGAGCTCAAAGTCTCTCATTTACACCTAACAGGCAAGGAATTTCCTGAGAGCCATGAAACTTGGGCAGCAGGCATTCTTCTACCACAGTAACTGTAAAGAGCCTGGCATTGTTGCCATTGTCAAGGTGAGTGCCTCTTTCTCCTGTGTTTCAGGGTGAGGGGAAAACATAATAATCGATGTGTTATCAAACAGCTACTTCTGTCTCAGGCACCAAAGGAGTGCAAAAGTTGTCCACACTGCTCTGACAGCCATACAATTCTGCAGTGCTTCAACCCAAGAAATGGAAAGGAAGGAAATCCATTTCACCAATTCAGGGAAAACAAGGCTGATTTTTGCACTAGGATTATTCCTTATGTCTAGTCACAGCTTGCTGAAGGGCATTTCATACCCTTTGCTGACAACAGTTTTTAACTGATGGGAACTTGTCTCACATTCTTCTCCCCTTCTGCTTCAGATTGTAAAAGAGGCATACCCTGATCACACACAGTTTGATCAGAAGGATCCTCACTATGATTCCTCCAGCAGAAAGGAGAACCCCAAATGGTCCATGGTAATGTAGTAAATGAAATACTGCTGTTTCAAGCTCTGCGTGCAAGCCAAGGGGAGGTAGAAGCCTCTTTGCATCATATTGCATATTTTCTTAAGCTTCTGTCCTGGCCTAGCTACCTTTTTCTCTCTTAAGAGACAGCCCAATCCTGATTGTTTTCTCTGCCTTTCCCCCTCTCTCTTCCAGAAGGCTGCCAAAACGTATCCCCCTACATTTTCAAATCTTCCTTGGATGCATGGCAGGATTCTGGGTTAGGAAAGGGAATGAACATCCTTAAGCACCACTCTCAGTCTACAGCAAACAAAGCTGTAGTTTTGAGGCACACTAAATTACAGGGAAGTGACTCTGCACAGGCTGCCTACATCCCACATCTTAGTTCTGTGTTGTCTGTGACAACAGGAATGTCTGTTGCTAGTGCACAGTGCTCAGATTCATGTAAACAAATTGCCTGCCAGAAGTCTCTGAAAGCTCTTTCAGCCCTGAGCAGGAAAAGCTTCCAGATCACACATCAGCCATTTGCTTCAGTTTACAATCTTAATCCTTGCAAAGATCTTAGGTGACATCTGGAGGCTCTGTCCTTCTCCAGCCATGCTCCTTTGCTCCCCAGGTGGATGTCCAGTTCGTGCGGATGACGAAACGCTTCATCCCCCTTTCTGAGATCAAGGCTCACCACCTGGCACACAAAGCAGAGGGAGGGCCCCTCAAGAACATGATGCTCTTCACAAGACAACGTCTTTCCATCCAGCCACTGACACAAGGTAAGAACCTTCTTTTGTGGACTCAGTGCCATTCCCTCTGAGAGGCAGCCTTTCCCTCAGAGAACTTGGCAGTTCCACTTATGGCTTTTTCTTCCTTACCTTTTCAATGCAGAGGAATTTGAGTTTGTCTTGAGCCTGGAAGAGGAAAAGCCACATTAAGAAACTGACAGCAGCACAGCTTCTACCCAGCCTGCTGATGCCTCTTCCTGAACCAGCATAATTCTCAAGTTTACTTGCTCAGTTGCAGCAACACAAACATGCCTGCACATGACTTACACCTACAGGTCCCTTCTTCTGACACATTGTAATTTTTGCTTATTTTTAAATAAAGCCTTTTGGAATCACTTGCAGCTATTCAGTTTTTAATAGTGGAAAAATCTGCAATGTCTCTCTTGAAGGACCAAACATGTGCATCCTCCTGGAGGGTGTTTACTACAGGATCCAGTGTGGTTCCATGGACTCCAAAGGAATCATTTTGCTGCAGAAATGTACCACTAAGCTTCTGTCTAAAACAAGAAGATTCAGATGTATACATACATCCAGCCCTACTGCTGCAAAGCCAACCACAATTAACTTGCTGCAGGTACAAAGCTTCCTATGTTTTTGGGTTTTTTTCTACTGACATCAGGGAAGTAGGAGAAAATAAAGCTGCCTTGCTAATTTTTAAGCTACTTGGGTCCTCCACTCTTTGAAGGTCCACGTTCTAAGCAGTGACATAAGCTTAAGGAAAGACCAAGAGATCCCAAACCAATAAAATCAGAGCTGGCAATGTAATCCATATCAGACAAAATGCACAGCATTTGACAGCCAGGACTGGCTCTTTTTAATTCAAGAGACAAAAACCTCAAGTTTTAAAATACAGCCATTGAAAAGACGACGAATTAAGAAACATGTAAACACAGCAGAGGCTTAATTACAGGTTGCACTGCTTGGTTTAGTACTTGCACACTCCCCCCCACCCCCCCACCCCTGCTGACTCTGCCTGGGAGAGAAAGTAAGGACCCAGCTCAAGGGAGCACAACTGCTTGAGCAGTGTCTGTCCCTTCCCATGCTAATGAAATGCTTTTCTAAAGTACCTTGTCCTGGAGTGACCTTATGCTTCAACGTCTCTCTAAAGATGCTCAGCACATCTGCTCCACCCCAGACAGACAGAGGGCCTAGTGGGCAACAGGTTGAATGGTCCATTTAGATTCAGTACAAATGGGGACTGTTTCTGAATTCTGCTTTCACAAGTAGGGACAGGGGAGAGGGGCTCAAAGTAGGAAGAAAACCCAAACCCCAACCCAACGTACAGGCTCATGCACCTTTTCCAAGTAAGCCCTCCAGAAGCAAGGAACAGATGTGTCACAGAAATCTCCTTACAGTGCATTGTCTTGGCAGACCATTTTCTTACATCAAGTACTGATTCTGTTAAGCCAGTAAACAAAACACTCCTGGAATGCAGAGACATCTTCATCCATGGGGTTTACCACATGGCCTCAATCCAGAGGAACAAGCAAGGACAAAAAGAAAATTGTTGGTGGGATGGGAGCTGAGGGAAAGCTAGAGGGTGGTTAGGGTGCTGCTGTGCTCAGCTCAGCCATGAAAGATAGTCTGCTATCCCCAGAGGCTCCCCGTGGGAGCTTCACTGTCTCTGAAAGACTGGGTATTGCAACAGCACAGGTGGCTCCCCCTACGCAGAGGGGGAGTAGAGTGAGTGTCAAAACCAACATCCAGATTCCTTTGCCATGTGAGACCTGCAGCAGGTTACCACCCCCTGCCCTGGTGTAACAAGGTAGTTGTCTAAAGTAAGCTTTTCCTTCAGTCCTAGGAAGACATGGCTCCAGCCCATGGCACAGACTTCTCATGTAAAGAAAAGCAAGCCAGGTCTTCACTATTACAGAGCAGAAACATGGTGTGACACAAGCATTCAGCAGAGATGAGATCATTAGTGTCCTCTACAACAGAGTGAGACTGTCCAGCTCTACTAAAAACCACAACCTTATACATGGTGAGTAAAAGATAACTTACTTTGGCAAGCAGAAACACACATTTATCACTGAAATACAGTAGCTGTCATTACATAAAAAGCTCCCCTTCCCACCCAGACCCCACTCCCTCCACCAGCACTGTTCCACTAAACAAAGCAGAAGATACTTCCATTTCCCAGCTGCCAGACAACTCTTCTCCATTCAGCTGCAGGACAGAGGCAGAGGACATTCACTCCAGAGTCAAAAGGAAGCTAGACAAAACCCTAGTGAGCCACAAACTCATAGAGAAATCCAGACAAATCCCACTTGAGAGAGTTCATATCCCAGCATTTAGTGCAGGCTTGTCTCTCCATCTAGGAGGAGTTCTAACCACCTGCTTCCTTGAGGGACATCTAAACAGGATGGATATTCTCCAGACTCAGTCAATCAAGTCTACAAAGCCACATCTAATTTTTTTATGGAGGAGTCACTCCCTTTCTGGGAACATTCTCATGATTCTACTTAGCTGAAGACCAAAATCAGCTTATTTTAAAAAAGAAAAAACCCACCCTTCAGCTTCTCAGTTCATAGCATACCCTCAGACCTCACTGGTGACTTCAGGTCAGGCCTCAGGAATGTGTCTCTGGAATCAGAGAGCTCTACCTTCCTTCCAATTGCTTCCTGGCTTCATCTAGCAGCACGCACAGGCCATGAGCTTAAAACAATTGCATCCACTTTCTGTCCTTCTTAGTCCTCATCCTGCAGGCACAAAGGAGCAAACAACCCAATACACACGTTTCTGTACTGCTGTCTGTCCCTACTACAAAGCCTGCTCTGTCACAGGGGCGCAGACAGGAACAGGGCAGCATGTGCAGCATAAGCCCACTCCCAAGAGTCTCCACTTATTTCTCACATTCCAGGACTATTCTCTAGACCTCTCATGGCTGATCTACGCCTGCTCTGCAGCAGCAACTGGGACCTGTACCAGTGCAGCAACCAGAGGGCACTCGGGCAGCTGCCAGGACAAGACTAGGAAGGCACTGCTCTTGGCCAGGAGCCTTCCCTGCCCCTGCTCCTTGCTCACCCAGCAGCACTGGGACCTTCACCACTCTGCCCAACCTTTGCTACCTCCTACTGCATTCACATGCCTCACTCCCTCCTAGCAGCCAGAGCTCCACAGCACAGCAGTCAGGAGCTCTACAGCAAGGGCACAACAGCACGCCTGCTGCCCGTGCTCCACAGCTGCGTGGTAGTCCCAGGGCTGAGTCAACTGCATTAGGTAACTGTGACAAGGAATCCAACACCAGAGTGAAGAGGAAGAGGAGGCAGCCAGGGAGTAACACTAAGCAATTTCAAGTAGGCTGCACCTCAGTCTCTGACTCCCTCCTCTACCTTCCAGCTAATCACTGTGTCAGTTTCCCTCACCAAGATTCCAGAAAGGCAAGAAAAATATCCATCCTACACAGCCCCAAAGCATCCTCCACACCGCTGGGAAGAAGCAGCAGATTTGGCCTTCACTTGCTCTCTCCTTCCCCACTGCCACACCGAAAGGGTCTCGGGGCAAAGAGGAGATCAGGCAGCTCCGCAGCCTCTGGACACACGCCTCAAAGCAGCCGACCCCAGAGGAATGTAGTTGTTTGGGAAGCACTGAGGTACCTTCAACTCTGCACCACCAGTGCTCCAGCTTGCCTTGCCCTCCCATCCCCTTCCCACCCTAGGAGTCCTTTGAAGAAAGGAATTAAGTCAAAAACAGATATTAATTTTCATGAAGTCTCTGAAGTGTTTTCTCTTCCTTCTTGCTGCTGTCCCCACCGGCTCCACAGCAGCCTCCCTCTGCGTGGCCTCTCACTGCCGGCCGTTGCTCTCTGCAGGCTGGCTGGGGGTCTTGGCCTCGCTGTGTGAGGATGTCCCCTCAAAGCGCTGGGAGGCGATGGCTGCTTGGTGGGACATGCTCTTCCTCACTATGTCTCCTTTCCGCCAAAGCACCACCTCCTGTAGTAACACAGCCAGCAGGGCTTGTCAGGGCTTGGGAGACCTTCTCCTGGTCCCACCCAGACCCAAAAGCTGAACCACGCTGCCCCAGGCGAGCAGCTTGCACCCAGGGAGAACTCAGCCTGTGCTGGCATGTTCCACCCACAGCAGTGCACATGAGGCTGCTTGCAGGAGCAAGCAGAAGCCTTGCAATGCAGCCTTCCTGAAAATTTGGGTACAGCTCTTCTCCCTAGGATCTGAGCACATAGATACAGCCCAATGGACATCTAGCACAGAATCACAGAATACCCCACAAGGATCACTGAGTCCAACTCCTGTCTCTGCACAGGACAACCCCAAAGTCACCCCATGTGTCTAAGAGCATTGCCCAGATGCTTCTGGAATTCTGTGAGAGTTGGTGCCATGACTGCACCCCTGGGGAGCCTGTTGCAATGCTCCACCACTCTGGGTGAAAAACCTTTTCCTAACATCTTAACCTGAACCTCCCCTGGCAGAGCTTCATGCCTTCCTTTTTGTCTAGGGCAGCTCTGTCCTATTGCTGTTGTCTACCACATTGGAATTGATAAGGTGAAGCACAAAAGCTCCACAAGGCAACAGAGCAGAAAAGAAGTCTTAGGTGGGCACCTTCCACATGCATCCCCACCACCACACCATCTGACCTGCATGGCCCATTCCTCCTAGACCATCTTTGTACACTCTAATTCATCTAGTCCTTACAGAGGTTCAGTCAAGAACATGATTCTCCCTCATGGGAATCTCGAATTCCCAGAAGGTCCTTACTGTATCCCAAGCAACAGCCAACAGGTCCAAGAACTGGGAGCTCTGTTTCTCACCTGCTGTTTAAAGTAGCGTCTCTCTTCCTCATCAATCAGCACCAGATTGAGGTAATAACGCACTGAGAACTTCTTATTGATGTCCCTCATGGTTGGAGTCAGCTCATAGCCAGCCAGAAAAAGTCTGATGGGAATGGACTCCCCTACAAAATGCACAGAACCATCAGCACAGGCAGAATGCACAGATATAAAGTAGAGAGCAGCAGCAAAACAAAACCTCACTAGGCCACAAATGTTATGACCATTTCCACAAGTGGAGTAAGAGGAGCTAAAAGACCTCAACTCCCTTCAAAAATCAGCACATGTGATCCATAGCCAGATCCTGCCCTTGCTGACAGCTATTCTATCTCCACAGCACAGGACTCAGCTGGGATCTGCATCAAGATAGCACTGCAGGAAAAAAATGAGTAAGGTGACATTTTCTCTGGTAGGTGACTCTGCTGGGCAGTGGAACTGGAAAACCAGTGGCACAGGAGATTGGCACAGAGCTAGAACACCATTTTTCTGCTCCAAGCTGCAGCAGTGCCAGCTGGTGGCCCATGCCAACAGTAAATTTAGATCCATTCCTGGTTCTGCCTCTTGCTTCAGCAGAAGAATTAAGTCATTGCAACTCATTATGCCTCAATTCCACCTTATCGTACTAGAGAAGGAGAGGAATCACCTATGTAAACTGCTGACAGTCCCCCAGTGAAATAGGATGCATGCTACTGCTAAGCACACAGATTCAGCTGAAGATACTGCAGGACTCCTATTCCCACCCCAAAAGTCTTCAGAAGAGGAATCCTGAGGGGTTCATCTGCCTTCTCACCTCTCACAGGTGCCCCATCCATGATCTCATATTTAGCTATTGTGTCATTCTCATGATATACGTTGGGTCCAGTCCCTGTTGTTTCTCTCTTGATGATATCTATCTCCATGTGTTTGATCTTGATTCTCACCAGCAGAAAGTAGATCTTTCCAACAATCACATCTTTTAAATGATACCTAGCACATGGAGGAAGAAAGCACCACAATCAAACACTGCACAGCAGACCAGGACTCAGACTGAAGAGTGGGAGCTTTCTTGTCAAGACACTTTGCTCTTATCTGTGGCCACAGCTCTACGTTTCAGATAGCATATCAGCCACCACCTCCATTAGGCTGCTGTAAACAGCACTTCATCTTTCATCCTCCACTCTTCTGGAAACTGACAAGAACATGCAGCATGATCAGATCAATTAAAAACAGAATTTCAGGCTGAATATCTGCAAGAAACACCTGTGACAGCAAAGCCTCCAAACCCAATTTTTTAGGTCAATTAAAGCTAACCCAAATGTTACACTGCTGGGAGATTTGCTAGCATCAGCTTTAAAGGTAGTTTTTTTAAAAGAGTTTTTTCTGTGTCTGAATTAAGGTCACACTTGAGCTGCATTGTCTGGTAAAGAGCAGATGTTAGACCTCAAAGACACTTGGAAATACTGATCTTTCCAAGGATCCATGGAACGTGAAGTTACTGCAACAGCCTCAAGCTGTACTGCAAGCTCAGTAAGCCATAGCCACTGCTTCCCACTCCAGAAAGAACATTTATGGGGTAAGGCCTCACAGTTCCTTAACCAGGATCCAAACTGTCTGCCAGGCTCCCTGGAGCACATGAACCAAGAAGCCCTTGGAGGATCCCATACAAGAGACGCCTCAGCCTTCCAAGCCAAGCTGTCCCCTGGAGCAGATGGTTCCCCACAGCCACTGGCTGCTCTCTAGAGACTTACTTGGACTTGTTATACTCGAACTCAATGTGCAGGCAATCCTCAATCCCCACCTCCATCTTAATAGAGGAGTTGAGCTCTGGGTAGGTGCTCAAAGTGTGCACGACTATGTCCATCTCCTTCACCACATCATTCAGTCTGCGGCTGACAGTCGCTCGGAGGAAATACCTGCAAGGAGAGTCCTCTTCCTGTTAGGGCTGTACAGGTAGCAACAGAAACAAAGCAGGGAGGGACATGGGGCTGAATGGATTGCACTGGGCTATCCAAGCAGTCTTAACTGGTACCTTGGCTTCTGGAGCAGCCAACACCCCGTGTTGGAAAAGACAGAAGGGAATTTTCAACTGGAAAAGCAGACTCTTCTGAGACTTCTCTAAGCTCTCATGTGTTTGTGAGCCTGAGTTACCTGAGCACCACTTTGGGGACCTGAGTAACAGCTTGCACATGTTAAAACCACTGCCCTTTTGCAAGGGATTAGATCACACCGGGCTCCACAGACACACCTCTTTCTGCAGATCTCAGAATCTTCCAACCCCCCCTTGGAAGCCAGTGACTGGATTTCAAGTCAACTGGAGTGCCTGGATGTGAAATACAGTTTGCAACATATAAACAAGATACAAGCTGGACCTCTGTTTGCATACAGAACAAAATTAAAGTCAACCAGACTGATTACAAGGCAGGAAAAATGTCCCCAATGGAGACTAAAGCAAACAATTTCTTTGGGGTTTTGAATTACCAAACAAATCTGAAAGTATCCAGTTGATTCAAAAGGGGCTGATTTCTCTTGCCACTTAAAAGGGACAAAGCAAGTTCCATAAAGCCTGATGCAAGCTTATAAAAGTAGAACTCTCAAAGACAGCCTTTTGCAGCTCAGCCCACCAAAATTCATTTGGAGTTACAAGCTAAGCTTGCAAGGATGTCTGGGAAGGGATGCTGCACGCCAGAGTCATCCCAATAAATATCAGCACTGCACACTGCACAGAACCAAGAACTAGGGTCAGCAAGGGGCAGAGACTCACCTTAACTTCACATTCTGCCCTGTGTAGGACTCATAGGGTTTTTCCACATGTGTGAATTCGAAGTCAAATGTCTGTGATTGAGTGAATTCCCCAGGACGGGCCAGGTCTTTCACCAGAGACACGAACTCATGGTGGTTTCCTCGGTCATAGTAGAGTTCTAGGAAGACAGAAGTCCAGGTTAAGCAGTGATGCTTCATCCCACATGACACAGTGAGGAAAGGCAGGAGATTTCAGAGTTACGAGCCACTCTCTTGTCCAGATCATTGCTTCCTTCACCACTCCTCAGACAGCCTGCCAGGGGAGCCTGTGGCTGCAACATACTCCACTTGTTCACTGTTCTCCATTGGAACCAGGTGCAGGCCAGAACTGTCCTCCCTGAAACAGGGAGAAGTCCACACAGCCTCACCTATTACTATGAATGAGGAGCTCAGCTTGCCTTAGGGTGACACAGGTCACCTATTATCAATATTAATTACGTTCAGCCAGTAATTTTCTACACCATGTTCCAGGCCAAAGGCATTGCCACTCTAAAGAGAGGAAAAAACATCACTGCTTCTCTAGAGCAGCAAACAGTGACAGAGCAAAGTGCTAGGAGGCTTCCAGCTTGTTCCTGCTTATCCTTTGACAACAAAGTTTGAGTGGTCTTCATTTGCACCAGGGAAGAAGGAACAGTGGAAATCCTTGTGGTCAGTGCAGGACTACCACATTTGTGGGGAGACAACAGAGTCAGCTGTTCCACCAGTCCCTGGTTAGCACAGGGGTGGCCACGTGAACACCACTGAGGGAAGAGTGTTCACCTTTGGAAGCACTGTTCAAACCAGCTCAGGTAACCAACATGATCACATTGCTTCAGTTTTCCCCACAGCCTCCTGGCGTCAGCAGGAAACAGTTTCCTCCTTTAATGAAAGCAATCACCTCTACACTTCCACAAAGTTTTCTCCCTTAAGTCAAGGCAATAGAAGATTAAAACTCTGCAATCTGCATTAACAGCTCTGTATTACACACAGCCATCAATGAAATCTGCCCTTCCCACCCCTACGTGTGAGCTGTGTGACTACGAGACACCCACAGAGTCCTTCTGGAAGGTAAAGCCTCAGCCAATCTGATATGGTTAGATGAGGAAAGAAAAACCTAAGGCATCAGACAGTCATATACACACAAGTTCACTGTCAGCACTAAACTGTTCAGAGGAGGCTTCTGAGAGGTACTAGCAGCATTCAGGAACTGAAATGAGGCTCAGTTCTCTGCTCCTTGAGGTGCACGATGAGACTTCAGCTTTTAAGCGATGTCTGTTTCTTACAGCCCTTGGTCACCTTATCTCTATAATGGACATACTGGCACTGCAACACCCCTCACTTATGCAGAGCAGCAAGTGCCATCAAGACCTTAAGGTTAGGCAGGCAGGTGACATAAATAAACTGACTGCACTGAATATGAGTCCATTGAGAGGACAGTGCTTGTTGATGTGACAGGGAGAAGCCACGTGCCACATAAAAAGAGGAATAGATCATCGTGCCACACGATGCAAGCAAGGGGAGGTGAATGTCAGTGTACTAAGTTCTCTGCTACCTTGGAAGGGCATTCTGCAGCCTTTAGAAGAGGAAGGACTGATGCTTCATATGGTTCAGAAGACATTAGCATGTCAAAGCTGTAATTTCAGGTTTTCAGAGTTTTGAGTTTTCCAGATGAGAGAACAGAACCTGCCAACATTTTGGTAGCATGCTCAGGACACAGTAACTGCAGGTGACCCAAAACCTTACATGGGTTCTCTGCTCACTGGGGACTGTGTAGGGCAGCATTCCCAGTCTGGACCAGCCATCTTCCCCATGACAGCTCTGTGTCTGTCTCTCTACCTCTTAAATTGTCTCATGTGGATAGTGACCTCATGGCAGCAAGAATTTGGAACGTAAGGCAAGCAGTTCTGAGATGGAAAGCATCAAGGAAGGGCCATCAGCAGTACAAACTTCAGCACTGTAATAATGTGGCCAGGTGGACAAAAGGAAAGGACTCATGTCCAGCCACAGCAGCTCCTGATCCACTCTGCTTGGGCAATACTGTGAATTCAAAGCAGTTACTCTAAATAGGCATGGCTGCAAAGTCTTCCAAAATGGGGAATGAGAAGCAGGCAATGTGGCACAGAAGAGACAGCACGGAGCAGGAAGTGAAGCTCCTGCTTAATTTCCACTGATGATCATCTTAACCAAATAGCAGGAGGTCATAAGCTAGGTCCTGCTGAACAGGCTCCCTTCTACTCCATCATTTACAGACTCTCTCTGCCTGTCCCAAACAGCAGTGCCACGCACAAGCAAGGCCAGCAAAGCCACTGAACAGCAGAGCAGTATCGGGGCTAGGGGGGGAAAACCTCAAGTTCACTTTCTTATGCTGCATAATCTGCAATGCAAAGGCTCTTGGGCCACAGCTCACCCTGGGAGGGTTCAACCCGAGTCCCAAGGGCCACACATGTGAGGCATGCCACATCCCTGGCAACATCCTGAGCTTATTTTGGCTTGTGGGATTCAGGCACACCCATGGAACACAGACATCTCCACTTGGATGGAAGAATGGGTGTGGAAGCTACCCTTCCTCTAAGACAGGAAATATTAAATCTAAATTGGTTGCACACACAGATATCTGCAAGTTGTGAACAAGGTGAAGTCATCTGAATAACTGTGCAGGGACATGTGGGCACTCACTTGTAGAAAATAAATGATGGAATTGGCTGAGCTGAGCCCACAGGCCTCAGGAGAGCTGATCTAACTGGGTAAAACTTGTGGTACAGAGGCTGGGAAGTTGCAGGTGGTGTTCTGAGATGCAGGGGCAAAACGCACCCAATTCACCCTCCACGGCAGAGCTACTGCTTCCCAGAGCAACTCCAGCAGCACACAGGCAATGCAAACAGACAGCTCATAGAGCTGTGAGTAAAGACAGCCTAGGGAAGGCCACCTGGGAGCTAGTTTTGCTAGCATGTCCAGGCTCAGACCTGCAGCTGCAGGATGGGAACCCAATTTTACCTTGGAGGCCTCCGAGCGTGTGCATTCTAGAACTGAAATGGGTGGCCGAGCAGAAGCGAGAAAATAGGGCGAGAGAACAATGACCTGGAAAAGGGCTGGAGTTCCCTCCCTTCCGCCGAGGCTCGAGCCGGGAGAACAAACCATACTGCCCAGCTCGGACTTGGGGGATAATAGGAATTCTCCGTGCAGCAAAGCACTGTTTGGGACTGAGCATAACCTACTTCTCCCCAGCGAGGGTTTCCCTGCCGTAGGGCACGGCGATGCTCCCTGGACTCACACCGTGCGTGCGAACTACCAAGGGTCTCACCAGCCCCCAACACTGCGCGACCGGGCTGGCTCGGGGAGCAGCAGGACACCCTCGGGGCCGAGCCGCCCCGCAGCAAGTCTGAGCCCCACGCCCCTCTCACCGATCTGCCCGATGAACTCCACTTTGATGCCCTGGTGCTCCAGCCGCCGGTGGGGGTTCTTGAGAGTGAGGACCACCCGCCCGGAGACGGTCTCCCCGTCGTAGAAGAGGAAGTATTTCTCCTTTTTGCCTTCCTCTGTCTTGTGCTCCACCCGCCGCCGGCTCTCGGCATCGCTCAGCACCAGCTCCAGCTCCGGGGTCTGCCCGAAGCCGAAGAAGCTCATGGCAGCGGGAGAGCGGAGTCCTCACGGCCCCGCTGGCAGATCGGCGGCTCCCGGCCTGCCCTCAGGCACCACGGACAGAGCTCTGCGGGGCCGAGCCGTACCGGATAGGACCCGGTCCCGGCGCCGGGGGTGGGGGGGCGGAGGGGGAGCCGTTTGCCTCGAAGGGCGAGCAGCGGCACGGCGGTGACAGCAGCCCAGCCCCGCGGTCAGCACTCAGGACAGCGGCAGAGGCCGGGACGGGGAGGGGGCCGCAATGCGGCAGGGACGCCGGTACCGGAGCGGCGGCGGATCCCTGCGGGCCGGCGCGTCCCCGCCTAGCGTTGGAGGGAGCCNGGGCCGCGCACCACGCATGCGCCGCCGACGGGCAGGACACCGGGGCCAAGACGCGCTCCCGCCCAGCCTTCCGGTCGGCGTCACGCCTCTTCCGGGAGACCAGCGGAAATCGTACGGGGATTGGCTGGGGGCGGCGGGAGCCGCACGGGGATTGGCTCAGGGCGCCAGGAACCGCGCGGGGATTGGCTGCGGGGTGGCGGGAGTGCGCGATTGGCCGGTTCGAAGGGTGCGGCGGCGGCGGCGGCAGGATGGCGGTGACGGAGGTGTCCCGTGCCCTGGCGCGGTGGCGGCTGCGGGATGTCGGGGCAGGTGAGGGGGGTCCGGGAGTGACTTGGTGTGTGCTGGGAATCAGAGGTCAGGGGGTACCCCGGTATGCGCAGGGGTGAGAGGTACCCGGCTGCGTGCGGGAGCTCAGGGGTTACCCTGTTCTGAGTGGGGATCAGAGGCCCTCAGCGCTGCTCTCCGCATCGGCTCCGGTAACGACAGCCAGTATCAGGTCTGGAGCTGTCGGCGCCTGTGTGTTCCCGCCCCGAGAGGATCACGCTGTGTTTACTTTGGGGTGTGTGGAGAAAACTTGGTCTCTGACATGTTGCTAAAACTCACTTCCTCTCAGTCTGGGTGAACACCGTCTGGGATCTGGATTTCACCGAGGTGGATCCTCTGGATTCCTGGATAGCAGAGGAGATTGCAGGAGGTGGGCTGGATGCTTTCACCTGCCTTTACCAGTCACTGTCACCGTTTGTGGCTGAGGACCATGAGAACAGAGAGGTAAGACCAACGGCTCTGGGTTGCAATCTGCCGAACAGAGACACTGGTCCTGTGCTCTTCTCTTGTTTTAGTCTGTACTGCCATGACATAATAGTCTAAGGCTGCCCAAAATGGTTCTTGTCATGTGTGCCAGATTGCTTCTGAGAGAAGCAAGTCCCAAGGTTAAAAATATCTATTAATATATTACTATGTATTTTAACATAATTAGAATCATAGAATCATGGAATCATTTAGGTTGGAAAAGACATTTAAATAAGACCATTAAGTCCAACTGTTAACCCAGCACTGACAGGCCACCGCTAAAGCCATGTCCCTCAGCACCACATCTCCATGATTTTTCAACCCCTCCAGGGATGCTAACTCACCACTGCCCTGGGCAGCCTGGGCCAGGACTTGACAACCCTTTTGGAGAAGAAATTAAGCACATGTTGTCATGTGATTTCTCACTGTTCCTTGTGTGTTTTCTCTCAGAATGTCTGGACCTTGTTTGCTGAGAACAACATCTCTCCTAATGCTCTGGTGGCCGTGCTGCACCACTTTGTCCAGGCAGGTCAGCACAAAAGAGCTAACGTCCAGCAGAGGGTTCATGCGTTGCACGCTGGTGGGCTGTACTTCTTACTGCTGGAAATCCCAGGTGAGGGAAGGGATGTGCTTCTGTACTGCTGGGTAAAACCTCCTTCAGGCAAAATCAGCTTTCTGTCATTTCTAAGAATTCCAGGTGGAGCAAGTGATGGCTTTTGAACTGTTTGCTTGATGTCCCTGAAATCCTTGGGGGATCATGCTCAGCCACACTGTTTGTGTGCTGAACAGCTGTTGTGGTCTGATGGCAGCTGTCCTACTCTCAGCCCAGGTCTGTGTTGCCATGTGACCTCTTAGTAGCTCTCTGACAAGGTCAACAGAGGAGTCTGCTCAATACAGAGCTGAAACCACGTGCATCCTTCTGGTTTGACAATAGTACACTGGGAAGGCAGAAGCTTATTCTTCTTCCTGCTCTGTAACCAGAGAGAATTTCACTGTGCAATGCTTTTGGGCAGGTTCATTTGTGAAAACAAAAGGATTTGTTTAAATTAACCAGTAGGTTAATTCACAGCAGTATCCTTTTGCTGATCTGGGCTGGGCAGCACATTTCCAGCTAGAAGGGGTCAAACAGCTGGTGATTCTGCTGGAGAATGTCATTGCTGATGCAGTTTGGTTTTGTTAAGCAATTCTTTATTCCTCTCCTGAACTTTCTGAGGCTCCCAGGACAATGCCTTTGTTCTGGCCATCTCCTTGGCTGCCAAAGCACATGGAAAGATGGCCAGATAATTTGATACTCTTCCTGTATTTTATCTGGAACATGACTGATGATGTCTCTTCTGAGCAGGCAGCGTAGCTAACCAGCTGTTCCATCAAGTGATGTTTGATAAATGTCTGCACACCCTGACAAAAAGTTGGCCTCAAGAACCTGATGTGGTGAGGAAAAGAAAGATACACACTCAAAGCTCTCAGACCAATGCAAGAAGAAACAGAAAGAAAGGAAAACCATGCAGGAACAGAAATGTAAGATGTCTGTGTAGTCTCCTCAGATATAAAAGTCTATCAATAAGCAAATTATTGGCAAGTTGTCTAATTTCTAGGTCAGTGTGATACTATTCCTCTTTTTGACCCCTTTCTTAATTCTTAACCTTTTATTCAGCAGTGCTCTGGATCCTCTACCTATTATTAGGAATTTCAGAGGTCTGATGAGTCAACATTAAGCAGCAGTTTCCTGGCTGCTGACTAATAAAAAAACTACAACTAATTTGTCTGTGGCATATTGTTAGAAAGCTCAGTAGCAGAGGAGGAAACTAAATTCTATCAACTTCTGCAAGTCAGTATGTGACCAGCTTGCAAATGGCATTGGTGTTTCCTGCCAACTCACTGGTGGGAAGTGAAGGGCTAAGTGCCTTGGTTAGCTGTACTCAGCTGCTCATTCTAACATATATATGTTGGTTTGTAACTGGAACTGAGGAGTACACATCAGAAATCCTGAGAACATCAGTGCCATAAGGTCATGACAAGCAAGGGAAGGTCATGGGCACAGTGGGAATTACTTGAGATGAATCTCCAAGGGTCGGATTAGAAATTGAATATTTGTCTTCTGTTCTGGTGGACTTTTTCCTTCAAGATGAGAATAGGCTCTGTTAGACCTTTCATTTTCTGGATCCAGTTTTCATCTTTCTGTCTGCCTTTGATTTTCTTTCACCTCCACTGGTAAGAGTCTTAACTAACCTGAAGGAAAAGGTTTAGAAGTGTGGAGACGAAATCATATAGGGCCTAGCCTGAGACCCCTATGAAGCTCCAAAGTGTATCAAAAGACATCAGGCACTGCTGTGGGACAGGATGATGTTTCTTTTTTCTACCAATATAGATGGAAGAGATATTGGAAGAGGAGGAAGAGGAGGAGGAGGAGGAGGATCGGGAAAACATTTACTTCTCAACAGATGATCGCCTTCAGCTTCGCAACTCAATCTTCCTCCTTCTGAAAAACTTCTTAAGGCTTCTTCCTAAGTTCTCCCTAAAAGAAAAACCTCAGTGTGTGCAGAACTGCCTGCAGGTAAGAAGATTCAACTCAAGGAACCTTATGTCCCCTAGCACAAACTTTGGGTGGGTGCAGAGCACTCCGTAGCTACAGGAGCAGTGACAGCCCTGCCTTTCATAAACTGCTTGACCTTCTTTCCTTACAGGTCCTGGTTGAATTGACAAACTTTGAGCCAGCAGTGTATGAGTTCAAGTTTTCAGCAGCAATGTAAGCAAATAATGTTTATCTGGGGGTTTGAACAAGTGAAGCCTCAGTGTTTGTGTTGTTATTATCCTGTTGATATGAAAATGAAAGCAGTGATTTCTTTCACTGAAGATGATTAGGATATGTTCCACCTAGCTAACAGTAAACAGCAGTTAGTGAATATTGTATGTTTTCTAGTCAGTGAGCATGTTTAGGTGTCAGAGCTGTAGTCAGTGTTTCTCTGATGGGAGATGAAGACATCTCTTTGCCTTCTTTTGCTTAGGAATGTTAACAAAGCCAAGTACATTCCTGAGCTGGCCTATCATGGACTGCGATCCTTGTGTTCCCCTCTGCACGGTGCAGAAGAGAAGGTAAAAGTTGGACAAAGTCTCTAAAATCCTCCCTGCAGTATTGAAAAGGGGAAGTTGTTTCTTTCCTTCTCTGCACATCATTTTTACAGGCACAGGTTTTTACTTTTTACAGTAGTTTTACTTTCTGTGTGTGTTCATATGTTGGCCAGGCCAGAGGCAAGATGCTTTTTCCATCCTTAGTCCTTGTTTCCATTAACTGGTATGATGATGCATTTGCTGGTCATTGAATTCTGCACTCTAGTGACTCCTGTGGCAAGTGAGTTGAAAACAGAGGCTGGGTTAGCTCCAGTGGCATTAGATCTCTGTATCTAAAAGAGAACTCCGGGTTGCTGCGTTTGCCTGGAACGTTCGTGTTTCCTGCTAGGTGGAGCTCCAGTACTGCTTGGGAATGTGCTGTGGCCTTGGCTTGTGCAGGAGTGGCTTATGATGAGGAAGTGGTATGTGCAGATGATGGTATGAAGGGCTGATTCTCATTCAGAGAATAGTCTTATCATCATGGAACATCCAGTTCTACCAGAAATCTGTCTGTAGCTTTATGTTTTTCTCTTTGTTAACTTGTCAGGCTTGCTGTGCCATCTCCCACTTACCTGTGTGCTGCTCCTGTGGATGGGCCTTTTGAACTTTGGGTGTGACCATGCTGCTGTTTGTGAGCCTCTAAACCCATCTGAACTAGTTCTGAGCTAGCAAGCTAGGGCATTAGCAGCTGTCTAGTCTGGGATGCCTGGAGCTTAGTGCACGCTAACCTGATATACACCTGAGTATCAGCCCAGCTTTAAGAGCCTGAGACTTGAGTGCTCAACCTCTTTGGTTTCTCAGTGCAGTACAAGCTTTTCAGAAGTGTTGACATTGGTGGCACATCAGGAAGATGTTGTAGCTCCCCTTCTCAAACCTACCTCATTTTCCCTGCCTCTCCTGGTTGACTGCTCAGTGATGTCAGGACAAGGAGGCATACTATGGTCCCAAAAGTGTGGCAAAGAGGAAGCTCCCAAGAGTTCAGGAGCATATGGTGGTAAAAATAGGCATTTGGTTTAAGGTGTCTTCTGTGCAAAACCCAGTGAGTTTCATCAAATTCCAGTCCACTGCTTTGAAGGGGACCTATTGATGTTGTTAATATGATGTTTTTCAGCCTTGTTGGAGAACATCACAGCTAGGAAAGATGCTGTGGGCATTAAAGAATGGCTCCTCTTGGGTTATTCTGCTAAGAGTCATGCTTTGACAGAAGTTATTATTATTTGAATCTACATTTGTCTGGTTCAGAATCGTTTTATAAACCTGATCAGAGTGCTTGTCCATGGGCTGCAGTTGCTGCTGAAATGAACTTGCAAATAACCTTTCCCTTCCAGATTCTTCGTGGTGTCTTCCAGCGAATCCTCAGTGTCATTCTGATGCTGGAAGGTGGGGTGGGCTCCAGACCTGCAGTCCTTGCAATCACCTCAGCTGTCATCACTGCCAGGAATCAGGCTATCAAATTCATCAGGTGAAGTACAGAGCTCTGGCACTACCCTTCCTGCCTATGCCTGCTCACTCTTCTGGCATGCCTTTGGCTTTCCTGTTTAGCTGATAAAGGGATGAGACAAACTGGCACTGCCTTTGAAGTTGTTTGTGCAAATGAGGTTTAATTAAAGTGTCTGTAATGGGAATTGAATGAACTTGCTGGTGGAGGGGAAAGAAGGTTCTGGTTGACAGAAAAGTGGCAGGGAGTAGAAGGGACCTGACCTCTGGATTTTGCTTTCTGTCAGTTTTTCAGGTTTGGTAGTTTACTACAAAGTGTTGTTAAGAGCATAAAAGATTAATTTGGAGCTCACTTCTCTTCAGCTCTTTGTTTTCTCCTACATAAAGATGTTTTTTGCCTATGTTTATTATTCCCTGGGTGTGGAAATCCATGTTGTTGGAAAGCATAGTTTGTGCAGAGATCCCCAGATGAGTAGATTCAGGGTAAAGAAACTTTTCACATTCTCCTTCTACTTGGAGAAAGGTGTTGGAAGAAATGTTTTCAGCTAAGAAGGCAGGTTAATGTCCAAAGGAAGTAGGTCTGCTCCCTGAGCATATCCTGTGGCACTAGCGCTCATGATTCCAGAACACTGGTCCTGACTTTTGAAATGCATTCCAAAAGGAATGCCCTTGACTTGATTTTTTTAGCTCTATCCTAAACCCAGGCTTACTAAAATCTGCTTGTTTTGATTCTGTGCAGTTCTGTAGTAGATGAGCTGAAAGAAGTTGGTTTTCCTGTTCTTCGGATATTGCTGCAGCACATCTGTACCAAGGTATGCTAAGCTTGGCTGCAGCCTGAGCTGGAGAGCTTAGCTGTGGATACCCTGCAGTCTGGTTAGTAATTAGGAAATCCTTTCTCACAATGGATTTTGTCAGGATCCAAAGATTTTCATCATTTGCCAATTTCTTGGTTTGTTTGGATCTTTATCAGAGGTTTTTAGGCACCTTAAAAATGGTGTCACACTCTAGGAGAATACTAAGGGGGAACACTCCCCCCCTCATTCACTCACAGTTGATGGTGCCCTGCTTGTTATCCTGCCAAATCTTGAGGTTGCTTTTACTGCATGTAAAAGGAAAATGGGGATTATAAGAGCTCTTTGCCTAGCTAACTATCTGCAGGCTGCTGTGGTGGATAGTTGGTCTCTAGGTCCCATGGGAACATGTAGAAATCCTGCCTCTGGCTTTAATCCAAGCTCCACTTCTGCCCTGGGGACATTGCTGTGTGACTGTGGGTGGGTGCTGAAGCAGTGACCAAGGAAGCTGGGATTGTTCTAGTCCTTGCTAAATGTGATCATAGAATCTCATACAAACAAATACTTCTCTTAAGCCCTGAAATGCCATTCTGGATCTAGAGCAGAGCACTGAACTCTCCTCCCCTGCCTCTCCCCTTGTTGTTCAGGTCCCAGATAAGGCTGAGTATCGCACATATGCTGCCCAGGCCTTGGTGACTTTGCTGAATCAACTCCCTTCTGCAGAGTTTGCTGACTTCATCGCTTGGCTCTATAAGTACTCATGCAACACTAAAGTGAGTGCATCTCCTCCATCCAAGCTTCAAACACAGCAGTGTTGTGAAGATGAAGGGTTCAGTGTCAGGACTGAATGATGTTGTTCTTGCTGCTACTGAGAAATGAGTGAAGGGGAGGAGGCAATGCCTCTGTCTTTGCTTTCATTAACACAGCACCCTGTCTGCTTTTTCTTCTGAACAGATTGCCTACAGAGTGTTTGCTCTTGATGTTGCATTGGCTTTGTTGGAAGCTCCTGAGAGGAACCTGGACAGGTCCTTGTCCCTGGATCATCAGAAGTTCCTAAAGCATAAGTTTTTGGTCCAGGTCATGGTGTTTGGCCGCTGTTCGGACAGAGCACCCGTGGTCCGTAGCAAAGCTCTAAGCAGCTTTGCTCACTGTCTTGAAATGAAAGGTGCTGCAACCCTGGAGAGTATACAGGACTTACTACAAAGCTGTAAGTGCTATGGATTAATTAGATAATGAAAATATTTCTTAATGTTCTGGGGAATAACTCCTGGGAGATAAGAGAAATTAGTGTCAAGAACTTGAACTTCATCTGCACATGATGTCCTTGTGTGTTGTGTCATAATGAGAGGTAATAGCTGAGTTGTTGCTCAAGAACCTTCTGTTTGGAAGGGATTTATTCTCCTATGTTGGTTCTAAATGGATTCCTCCATGAGATACCTTTGAAGGATATTTACAGACAACTGAAATTGGTCATTGAAAAAGAGAAAGAGGACTGTTGCCTGAAAGTTGATTAAATCTTGAGTTGTCTTTTGCTTCTGCTAAGTTGTTTTGTTGCTGATTGGCATTCTGAACTCCCTCAGGTGTGGTAAAGGCCAGATGGCACAATTCAGCAGTATGCACACAGCAGCCTCCAGTTAGCTTGCTTGCCTGGAAGAAAACTGTGAATGACAGAAGCTCCAGAATTTAAATACTGGATTTCATTTCTTTGTTTCCCTTTTCTTTTTGGCAGCCTCTGACCACACAGCCTTGGATGCAAACACAAACACTGCAAGCCTGATAGCCAGTGCAGGAGGTACAGAGCCATTCTCTTATAGTAAGTCTCAGGCTTTTCTTGGCATGTCATTTGCTAAAAATAGGCATATCTGTAAAAGCTCAGGCATGCAGGAGGCTCTCTCTTCAACAGTCAACCATATGGATTTAGGCCTTTTTTCATTCTTCAACTTCTCCCTTTCCTTTCAGCTGTGTCCAAGCATCCACTGAAGACCTTACCAACTTTCAAAACTATTGAGCTGACAGACAGCAGTGATAGTGCAGTGCTTGATGGTGAGTCCAAATGATACTAGTCTTCTCAGGTAACTTTTCAAAACCTTAATTGAAGTTAGACTTTCTGAACTGTATGCATTGTCCATTTTTCAAAGGAGGTGGAGAGAGCTTTCTGTAGAGCTGTTAAACCACACTTATGGCTGATGGAGGGGGTGCAAGTGCCAGCCATAAAGAAACACTATTTCCACTCAAGTCTGAAAAGTACATTTAATCTTAAAATACTGATGTTCATTTGTACTAATGTGGTGGCAACACTTGTTCAAAAGCTGGTAATTTATTCCTTCCAAAAAGGCTGGTAATTGATGTGGGATATAATACTTGTAACTCCATAAATTTAAGGGTAATTAAATCTCTTGCTTCAGTGCTCAAAGAACTCATACATTTTTGCTGCATAAAACACAGCAGCTTTGACTAGCAGTGTTCTGTAGGGAAGAATTCACTTCTCTGCTGCATCAAATGTTGTCTGGAGTTAAAAGCAAAGGCTGAGGTTAAATGGACTGATGCAAAACGGGGTGCAGCTAGTTCCAATTTGTTGATGGCCTGAAATCAGCATGTCTGTTGGCTTTTGTGGCCTTCTTTGAGTCTCCCCTTTCTTTTCCTCCTCTGTAAAAAGCTTTTCTTCCTAACCTTTAGGCCCCAGTCAGTATCTTTGCTCTCAGTTCTTGCTGTTCACCTCTCTTGAACTGCTGACAATTCAGTTCGCTGTTTGCTTCACATCCTGCATTTGTGTCTTTGTTACACATCTCATGCTGCTCTTCACATGGGATCTCTCTCCCTATCTCCATGAGGCAGGCTCCAATCTTCTCCATTGTAAGCTTGCTTTTAAAACATTTTGCTGATAAATGTCCTTAATCTGCTCTCTCAGATAGAAAAGTCCTGCAGGCCACTTGAGCTATTGTTGTATTCCCTGTTTAGCTGCAGACTCCTTGTGGCAGAGGATGCCTGGTTTTGTATCTGATACCCAGCTGAGCATCCACTTGGCACTTGGCAAAACCAATTAAGAAGAGGATGGGATGAAAAAGGACTGTCTGGAGCTCAGGAGGATAGCTGCAATACAGAGCTCTCCCAGTCAGTCAAGGTGCATTAGCAAAGCTGTCTGGCACGCACTCATGTTTGGCTTAAGCCTGTGCTAATTTTGCACTTCTGTGAAGACCAAACAGCTCATCTTTTAGAAGTGAAATAAATCTTAGGACCATCAGAACATGCTAAATGCACAAGAGCAAAGATAAAAAGAGTGGGGGTAACCTGCAGGGCAAGGTAGGTGCCTGCAGTGGTAGAATCACCACTGCCCAACAGTGTACAAGCATGTTGTTCTCTTTGTTTGTTTGTTTTGGTAGTTCTCAGCCATTTAGAAGTCAGGTTTTTTGTTTGAATGGTGGTTTGGTTTAGTTTCTCTGTGTCACTGTTAGTAAAATCAATGTCTGTTGGCAAAAATGTGATTATTTTAGCATGTTTGGCCACCTACAGAAGAGCTGGGCTGCAGGAATGGCAAGACCTTGCAATAGAAAGATGCTGATCTTTTTCTCTCCAGCTGTTCTCAGGAGGAAGATGTGGTTGCAGTTAGCTGCCCATTAAAGCACAGCTCAAAGTCCCTTTACTTCCTTTGGTAAAACTTGATTGTCAATTGCTTTTGATTAGTTCCCTGTGACTAATCCCATTTCTCAGTGGCAACAGAGTGGATCTCCACATGATTCTCTCCAAGTAACAGATCTCCAAATTTGGCATAGATTTGGGAAACCTTACTTAAAGCTGCAAGAAATCTAGCAAACAGCAGTGAGGAGAAACCTTAAAGGCAGTGGTTAAATGATTGAAGTCAGTATTGGCAGCTTGTCAGGAGTCCATCTGAATGATTCAAAAGGTGGGAAATAATTGTGGCTCTGTGTGTTCAGCTGTCATTTGGTAAACTACCACCTTGGTTATGTATTTTCCCCAAGAAGATGCAGAAAGAAGTGGGAATGGCTGTGGAAAATTAGATTTGAGGCCTTACCTGACATTCAGGGAGGGGAGTTGTGTTCTGATTTCCATGTAGACTCTTGGATTCTTCTTTGCAGCTGCCATTCTGCAGCCTCAAGGAATTCAGTCAGTTCATAAATGGAGTCATTTCCCCTCTGTAAACCCCAGCAGTTCCTATATGAATACTTGATGCTGTGTGGAGCTCTGAAGCATAACTCACAAAAGGCTGTAGGTGTTCCAAGCTCTCAGGGTACAAGTCTGGGTCTGCCCTGGATCCATTTGTCTGTGGTCTGCCCTCAACATGCTTTTCCCACAGATTTCAGGGTTACCTGTGTCACAGACCTCTGTTAGAGCTGTGCATGATCCATCTGATGAGCTTTCAGGCTGTGAAGGTAGCCTAACATGCAAACAATTAGGTCAGAAACCACAGAGTTCTTTCTTTCCTGCATGTATCAAATGGCTTGCTGGCTCACTTTCTTTTGTGATCTGTCCCTAGGTATGTTTTCAAATGAAAGAACTTGGAAGAATGGCTTTGTTTTCTTCCCTTCTGGCTTATACCTCATTCTGAATTATTTGGAATGGGGGTTGGTTTTGTTGTGCTTTGCTCAGTCCTCCTCTCTTGCCCTCTGAAAGTCTCAGGCAGCAAATTGTTGCTGGCTGGAGTTCAGAGCTGGATTCCTCCTTGCTGCTGGACAGGCTGTTAGTGCTACTAAATGGCAGGGTGGATAATTCCTTTTTATCCCCCTTTTGGACAGGAAAAGAAGTGATGGCCATGCTGAGGCTGCGAGCTGGGGATGAGAAAACCAACGTGAGGAAATCTGCTCTCCAGGTATGGTGTTTTCTGCAGCTTCCCTGCTCCCAGGGGCTACCCAAAATGCCCTTCAAAGAAATAACCAGGCTCTAGTGCTGCACTGAGCTGTGTGGAACTCTGCCCACCTGTAGCTTCCTGCTCTTCCTGCAGAGTGCCTACAGGGTAAATAATGCAGTCATGATGATGGAAAATTTTTCTAGTACTCTTGCTGGCATTCTCTTCTTCCATCATTTAGAGGAGAGGCTCTTTTCAAATGTCAATAGGCATTTCAATTAAGAGACTTCCTTAGAAACTGAAGCACATTAGCTGCCTAGTTTGTTTTGACCTTGTTAACAAAGAGACGAGGTTCTCTCCAGCCTATTTTGGAGGTGTGTGTTGCTTGGCTTGTTGCTCAGTTCTCTGAATGAACTCATTAGGTTTTAAAGAGAGATTAGGTTTTAAAGAGATATTAGAGATGCTTCCATGAAGATGTCACTGTTTTAAAAGCCTGCCTGCCTGCCTCCCTCTGTTAGTCCTCTTCAGCCCAGCTCTGCCCCCTCGGGTCAGGCACTTCCCAGTTAAGCCTTTGCCATTGTTTTCATTTTAATGGAGGGCACACATGGTTTTCAAGGGGAAGTTGTGCCATCCACACTATCCAAATGCTGTTCTAAGAGCAGAATGGCTGAAGAGAGGGAAGCTTTCTGTTTCATTCTGCACCTCTTGGTTGTGTCTGTAAATGATGAGTGAGGTGTTTCGCTCTCGGGGAGATTAATTAACCTCCAGGTCAAGTTGGTAAGGGGCAGATTGTATTATTTGCCCCCCTGGGGATGTGCATGACCTGTCTGCCCAATGGAGTTGTGCTGGTCTTTGACTTCCAGGTCTTCATGAACATCCTGAAGCACAGATTGATCCCGTGTAGTGCAGAGGATTTGGCCACTCTGCAGGAGCGCTGCCGGGACCCGGCTGTCTCTGTACGGAAGCAAGCCTTGCAGTCTGTCACAGAGCTGCTTCTGGTGAGATCAGAGTAGCTTCAGCTCTTATCCAGACCTCAGGTCAGCCAAGTGTGGGTTAAAAGGAGGAGGAAACAGCTCTGGTACACTTCAGTTGCTCATTCAGTGAATTTCATTTTATGGCTGTGCTTAAATTGTTCTTATTTTTATTACCTTTTGACTTGGAAGTCATGACTCATTCTTGTACATCCTTGTGAGTTATGGCAAATGCTTCCAGCTGTTGGAAACATTTATTTTCCTGGCTCTTGATTTATGTGTCATGGAGAAAATGTTGATGTTGCTGGCCTTCTCAAGTTCAAAAGAAGATCTCTGAATCACTCTCCTAAGACGTAATGTGGAGATGATAGCACTGCAAGATTTTCCCCTCTTCTCTATTTATTCCCAGAGTTGGTAACTTAGGCTTGGAGCTTAAGGTTTCTATTGAGCAAAGCTCTTTCTTTAGTGTTAAATCATCTGCTGTACAGCTTTATTGAGGCACTGTTATAATTATTTATAGGGTTTCAAACCAAACTGTTACAGTACTTCAGCAGAAGCACCAGGTGTCTTGATTCTACCTATGATCAAATCCCTTCTGGTGTTGAGGAGATACAAGTTTCCTGTGCTCCATGTGCTGCCACATTGCAGTGCTAGTTCAGCACTATGCTGGGGTTTATTAAGCTTTATTTTCAAAGTTGGTAGCTGAATCTGGAGGCTTTCTAGGCCTTTGCTGATCTTACTCATGCATGATCCTCTAGTCACCTAAAACTACAACATGTTGTGTTTCTCTCAGGCTCAGCACGATAACCTTCTGGTGCAGAAGGCCTGGTTAAATGGAGTGGTGCCTGTTGTGATGGACAGTGAAAGTTCTGTCCAGGAAAAGGCCTTGGATTGCCTTGATCAGCTCTTGTTGCAACACATAAAGCACTGCAGTAAATTCAGGAGTGAAGATGAAAAGCAGACTCTAGCATGGGATCTCCTTACCCTCTTGACTTCAGAAAACCAGGAGCTGAAGTAAGTGTGGTTTTCCCTGCACTGGGGGCTCTGATGCCTCTTCTGGAGCAGCTCTTTGTCCAATGCATCAGGTGCTCTGATTGCCTTTCCTGTCTTAGCATGCAGGGACAAAATCCCTGGGTTTTAGGGTTGGGTTTTTTTCCTTTTAATCCCATTAAAACATGCAGCTGTTTATTTACAGAAGGAAGTTGCCTATTGAGAGGAGGACTGAGATAAGACAGTTTCTCCTCTCAGTGCTTTCATTCACTGGCTGGCCACAGCCCATTTGGTATGATAGTTTACATGTTGCCATCTGCTGTGCAAGGACAAGGAACTAAATTTATTGGGATTCTTTTTTAAGCTATTTGAATTCCCTGCTTGAAACCATCAGTATAAATGCTAGAGGTGGAAGCTCTCATGTTGTGAGGGCCTTGTGTTGCTCTGCCAGTTCCTAGGGCAGAGGAGCTGTCGAGCATGGACAGGCTGGCAGCTGGTGAGAAGAGTGCAGCTTTCCTTGGTGTCAAACACTTTTACTTGCTGCTCTTGTTACCTGTGCTCTCTCCCTGAACTTGAGTGTTCATATACAGGAGTGTTGCAGGCTGTTCTTGAGGTGTTGATAGCAGCATGAATATTTAAGTCAAATGGAGGTGTTCTAATGACAGGAGTAAGAGAGGATATATAAAGAAAGGAGAACATTGCCTTTTATTAATTCTGAGGCACAATATGTTACTTGTCTTATGACAAATAGAATTAGTCTGCCTTTTGCAGAATGCTGTGGGAAGAAGAGGCAGAAGCAAGGGGATGACACACAGTATGACAAGGACACAACATTGATTAAAGACAGCTGTATGTTTATTAGTCAACAGGGCATAATTGCTCAGAAATAGAAAATGAGACACTGGTTGTGCTACCTTGCCAATCTGTGAAATTCTCAATCTTCTAATTTGAGCTATTTTATAACATAGATTGCAGATTCAAGGCACTTTTTAGTTCCTGACCTTAGAGTACCTTGCATCTCAATAAATCTCAGAACTCTTTCAACTTGAAGTAGGTAACTAGGCTTAAATAACAAAATGAGCAAGGAATGGTGCCTTAACATTGCTGTATCCTCTCCCAGCAGGGGGATTAAACAGCAGCTACTCGAAAGTCTTTGTTACAGAGGGCTGAAATGTTAATTTCTTGATGTGTCATGGTAGCAGTTGGACTCTGTCTTACTGACACAGAGCACTAGACCCATGCTTGTATGCCAGGTCTGTGGTGTGTCAGGATTAGGAAATGAAAGACTGGAAATATTGCTAGTAAAATAGAGAGTAGAAATCCCTCTGTATTCTGAGCAGTGGCAGTGCCAAGGCTAGGAGCTTTGTTGTGTTACTCAGTATATCCTGGACAGATTTTGCTGCCAGTTTCTGAGAGCAAGTGTTTTGTTTACTCCTCCTTGAACTTCCTTTTCTTTTCTTCCTTCCCTGTAGCCGTTACTTGAACAAAGCTTTTCACATGTGGTCCAGACAGAACAAGTTCACCTCTACCTTCATCACTAATGTCATGTCTCATGTGGGAACAGAGCGTGCTGCCCCAGCCTGGATGCTGCTTGCTAAGGTGGCAGGCTCTTCACCCAAGCTGAATTACTCCAAGGTCATTGAATCCTGGGACAATGTCAGCAGGTATGTGCTTTGAATTCCATCCTCCATTCTGCAGGGAAGAGATGGAGGTGAAGAGGGAGGAACAAAGCAAGCAAGCACTTTTCTGTCCTTCCACAGGCAGGTTGCTGTTCAGCTGAGCTGCTTAGATAGCAGCTCTTTGAGGCAATCAGGTCTGCAGCTAGGGGCAAGCCATGGCCCACAGATTTGTGCAGTAACCAACTCTTGCCTTAAGCTTTTTGAGTTCTCATTTGTTTGGACAGGTCTGCCTTAATAATGCATAACCCAGATGAAAAGATGTTTTCTACTGTAATTTGGTGTTGTTCCTTAGCATTAATGTTACTTTGTCTGCTCTACTATTTTCCAGGCAGCAGAACATGAGCACTGATACTGCAGGACATATACTGTGTGTCATTGGTCATGTTGCAAAGCACCTTCCTAAAAGCACCTCTGAGAGGCTGATTGGTGAGTGACCCTGAGAAACTGCAGAGGGGGAGGCAGGCTTCCTGCCTCCCATCTTCACAGGCATTTCTTCTCCATAAGCAGGTGATAAGCTTAGAAAATGCTGGTTTTCTGTGTGTGGGCTTGTTTTCTCTCTACAACTATCTAACAGGAGGTTGTAGCCAGGTGGGGATTGGTCACTTCTCCTGGGTTACCAGTGAGAAGATGAGGAAATGGCCTCAAGTTGCACTAGGAGTGGTTTAGATTAGAGATCAGGAAACATTTCTTCCCTGAAAGAGTTGTCAGGCATTGGCCTAGGCTGCCCAGGGCAGTGGTGGAATCACTATCCCTGGAGGGGTTCAAAAGCCATAGAGGTGTGGTACTTAGGGACGTGGTTTAGTGGCATGGGGGTGATAGATTGATGGTTGGACTTGATGATCTTAGAGGTCTCTTCCAACCTTCCTGATTCTATGGTTCTGTTTTCAGGTGATATCAAGTGCTGGCTGAGGGAGTCTCAGTGTCCCCTGGAGGTGATCAGCCCAGCTGTAGAAGCCCTGCAGAAGCTCTGCCACGCACATGCAGATGTGCCAGAGGAGGCACAGGTCTGACTTCAAATATGACTTTTAAAATAGCTTGGTTCACTCTTGGGAGGGCTGTGTCTTGAAGGCAGCTTGTGTCTCCAGTCTGTAGGTTGATTAGCTCTCTATTACTTGAGTCACTTTGTGCCTTAGAAGCCAGGGTGGGTTGATATATTTTTGTCACAGCATGTTAGCTTACAACCTGATGCAGATATGCCTCTGCTCTGGTCACTTTAGCAGTTCTAACACCTTAGCTGCCATGCATATATGCATTTGATTTCTCATGTTACAGGTTTTAGATGGTAGAAGAAGAGAAATGATGCTTTGTTTTCAGAGCAATCTGGTAGTCAATTAGCTTTTTTTGGAACTTGCCTCTTGTTTTCATTGGAATGGAGCTGCCTTTTACAAACAACACTGAAAAATCCACCCAGACAGCCTGAAATATGCTGGATATACATGAAACAGTCACCTAAATCCTTTTTGGTTCAGTCTGTGTGATTTGTATAATGAAGAAAACTTTGGTCTGTGGATCATTAAAAGCCAGATTTCTCCAAGGTGTTTTGACACTTGCAGGCATCCTTTGATGTGCAGGAGGAGTTTTAAAGCTCTAAGGCACTGGCTGATTGATAGCAATAGGACCTGGATTATTAAAAGCATATAAGGACTTTGAGATTAGGAATTCATGTGTGGATAGATTTTTTTTAAAGCTACATTTTGATTAATTAATAAAGTGCTGAATCAATTTTGTTTAATTATGGAACAGGAGCTGCTCAACCAGGTGTGTGGAGATTTAGTATCCACCTGTGAAAGCTATATTTCAAATATAGTCCTCAAAGAGGATGGAGCAGAGCAGCTGCAAGAAGATCTCTTGGTAAGTTTAGTTCCCCTTCCCAGGTTGCTCCAAGGATGTAGGTGTACTTGAAATTGGTGTTCCTTAAAGTTCACACCAGTGACTGTGTTACATAGGAGAATACTGGTGGGCATGCCTTGTGTGTAAGCTTATAGTGAAACCTGCTTGTTGCTGGGCCTGGGAGCATGCAGCAGCTTTATACATCAGCATTTGCTTTAAGGATGTGACAGCCCATGCATTTCTAAGAAAATGAGATGGGTTTTCTTGGCTTTTCCACTGACAACTCTTGGAGGAGCTGTTTGGGAAAGAAGTCTGTGAAATGCATGGAATGCTCTGAGGAGTACAGCTGTGTTACAGTAGATGGGGGGGTTACAGTGTATTAAACACCACCCTCCTCCATTTCTGTTTCAAAGCTTCACCTGTTCTCTAGCCACTGTCTTCTTGAAAGGACTGAGAGAATTTCAAGTTGATTTTGGAGAAGTACTATTCCAGCTCCTGCTGACTTCATTTGCAGCTCAGCCATTGCCTTTTGACTGCAGCCTTGCTTTTTCTCTGTAGGTGAGACACCTCTTCATCTTGGGTGAGGCTGCCCAGCTGTGTCCAGCCAAAGTGGAGAAACACATCTTCCTTTTGATTCAGTCCATTCTGGCTTCTTCTGTCAACGAGGACCAGTGTGAGGCTCTCCTCTTACTGCCTTTAGTTTTGCATTTACAGACAACACTGTTTACCAAAAATAAAAAGCATGTTTTCATTCCTGACCTGTTCTTTTCTAGTTTCAAGTTCTGCAGATGGTGAGGAAGTTCCAGCTTCTCAGCCACTGTCCCAGTTCAGAGGCTCAGCCATGCTTCCTGTGATCAGAGCTCATGCATTCATTACTCTAGGTAAGTGCCATCCTGCAGTAGAAGCATGCTCTGGAGGATCCAATTCTCAGCCCTTCTGGTTCAAGTTCTGCTCAAAAGCTGTCTCAGGTTGTAGCAGGCAGCCACAGTGCTCAGTGTTTGCATTGCCTCAGCTCATAACTTCTAGCAGTGCAAATATCCATGGTAACAAGTTGCACAAACCATAAAAGTACTGACATCTGTGTGACTGCTTCACTTCCTAGTTAATGCATTAATAGAGAGTAATAATTACCAATGGCCTTCAGAATTGTACTGTCCCTGTACTCGGAGTTGGTCACTGCCTGCCTGGAGGATCATCTTAAGGTGCTCCACAGAGGATGAAGAAAACTTTGAGAGCTTTTGGTGCAGTTTAGAGCAGAATGACTGCACATGGTCACTTGTTCTCAGCAGGAGCCAAGAGCTTCCTTGTGCCTAAAACCTGATCAAATTACACCTCCAGCATTATGGACAGTACTGAGTGACAGTTCTGGGTTTGTAGGACCTCTCTGGTTAGGAAGGAGCTTCTTCTCTTGCAGTAGATAGTATTACTCTTTCCTTAAGTGCTTTGGGAAGCTGCATGCTTTTGTACAGAGCTTAGAAGCAGTTAGGGAGAAGCAATGTTGGAATGCAGGCTGGTTTATATCAAGTTGGGTTAATGATGCTCTCAGAGGTAGGTGTCTCCCTGCTATGCCTGTGACAGCTGGGGCTGTTCTTTTTAGCTGCTTTGAGTAATACCCCGTGCACAGAAATAGTTCTCTGTGAAGGAGGGAATTTGACATAGAGACCCACACTAAAGGTCTAAGAGGAGTTTGGAAGAACTCCTTGAGGCATCATTTCTTGGAGAGAGAGTGCAGATTGCTCATCAAGTTTCAGCATCTATTTCTTGTTTTTCCCCCTCTGTACTTCTCCCTTCCTTTCTTGGCTCATACTGAACTCAGAGGAGGCAGTAAACTGGGCTGTGGTGGTTAGAAAGAAGATGATCTTCACAGCTCTGACACTCTCCTCTCTTGTTTCCCAGGTAAACTGTGTTTACAGCATGAGGATCTGGCAAAGAAGTGCATTGCAGCTCTGGCTCGAGAGCTGGAGGTGTCCCACGACGTGGCCGTTCGCAACAACGTGGTGATCGTGATGTGCGACCTCTGCATCCGCTACACGTCCATGGTGGACAGATACGTCCCCAACATCTCCCTCTGTCTCAAGGACCCCGAGCCCTTCATCCGTAAGCAGACCCTGATCCTCCTTACCAACCTCCTGCAGGTAAACACAGGTCCTGGCTGGGTATCTGACAGCCTGCTTCAAGTAGCTCTTGTTGTTCTGAATGCTGACAGCCTGAGCGGTGGGAGGTTTGCTGTGACCTTCGTTAATCTCCGCTTAAGGAAGAAGGTTTTAAACTGTGTCTTTTGTTACTGTGCTGGGGCTTGGGTTTGTGGTGCTTTTTTGCTGGCTTGGCAAAAATCATATGGAGAACACAACACAGTTGGGTAATGAGATTATTTTTAGTCAGTGGTTACCTCTCGTCTTGCCTTCTCTTTGTTTCTTTCAGTTCCCTTCAGTTTCTCTCCTAAATGCCTTAGTAGAACAAGCATCACAGCACCTTGTTCTCCTACTGTCTCTGCTTATGTTGAGAGGCTCAAGATATTTAGCCTCCCAGTGTTGATACAAAGCCAACCAAGGCAGATTTAAGAGTACCTTTGCCTCTGAGAACAGTGTTGTTGGGATGAGAGAACAGATTTTTCATGTTTCTACCTTTTTCATAGCTGTGGTAAACCTAGATGCTTGCTACTGTGGCATTTATGCTGTTGAAAGCATCTTCCAAAACACTGTTTTCTTGGGATTTAGTTTGTGTTCCTCCAGCTGGAGTTGTGTAACTTGCTCATTTGCCTGAGGTACCTTCTGCTAGGCCTCATCCAATATTGTCCTGACTACAGTCTGAAGGTTCATAGCATCTTTTTTTCCCCATTCAGTCTCAACCATTCAGGTTGAGAATTTATTGTCTGCCAATTTCTTCCAGGAGGAGTTTGTGAAGTGGAAAGACTGCCTCTTCTTCCGCTTTGTCAGTGTCTTGGTGGATCCAGATCCAGATATTGCCAGGTAAAATACTCATCTGGCAAAGCACAAGGGAGTTGAAGAGCAGAGATGTACTCAAAAGCAGGCTCAGTCTTGCACCTTCAGCACCTGGAGAAAAATTTCAGTGAGGGTCCCCTTAACCCCTTCACTCAGACAGCTGTGAGATAGAATCATAGAATTGTCAGAGTTGGAAGGGACCTCAAAGATCATCCAGTTCCAACCCCCCTGCCTGGCAGGGACACCATCCACTAGATCAGGTTACCCAGGGCCCCATCAAGCCTTGTCTTAAAAGCTTCCAGGGATGAGGCTTCCACAACCTCTCTGGGCAACCTGTTCCACTGCCTAACCACCCTCATAGTGAAGAACTTCCTCCTAATATCCAACCTAAATCTCCCCTCCTCTAGCATACACCCACTTCCCCTGCTTCTATCACTGTCTGATAGTAGATGATTGTCCCATTAACCTCTTCTTCCTTCAGACAGCTGTGAGAGAGCAGATGATTGTCCTTTTAACGTGTGAGAGAGCAGATGATTGTGCCATTAACCTCTTCATTCAGGTTGTTCATGCTCTAGGGTCTGCAGTGGTGGCAGAGGAGTGGTGAGCCTCTTTCCAAGTCGTTTAGAGGTCCCAAAGTAGCAAGCTGTGTGTTCTTGGCCATCATCAAAACATACAGCTCTACTCTGGTTTTGACTCTAGTTATCCAGAACAGAGTTTTTTGAAACAAGCCTTTATGAAATCTCCCTTGTGAGTTTCCAGTAGGCTCTGTCCTGAGTACTGGGTTTGCTTTAGGAATAGGATTCAATATTCTTTCTTCCTTACATGGCATGCCTTGGCTTTTTAAACCTTCTGCCACATGTTGTAATACTTCAGCATGGAGGAGGGATTGCACACACTGGCTCTAAGTGCATGTGTATGAAGGTTTTGTGGGTTTCAAAGTCTCAGGCTGCTCTGTTACATGAGAAGTGAGAGTGGGGCAGGTTCCTCTAAGGATGGCAGATCATGCAGGGCTGTGGATGCAGAGGTGGCTTGGACACCTGTTACTTCTTTCTACCTGGAACAGTCCCTCTGAAGATTGATGTTTCCAAGGCCATCAACCTGTCATTGCTTACTAGTGCATATTCACACTTCCTTTTCTCTATAGTGACTTTTTAATACCTAAAAATGTCTTTCCAGTAGATGGTGACATTGCAGCATGATGTTCCTAGAGCTTTAGCTAAGGAACATGGTGCTGCTGCTTTGGAAGCCTTTTTCTTTGCATCTGCATTCAGTGACTGCATCCAGACAAAGCCATGTTCTTTCAGTCTGGAACTGACTTGCACCTCTTGCAGGCCTTTTGGTGATCAACTTTTTTGCCAAGAGCTGTTAATTGTCTCAGCCACAATGGAACTGAAGTTACTTAAATTATAAAAGTGTTGTGTCTGACTTAAATCCAGATATATTTCTGTCCCTGCTTAATGGGGAAAAAACTGTAGTAGTATTGATGCTGAAGACATCTATCTCCTTCTGGATGAGAGAAGGCCTAAAGTCAATAAGCTGATATCCTTGTTCAAGCCCAGATGGAGCTGGGCAAGGATTAAATGTGGTATTGAGGGAGATATGGCAGAGGAGAACCATCCTCCCACTTGACAGCTTGTGATCCTGTGCAGTGTTTCAGGAGTGGCTTTTAGAAGCTGTGGGATGATAAATTCTTCCTTTTCCTTCTTTCCAGGTTTGCAGAGTTCTGCTTGGTGCATCTCTTGCTGAAGAGGAATCCAGTAATGTTCTCCCAACACTTCATTGAGTGCATCTTCCATTTCAACAGCTATGAGAAACATGAGAAGTACAACAGGTTCCCCCAGAGTGTGAGGTCAGTTGAGCACATTTGTGTCTCCTTTCTGCTAGATGATGACCTGTCTGGCAGCAAAGCTCTCCTGGTGCTTGTAGTTATGTGTGCAGTAGGAGGGAAACAGCCAGAGACTCTGTTAAATTGTGTCCTGCCTTCCCTCTGATGCTTCTGGGAGGACTTCTGCATGTAATTTGTGGGAGTGTGTGGTCTCCTAACAGGTTTATGGGTCTTGAAAGTGACATCCAAATATTCCTGGCTGATTTAAAGTCTTTATTATTTCTGTGAGATGGCAGAGTGTGGCTTGGCCCTTGTAAAACGTCTTGCTGTGCTGCAGGGCGAAGAACCTCTTCTCTCTGAAGGGAAAAGAGAACAAAGAAAAAAGGATGCATATCTACAAGTTCCTGCTAGACCATTTCACAGATGAGCAGAGGTTCAGCATTACAACAAAGATCAGCCACAGCATCCTAGGTAAGGCTCTCCTTAAAAACCTGGCAAACCAAAAAGTGGTGTCAATACAAAACCATTGGGCTCTCAATCCAGCTGTGTTCTCTTCCTGGCCTAACTGGCACTGCTATCTCTAGTAAGATACTTCTTCCTTCTTCCCTGTGTGTTCCAGCATGCTTTGTGGATCTGGTCCTTCCACTGGACTTGGAAGCCAGTGAGCTGCTTTCAGATACCTTTGCAGTCCTTAGCTGCAAAGAAATCAAGCTGTCAACTATGAGGTCAAAACCTGAGGAAGATTTTCAGCCTGATGAAGATGAGATGGCAATGGCCAATGCTGTCATGCAGGCAGCACAAAAGAAGCTCATCTCACAGGTGAATGGCACCTGATCTGGTGTGGGAAGAGGACTGACTGCCATACTGGGAGGAGTTTTACCTTTCTGTGATGGAGAAACTTGGGCAAACATGATCCAAGTCATGCCAGGGCCATCCTGTGCCTGCAGGCTGTCAGTCAGGCTCTGTCTGTAGGGTCACTGTGATCCCAGGGCACCTGGGGCAGCACTCTGTGTTGTGAAAACAAAACACTACAGCCAGATTTGTGGAGGAGGCTTGTACTTGGGGGCTCAATTGGATTGATCAGAAATGCATTTCCTCTGAAATCAGTGAAGCTCTGCTAGGCTCAGTTTGTTCCAGAGATCTCTTAGTGGCAAAGCATTTGAGTGTTAGCAATGTTTTTTGGTGCACCTTGTGGCAATTTGCCTTCAGTGTGAGAACTAACTGAATTAGTGATGTGTCTTAAAAGACTCCACTTAGCCTAAAAGCCTGTGTAGTGCATGTGGCACAAGAGCAGGCTTAATTGCAGTAATTCCCTTGCAATGGAGTGCTAACTCCTCTCACTTAGGCCATTCAGCTAACCACAGAACAGCTTCTCCTTTATTGCATCGTGTGACTACTCATGTCTTGTTCAAACAAAGGTACAAAAGAAGAACTTTGTGGAAAATATCATCCCAATCATCACATCACTGAAGTCTTTGATGGAGCAGAAGAGGATCCCAGCTCTCAGGGACCTCATGAACTACCTACGGGTAAGGAGGAATGTTTTCTTGAGGTGTTTCTGTTCCCCTCTCTTGAGCTAATCTGTTAGATGTGCAACCAGGAATGGAACAAACAGCCTTTTTAGATGGAAATCTAGAAGCCATATGATGTTGTGGCACTGCCACCAGGTTAAATAATGGAGGTGGTGGAGGGGTTGTAGATGAGGATCTCAGTGGGGTGTGTGTGAGCCTCCTCAGTGGAACGTGGGCAGAAGGCTTGAAGGCTGGAAAACTCTTTCCATGTTCTGAAGTATCAATTGGAATCCAAACTCTTAGTCTGTTCAAAACACCTCTGCTCTACCAACTGGTATTTCCTCTTGCACTTAAGCAGCTGTGCTCTGAATGGGGCTGTGAATCAGGAGAGAGTTCTGAAAGAGCTTTAACATTCCTCCTCGCTCCAGGAAATGATGCAGGATTACCGAAATGAAATCAAAGACTTCTTTGCTGTGGACAAGCAGCTGGCAGCTGAGCTGGAGTATGATATGAAGAAGTATGAAGAGCAGCTGGCCAGTGAGAAGGAGTCAGAGCAGGAGCAGGTCTCGATGATGCAGGCAGAGGTTGGTGCCATTAACTCTGCACACGTTCTGTCTCCTCTGCTGAGGTTTATGTGCCCAGAACCCCTAGACTCTGCATGGCTCTGCACCCTATTACAGCACTCCCAGCAGAATGGTTTGGTAATGTTCTCACCTCTTCACAGTTGCTGACAGAAGCTTTGGTTTCAGAGTCTTTGGATATGCTTAGAGTGACAAGAAACACCACATGTTAGGCACAGAGGAGCAGCAAACAATGAATGTAAGAAGGATTCAACTGAAAGGGAAAACTAAGTGTAACTCGCCACAAGCTGTGCTTGTATGTTGTATTGCTCTCTGTTCCCAGAGTGGGAAGGATGATAAACAGGTCAGGAAGGAGAGAGTTCATTTTGGCTGACTTTAGGTGTATACAGAGGAAAGTTGCATCTGTCCTAGTCATGCAGATCCTCTTTGAAAGTCAAGGTAAAGAAGTACATATGTGCTTGGGGCAATTGTCCTGAACTATTTTAGATACCTACCTTAAGATGAGATGACTTCTGCCCTAGAAGTACCTTTCTCTCTCTGCTGACTTTAAAAGAGCACCTATATATAGCCCACTGAACTAGGGCATATGTATCCCATCAAAACTTCCTTTCTTGTTAACATTTTGGCCAAGGAATTCTTTCTCCCTGGCACCTCTTTACTTCCCTCACACAAAGGGCAGTTCTTAATCATGCAGCATGTAGGTCTAAGCAGCTTGTATCTACACTTGTATTCATTGTGAGACATCATGAGACAATCTCTTCTCCTGTTTTCTCTAGCAACCTCCATCTTTAGAGAGAACTGTATCTTCTGGGAGCTGGAATAATGCTGCTCAGTCTCCTGTGAGTGGGAGACAGTCCTTACCACCTAGATCAAGCCCTTTCTCTGTGTCTTCTGAGTTTGCTACACCTGGTCCTGGTGATCAGAAGCAGAGGTTACTCGGTCACAGGTATGGGTGTCTGGTTTTCTCCAGTTATGACACCCTGCAGGTCTGTTGCTTTGCTTACCCACTTCCTGCTATGATTCCTGCTATGATTCCTGCTATGATTCCTGCTATGATTCCTGCTATGATTCCTGCTATGATTCCTGCTATGATTCCTACTGAGTGGCATGAAAGGCACCAGCCCTGCAGCATTACATTTCACTGTGAGATTTGGTGTTTAAGATCAGAAGGGATTGGGAGGGGACAGGCCTTCTCTCCTCATTGCATGCATCTCATCTTGCAGAAGGAAATCCCTTCACTGTGTCTGGCATGTTTTCTGCCCTGCAGGCCAGCATCCTTGAGCACACTGGCCATCCTGAACTCTGCCAGGAAAGCAGTGGAAGCTAGAAGCAAGCAGCGCAGCAAGAGTGTTGGAGGAAGCTTCTTGCCTGTGTCACATCCATCCAGCACAGCTGCCAGCAAACAAAGTAGGAAGCCTGCTGCCAACTGATCTGCCATTGGACTAGATCTGGCTGACACAGCCTGATTGAGGTCTCTGTGTGAATCCATTTCTAGTCTTAATTATGTCCTTGTTATTTCTAGTGTCCTTCCAAAGCCTGAATGGACGGGCTACTGGAGAGAAGGTCCTGGTGGTGGGCCGTGCCATCAGCACCCCAGAGAGTGAGTAGAACCCAAAGGAGCCCTTTCCAAAGCAGGCTGAGCCCTCTGAGAGAGGTAGCAATGCATGGCTGCCCTACAGAGCAGAGCAAATCAGTCCTTGACAGCTGGAGATGATTTATCTGTCCAAAGGGTTGTATTAAATAAGAACCATTCTGACATTGAAGGTCTCAGGTGAACGGGGTACATGGGAAGGGACAGGCCAGTGCAGTCTCCATTTACAAGTCACAGGGGATTACAGTATTGAGTCAGTGCAGGAGAGCATTTATTTTGGGCTGCTGACCTAACAGAGCTACTGCCCTTTAGTCCCTCATCAACTCTGGGGTGCCAAAGAGGCACATTGTCATGGTTCCTTAACAGCATGCATTGCCCAGAGTGTTCTGATCCTCTTGTGGTGAGACACTTGTCTTCCTTAACTCTGGAAGCATAGCTTAGCATTTTTAGACTGAATTACAGAACCTTGCTGCAGAGGGAATTAGTCAAGGTCTGGTCCTTTTCAGCTCTATGATAGGGGGTTCCTGTTGTCCAAACAAAGGATCTCAGGTGAGCTATGACCTGCTTCTAGAGCAGGCAGTGAGCTGTGGCAATTGCAGGAGACCAGACATTGCTCAAGGGGGATTAATAAACTGCACAGTCATTTCTGAGGGGGTGTGTTCCTGTTCTGCCCTAAGAAAGAACTGAACAGAGCACTGGAGAGATGAGAGGGGTTTTGGAGTAAAAATACAGAGAGAGGACTCTCTAATACACCAGTTATGTGAGTCTGTCTGGTGTGCTTATGTCCATTGCAGTTGAACTGCCATCTCCCAAGACCTGACCTTCAAAAGTTAGGTGTTTTTGGAATGCTTTCTGGCAGCCCTGCAGCATTCTGCAGTGTCTCTTTCTGCAAGCACAAGTGACAGTTACAGTAAACCACAAACAGAGCTGAGCTCATAGAATCATTAAGGTTGGAAAAGACCTCTCAGATCATCAAATCCAACCAAGTTCAGCAGTAGATTCCCTTCCTTTATGTCAAGTGGCTGCTGAACTCCTTTAGGGCATCTTCATTTGAGTGTGAACTGTGAGTGTGACCAACACCCTCACACACTCTGGAGACAGCTTCATTAAGCTGGGGAGTACAGGTGAGTGTCTGACAGGTCAGCTCTCATTAAGCAGTGATGAACTGTTGCAGGGGAGGCTCTGTGTCCCTGAAGCCTAGCTGGCTGCCTGTGCTTTCTGCCTGTAGCTGTGCAAACACCTGACCTGCACACACAGAGGAGCAAACAACGTGGAGCTAACAAGGCAGTCAGCTGTGCAGCAAATACCTGACATCCATGAGCAGGCAGGAGCAAACCAGCAGCAGTCATGTGCATCCACTGGAAAATCTGCCCCTTCTCTTCTCTCTGTGCTCCTCTGTTGGGCTAGATACTGTCTGTCTCAATGTTCCTCTTTGCTGCCTGAGCAACAAGCAGTGGTCTTTGTACAAAGAAAATTGGGGTTTTTAGAGAGCAGAAATCTTTCAGTGCCATAGCTCTGGCTGGCTGTTTCTCTTATGCTCCATATGGTGAGAAAGGAGGAAGAGCATTAGTCTGCAGTGGTACTAGGGCTGAATTCCTGCTTTTCTTGGAGGCAACATGTGTCCTTCAGTGGGGAGACAAACTGTACAGAGCAGCTTCACCACGTGAGCTAGCGTGTGTTGAGCCATCTGCATCGTGCTGCTGGGCCTTGCAGGCTGAGAGACAATCAAAAGAGGTTTATTTCTCTGGTTTATCATTCTAAAACTATTAGAGAGGCAGTTCTTTGTAAGCCAGTTTGTACTGAAGAGGTTAAGAGCAGCTGTCTCTTTACCTTCTTCGACAGTGGTGGCTGTGACTCTCTCTCCCATGCTGTCTCTGGGTCTCCTTCTCCTGCTTGTTGCTTTGAGAATAGCTAAATGGGTCTGGACAAGTGTGGATTGCTTCACTGGGGTGAGGCAAACACTGCACAGAGTCAGGACACATGCAGGTCAGGCTTGAGAGATGCAGGGGCCAACTAAGGCTGACAGATCAAGTTGGATTTCCACTACAAGCTTCAGTGATTCCCTTCTAGGACAGGGAAGTAGTTAAAGAGCAAACCTGGTTAGTCTGTAGAGAGAAGTCCATTTAGCAGAGTTTCTAACTCCTGTCCTGTGAAGCACTTTCTGCCTTAATTCCTTGTGAAAGCTTCTGGGAAACAGGAGCATAAAACAGAGCTTTGAGTAAAGTCAAATCTGAATATTGTGACATCTCTCCTGAGATAAATGACAGGAAAGAGACAGCTGACAACTGTGGCCTATTCAGGCAAGCTAAATTCTACCTAGCTTCCTTGTCAAGTGATTCCTCTTGTCTGGCTGCAGGCAGTTCCTTATGGAACAGCTCTTCAGGTCCTTTGTCACTCCTCAGGGACCCCATACTCTGCCTGCATTGGGCAAAGCAACTGGTGTGAATCTAACATGTTGTTGTGCAAGATGGCAAAGGTGAATGGAAGGAGTGGCTCTCCCAGCTAGGTAGGAGGAGGTGCATGACCACAGTCACAGAAGGAAGGCTGCAAGTCTGGGGTAGGAAGCTGGTGTGCAGAGATCCTCAGCACAGAGTTCTGAGGCTGGATGGGAGACATGGGAGACCTGCTGGGCTGGAAAAGGGAAGTGTCTATGTGCTTGCAATTAACTGGATGTGCTTCCTCTGTGGCACTGAAGTCTTCTACTGCACTTGGCCCTGTCACAAGCTGACTGCTAACAATCTGCTTTTCCTTTCAGAGACCATTAATGACTTGAGTTTTGGTGCTGGGGTCAGTTACATCAGCTTGATGCACACACCAGCTTCAGCTCCAGGCAAGTTATCTTGGTGGTTCTCATTTGAAAAGGGGGGTGAGGGGGGGAACCCCAAATGATCCTAAAAGTGGCATTATTTTTTTTTTTAATATGAAACCCTCTGCATTATTTGCAGAGCTGAAAGAGGCTGAGGAGCAGCCAAGAGACATTATCTACCTGACATCACCAGAGAGACCGTAAGTTCAGTGCTGGGCTGAAACAGCAATGACAGGGAGAAAGACTGGCTTTAAAACCAAAGCTGCCTCTGCTTTGTTTCTCTTCTAGTCCATGCCTGCCACGGGAGTGGAAAGTAGCATCCCCAGCAAGGATGAAGAGCAGCCAGCATGTCCCTCTGAGACGTTCCCAGAGGAGAACTCCCCTGGCAGCAGACACCTGACCCTCCCTGGGACTCTCTGTACAGAACCAATGTGTGGCCTGAACTCTGCCCCTTTCCTCTGTAATTATAAGGCACCATGGGCACATGTCTTTCCTTCCTTATCTATTCCTCTTGGTTTTTACATTCAATTGTCCAGAATATGGGCATGCAGAGCCTGTATTGACAGATGTATGTACTGTAAGCTGCTGCCTTTGCCAAGCTCGCTGGAGTGCTCCAAAGTGGCAGTGTAAAAGGAGGTTTGTTCTTCACTCACAGGGTGTATAATTTCTCCATTTGGAAAAGTTAAGAGCATAATGTTGCCACAAGCTTAGCAAAAAAAATGCAATTTAGCTGGCAGGGAGGTGAGTGGCTTAGCTTATTCACTCCATCCCTCATTGTCCCTCTTGGTTCTATCCCAGAGTTGCTTTAATCTGAACAAAGGTAAACCAGCTTGTCACTGCCACACCCCTAAATCTGGTAATTGCATGCTACATCACCTCTTATTTGTTGTGCAAACTCCTGTGTGTATGAACAGCCTTAATGTTCTTTTATATGGAATATTTCCATTCTTGAGCTATGTGATTTCCAACTATTAGCATTTTATGAAAATAAATGGTTATAGAATTAATTCCACCCACAGCTTCTCCCCTTTTCTTGAGCTGACAGAGAAATGATTTTTTTCTATAGATTTCTACAGCCTCTTAAGTCCCTTCTACTAGGTGGCTGGTATCTTAGGCACTCTGTACAATTCATGTTGGACCCAGCAGCTTTCAAATATAGACTCTTATCTGACTGCAAGCAGGATATGAGTAAGTCATTAAAATCAAAGTTGGGAAGTCATATGCATAGCTTTGTGCTCTGCACAGATAACTTGTTTAACATAGATGCACTGTGTACATGGTGGAATCTGACCATTCCTGAGCCCCTCTGATGCCATGTGAACCTAACTGAAGTTTTGCCATTGTTAACTTCTGTTACAGAGCTCTTGGCCTAGATTTCATTGCAACTTGACAATGGAATCTGTTTTAGTCATGCTGCTTTGTCCTACTCTGGCATGACCAACAGAAACAGAGTAGCCTCTTCTGCACAAGGGGAAACAAAGAGGCTGAGTGTGCCTTTGCCACAGCCCTTCCTCAGGCACTTACCTCCTGCACTGGGGTCTCTTCATTTGCCCTCACTTTCCCTGTTCTCTTTTGAAGATCAGAGAAAGCTTCAAGTGAGGTTAAGCTTTATTCTGAGAATCAAAGGCAAAACCTGGGCAGAGGGGACTTGGGGAAGGGCTTTGGCTTCAGTGACGGTCAATTGTGGCCACATACATTTAGTTTGTACCTTCACTCCTGCCTTAAATTATTATTTAACCACTTGGAATGGTAAATTGGAATAGTTTGTGCCCCAATTTGTGTTTTTCTAGTTTTTGTTCTTGAGCAGCACTGAGATGAGCCCTGTAAACATTTATCTGTCTTCTCTGGAGAAGAACCACAGCTAGACAAATGTCCAAGAACAAACTGATGAACAGCAACACCCCTTGGCCTTTCTATAACCTTCAGCCCAGTACAGGTAAGTGAGTGCTCTGAGAGGAAAGACTTTCCCTTATTTCAACAAGCTGAAAAGAGAAGCCTCTAATAAAATGGCTGCTTCAAAACCAAAACCAACCAGAAAACCCTGCAGGAATGCTTTGTAGCTTGGTATTTATGTAAAACATTCTTGGCAAAGTTAAACATAATACATTAGTACAAACCTGAATATTATTCACAATGATACAATGAATTCCATCAGTCAGATCTTGTGAGCTGTACCAGGGAGATCCCCACTCCCCTTCTCTCAGGAAAGATGCCACTGTCACATTTTAGAACTGAAAAACAAGTTGATTTTTACCTTTGCTGGCTTTTCCCATGAAGGCTGCCTTTGGCTCATGCTGAGACTGTGTAGACTCTGCCCCCATAATGCCCAGAGCTACCCTGACTCAAACCTCTCCTTTCTCTCTCTTCTAGGTATCCTCAAAGCAGCACAGAAAAGAAGTAGTGGATATAGGGAAGGTGCAGAGGAATGTTACACTCACTCCTGCCCATGGGTACAGGCAGGCTGCAGCCAGTGGCCTGTGGCCTGGCTGAAGAGCACATCTTGAGAAGGAAACCATCATGTTAGTGGCAAGGTAGCAGTGGTGATGTCTGAGTTACACAGAGAACATGTGGTTATTGCTGCCCCATCCTTTTCTGACCTTTCATTAGCAAAAGGAGAAGTGGTCTAGGCAAAGCAAATGCAGCCAGGGCAAGTCCAGCAAGGCCCCAAGGAAACAAAGCAGATTAATGCAGAACACCAAGAAAAAAAATAAACCCAACAAACACTGACAGCCCAAATTGTCAAGTATCCAAAATACTGTATACAGGAAAAGTTAAGACAACTCAATTCATACTGGAAATACAAGAACACTAAATTCTGCTACAATAAAAAAAAGAAGAGAGAGAAAAAACTTCTTCAACCACAGCACAGTTCTAGTGTTGCATCCACACCTTGCAGTCTTCTCTTACCCAGTGCTGTTCAACACTATCAGCATGGATGTTCCTGGGAAACAGATGTTTCCAGTTACTCTCTAAAGCCAAGAGAACTAGGTTTGGTTTCTTTCTTGTTTCTTCTTTTACCATCTCGAGAGAGGTTGCAACTGACACTACAAAAAGTGCTTTTGTGTGGAGCTTTTGCTTTCCCAACTCCAGCAACAGTTGCCTTGGCTATGCAGTTTGAAGTTGCCCTAGCTGTCACACTCTGTTAGTGCTATAGGGAACCTGCAGAGGGGTAGCACACATTGAAGTCACTCTGTCACCTGACTGGAACTGAACCCAAAAGCCATCCCTGGATTTTTTTGTTTTTCTTGCAACAACAAAAACAAAGTGTTGGTCACTGGCAAGAAAAGTCAGTTTTCTACATAAAAAAGTTGATAGCTCCTGCCATAAATTTACAAAAACTATCCCTGAGTGACTCTGGTTGGTGTCTGGTTAAGACCTCTTGTGACAAGGAAATTGCTGAAGCTAGCTTAAGAGAAAGGAGATACTGTTCCACCTGCAGTCTTCCAGTACACTTTGCACTAATACTGATAGCTCTGACAGTGCCATACTAGAGCAACATTTGAGCTGCTCTCTGGAGCTTAAAANTTATTTACACCTTAAATAGAAATGTTACCTCTGCTGGAGTCATCAAAATAGAGCTCTGCAAGAAGTTTAGTAGAGGGGATTGTACAAAATAAATGGAGAAGGTAAGAAAAAAAAGCCTGAAGAGATCTCAGTACCTTTGATGGCAATCTCAGCCCAGGAAAGTATTTGGCTTTGATTTTCCTGAAAGGGATGTCTGAGCACTAGGTTCTCTGCCTCCCCTCTAAGCCTCTTCACAACACAGAGACACAGGAGGCCGATTGGAGCAAGGGCTTGCCTGCCTGCAATCACCTGCCTCTAAAGCAGGGAGCAAGAAGCCAGCCTTCTGGCCTGATGCTGCCTGGGCTTCATGTTAAAATGCAGCATGGAGATTTCAGTCAGGTTACAAAAGGGCTGAGAACATTAGTTACATTGACTGGTTTGGTATCTGTCACTTGTAAGCTAGCCAGATGCCCTCATTCTGCACCTGAGCAGTCCGAGTCAAAAGCACAAGACTCAAAGTCACCAGCCAGGCCTGCTGAGAGGAAGCCTCCCCCTTGCACTTACTCTTTGAAGTCCATCTCTTGCTGTATCAGCACCTTTTTGTTTTGTCTACTAGGAATAGGTACTAGTAATGTCTACTACACATGTACCTAATGCTGCTCCCCTGCTTGCTTTGCACCTTGTGGCTGACGTCCCTGCAGCACAAAGAGAAGGCAATTCCACAAACTTCCCCAGCCCAGTCTCTTGAGAAGTATTAAAATGCTTCCTTAGGCCAAGGACAGGTTTAGGTGATCCTATTGGTATCTCCAGAGGCAGGGAAGACACAGAAGTTGGGCAGTGAGGAGTTACTTGAAACTTTGGCAAAGAAAAAGAAGATATACAGCTAGCTAGCTATCGAGTTCTGGTGTGTTCCAAACTCTTCCAAGCGCACTTAATTCATCCTTTGCTCTTGCTTTGAGTTCCTGGAGGAGGTATTTTCACACTTGCTTTTGCTGGTTTGCAATCTTCTGTTGGTGTCTTAGATGACAAATGAAGACTTGTGTCTGAAGTCACCCTGCAACAAAACAGTTCTGGACGTAGGAAGGATCTAGCAGCTTTCCAGGCATCTCTCTGTTCCTGCTGCCCCCAACTGCAATGTGCCCATGAAAAGTAGATCCTGGCTGTAGAACTTCCAGCACCCCCCTTCCAGCTGGGAAGGAGAAGGAGACACCAGCCAGAGTGACCAGCTTCTCCTCCTGTCCACACTTCCCAAGGCATGGCAGGGGACTTTGTCATTGCCTCTTTGGTATCTCTGCTAATAGGGAGAGGCTTTTTCTGATCTTAAGCTTAGTGATCTATTCAAATCCCAAAATGCAAATTCTCTTGTAAAAGCATCATGGCCTGACCACATAATCCAATGAAACTCATCCTAAGGGGGTCAGGCCATAAGAGAACTGAGCCAGAGCAGAGCTGCATTTGATAGCTCTTGGCATCAGTCACTTAAGGCAATTTAAACTGTTCATCATTTCGAAGGAAATGACTCAGCCTTCACCCTTCTGTTCTCTCTCTCTGTTCTACAGCCTTGCTTCTGAGTGGTGCCCACTCTAAGAAAGTCTGCAGCCCCTACAGAAGCCTAGCTGTCCTCTGCCCACCACCCTCCTCTCCTACAGAGAGAGATGTTAGATGCAAGTCATGGGTTACCTCATCATCTGTCCGGATGTAGTTAACACCATCAGGCTTGGCTGGAGCCTTGTAGCTGAAATAAAGGGGGGAAAAAACCATCTCATTTCTGGGACAAGAAGAGTGCAGGATTTTGGAGAGGAGGTGCTGAGAAAGATGGAAATGAGGAAGAGCAGTGGCAAAGAAAGCAGAGAGAAAGCCAGCTCATTGCTCAGATGTTCTAGCTGTGCCTATTCCATCATTCAGCATCACGGGGGTTGGGTTTTTTTCAGCACAGGGTAAAATGATTGCTGGATGTTGCCATAAGACTGAATCTCCAAAGAGATGAACTGATTCTTTTCTGGGCTCTCCTGCCCTGGTCCCTGTGCACTGGCTTTCTGTGTGCCTCCTGCACTGTTTCCTGTGGCAATTATAAAGTTCATTTGAAACCCTGACTGCCAGATGCCTTCAGCGTTTTCTTCCAGTTGTAAGGAAGCACCACTTGTTTGCAATCCCACAGGAATTCAGGATTTATATACCACTGTCAAGCCCAGAGTATGCCAACCCTCAGCTGCCTTTAAATAGGACATTTAGAGCTTTTTTCTGAAAACCAAACCAAACCAAACCAGAAAAGACAGGACTCCAGCTGAAAAGCAACATTTAGCATGGAACAAATCTAGCAGGCGAGAATCTTGGGTTTACATAAATTCTCTCTTCTGTCTCTTGTGGATCTTCTCCTCTACTGATTCTGTAAGGACATCAAGGCTTGTTTCTGATGCTAATGCTGCTGGCTTTAACATTTTAATGTGCATTTTAAAATGGCTGCTTTAAGCCCAAATTTAGGTTCTCACAAGCAGGGAGATTTCCTCTCCAGAGCCGACTCTTCTGCATGTGTTTTTGGGACCTGTCCTGATGCTTTAAACTAATTGTGCAGTGAGCTCTGTTCATTAAACTGGAGACCTCATTATGCCAACAGCACAGAACCTATTGGGCAAACACCTGTAGGTATTTAATTGTGCTGGTCCCCACTTCCCATGCAAAATATGAGGCAATTAGAGCACAGCTTTCACTCCTCTGTCTGCTCGTGGTAGCAAGCACAAGAAAAGCCATACCAAAAGATACCCTCAGGCAAATAAGCCTTTGAACATGGTGCAGGGTTTACAGTGGGCAACTGGATCCTTGAAGAACTGAGTTAGCCTGTAGTTGTTGGTAAGGAGCTAGCAAGAAATATGTCCAGGTCAGGCACCACAATACATCTCACCCACCAATTTCTGGCACCCTTCAGACTACTTCATGCTAGCTGTGGACACAGAGATGTGTCTAAGAACACTTTGAATCCCAGCTTACCTTTCCCCACTCTCTTTGCTGTTTGCAAAGTAACCCCTTCTGTAGGCACAGCAGATGCCAAGAGTGATGAGCACCAAAACTGCTAGGACCACCAAGACTCCACCAATTATCCCTCCAATATTGAGGTCATCTGGCAAAGAGAGAAGCCATCAACCAGTCATTTTTCTTTAAGGCAGTAGCAATATTCTAGCTTTACATACACTAAAATACCTTGAATATGCCAAGCAAACCCCAACAATTTATAGGCAACTAGGGAGTCCCTGATTCCAAGAACATAACTGTGTGAATCTGAACAGTGTTTCCCTGAACACTTAGATTGTTTTGTCTTCCTGTGTTGGAGGCTATGAGAAATCAGGAAAGACTTCATGCTCCAGGATGTTCCCCCATGGTGATGACTTCTTATAGTGATATAAGCAATTAAGAAGCATTGAGAAAAAGTATGTAGAGCCACTCACAGACTTCCATCTCCTGCTCCTCACACTTGGCAAAGCCAGCATCGTTGGTGGCTATGCAGGAGTAACGACCTGTGTCACCTTTGTGCACTGCATGGAAAACCTGGGGAGGGGAGCAGGGTGTGAGAGACAGAAGGCACTAAGAGGATACAAACATGTATAAACAACTCCCTCAGGCTCCAGGGTGAGCTGTGAGACATCTTTCTTCCCTCCTTCTAAAAAGGCAAGTGGTATTGGCAGTGATCAAAACCAAACATCTTCCATCGTTAATCTTCCCAACTCTCCAGATCCTACCCCACCTCCCTTCTTCACATGATACCTTCACTGAAAGCAATGCAATGGCTTTTTTTCCTTTACAAGCAACCTTCAAAAGAACCTGTCCAGCAAAACCAGTCTTGATGATGTCTGTAAGGGCATTACCAGAGTGCCTGTGGTGGGGTTCAAGGTGTAGGAGGAATTCTGGTGTTTGGCTTTGGTGTCTGGTGGCAAAGGTTCACTGTTGCGGTACCAACTGTAAGTGGATTTGGGGTAACCTTCATTCTCGTGGCAGTGAAGAGAGGCTGACTTGCCAACAGGTACAGCTTTAGGCACAATGCATCTAGGAGTCATAGGTTTCACTGTGGGAAAGACACAAAGCATGTGACTGGTGCTGCTGAGTAGAACTAACTCACTCCTGACATACTTTCGAAGGCATCAAAACCTTCTGCTGTTTCCAGCTGGTTTTAAACAACTACCAGAGTGCCACTGCTTTGGCTTGGGAGAGACCCACAGCCTCTTCTGTTAGCAGTGCTTGCAGGGCTTTTTTGGGCTTAACATAATACCTTGGACTGTCAGCTGGATGTTTATCTCATCTATGGTTTTAGTGTCAGAGGGTGCTGCCACCTCGCAGCGGTAGGTGGCGGTGTCCATCCGGGTGGTGTTCTTAATCACCAGGGATGTCCGGCTCAGGATCTCTGCACGACTTGCAAAGTCTCCTGAGACAGAGGAAAGAGAAAGAAGAAATTCAGGCTAGTCACACAGACTATTTTTAAGCCTCTCAATTAAGGGATTGCTCTTAAGACTCTCTCTGGAGCCCAAAGAAGCACCTAAAAGGATCGTGATGCTTGAATGGTTAAGAGCCTTCCTTTCACTGTTGACCATGTAAGAGGATGAACTGGAAAGCACCAGCCCAAATTTCAAAATCTATGGCAAAACTGGACTTCTAAGACAGCCTTGCATCTTCTCTCCTTTGGAAGATTCATTTGTCTGTGGCTGTTGCTCCTATCTGAAGTGCTGGAGTAATCCCAGGTGGACTGAAGCCTTACTGGCAGTTGCATGTCTGAGATTCACCATCAAGCCAAAGACTGCTTCTCCTTACATGTGCTCCCAGGATGCTGCAGAGCACTCTGCTGCCTCAGCAGCAAGCACTGAGAGCTCAAGACAAGATCCCTTCTGAAGTGCAGGTGGAGCCCTCAGATGTCATATGGAAAGACAGCAGGGGTCGGTGTCTGCTTCTGAGAGCTCAAACACAGTGACCATGGAAGGACCAACAGGTGCTGAGGAAGGGACACTGTGGCATCTGCCTTCTCACCCCAGAAGTATCTCCTACCTAGGACCTCACTCCAGCTCTTTGTGGCTCCCTACTGTGAACAGTCAATAACGAGGGCACAGAGCAGAGAACATTCTGCTCTCTCCCCACCCTGCACCACCACTGCTCAACTCCAGTTCCAGAAGAAAGCAGCAAGACAGCCAGAGGTCCTGCCTTTTCCAGCCTTGTTTGTTCTCAGCTGCATTGTTTCTGAGGCTGTTTGGGGAGGCTAAGGACAAGGACTCTTCCTACCCTGCATTTTATTGTCAAAAAAGACATAAGAGGTTTCTCCATCCCGGATCTTCTTCCACTCGATTCTGGGATCTGGGGTGACAGTGGATTTGATGATGCAGGACAGCTCCACACCTACCAGGAGAAAGAAAGGCAAGGCAGATTAATAGGAAGCAGCTGGACTTCTGCTCTGCTTTTAAGCAGTCTTGCACAGTGTTTTACTAGGAGATGCTGCCCACAAAGCAAAGGCTTCTCTTTCATCTGCCTCAAAAACAGAACCACTGCTGGGTTCCAGGAGCTATTGGGGAAGATGGATTTTGGCCAGGAAAAATAATAGCCAAACAGATATCAACTATGGAGAGAAATGAACACACTGTTCTCTACAGGCTCTAACCTATGGCAAACAAGACCTTATGACAGGGCATGGCCACAGCACTTGTCTTGCTGCTAATCAGAGCCTACAGTGTGAGTCAGGGATGCAGAATCTCCCTGGGTGGTGTCTGGTAATGTACTGAGGACTGTGATGCCTGGGGATAAAGGCAGCAGACCCACTCCCCTTTGAAGCAGGCACTGTCATCTCCATCTCCTCCACAGAAGAAGGCATTGCAGCAGGGTTGAGAGGTGGCTTACCCAGCATCACACTGCACCTCTGTAGCAGAGCCAAGAGAAAAGACAAATTTCCTGAGCCTCTTTTCAGTATATTAACTGAGAGGCCACTGCATCTCCTCCTCTTGGGATCCTGTTCAAAAAAGCACTTAGGCAGACACTTGGCCATGCCAGTGGCTAGCAGGGGACTTCAATAAACCATTTCAGTCAAGTGCTTTGCTAAACAGGGAGACACACAGAGACCTTCTGATACAGCCATATTCTTAAGCACTTCTTTTCCCCCCAATCTCAGGCTCTTCACAGTCCTGCCTCCCTCCAAAAACCAGGTCTAGTGAGCAACAAGCAGTGTTTTTCTCCATTGCCTGGGCTGCTGCAAATCCCCAGGCAGAGGGCAGAGCAGCCACGGTGCCCAGCAGCCAGGAGTCCCTGCAGTACTCACTCTGGAATTCCTGCACCACGGGCTTGGTGTTGCTGGATGTCAGTTCCACAGCCAAGAGTCTGCAGCCTGGATAAACAAACAGAAGGTAATAAGAAAGAGCACAGCTCATAAGTCACCCAGCCAGAAACACACTGCCTGCTGAGAAACCTCCTCAGTCAGCTAGAGGACTCACTTCCCTCGATAAAGCCTATTCCTGGCTCCCAGTGCACAGCCGCTCCAGCAAGCCGAAGTTTATTTAGGAGTTGTGGTGTAAATACAGGACAAGGGAATTGTTACAAGTAGCAATTAAAGAGGAGGATTAACATAAGGACACACACCAGCACGAGCCCTTTCCTCCTCCTGCCTTCTGCTGGTGAAGGAACTCAGTGCAGGAGTGAAGGGATTGTGTTGCAAATGAATTTGATGATCAGGAAAAGAAAGGAAGCAGAAGAACCTCAAGAGTCCTGGTGACATGAAATGTTCCAGCCCTCTAAGACAGGCTGATTGCATCTTCCAAGTAATGAAGGCTCAGCATGGCAATGTGAAACGTGAGGTAGTCAATCACGAAAGGGCTGTGATTCAGGAGAACGCAGGAGTTCAGCTCCTTGGGTACCTTCCCAACCAGATGGACACTGGCACAAAAGCTCAATCATGCAGTGCTGCAAGGCATCCTTTTACCACACATTATTTCCCTGTACTGTCCTCCTTGCTCTGAGAAGCAAATTGTTCCCACTTAGTCATTTCCCCTCTTTCACCTCTTTTATTTTGCAAACCCTGCCTTCTGTCTCTTGACCAGAGCTGGTACCAACAGCACCGATGTGCTCCTGGATACCCACACTGCCCAACAGCTCTCCTGAGGCTTGAAGGAAACAAAGAGCCACTCCAGGGTACAGTGCAGCAGGAAGAAAGCACAGCAGACAGCAGAGGCAAGCCATGCCTCCATCACAGAGGGTATTTTGGAACTGGTTGTTCTGGTTGTTGCAAAGCCCATGTCCCCTTGGGCAGACGAAGGTGTTCATAAACACAAACACAGGCTGCTCCAAAGCCTTGTCTTGCAGGAGGAGGGTACATGCTGTGATCAGAGCCAAACAGTTCTCCACCAGGGTATGCCATGGCCCCATCTGCAACTTTAAGGATACAAATCCAGTCAGGAATTTGTTGCAAGCTAGGGGACAGTGGCCACTGACTTCACTGGGCATCAGTCAAAGAGCAAGTTAAAGATGATGGAAACCTCAGTGACACGAGAAGAGAGGTATCTAAAGGCTAAGACTGTCTTACTTGGAGTAAAAAAAGTCATAGCAAACCTGAATCAAAAGCAGAAAAGGCAGGTGAAGGGAGATGTGCAGAAAGAAAGGATCTTCAGCTCCATGACAGACAGCTGGAAATTCCTGCATGCTGCCCTTCATCGTGGAAAGCTTTTGGGCAGAGAGACTCTGACAATGCAAGGGTAAAACTCCTCTGGTGGAGGGGATCAGATGGTGCAACAGAGGAGGCAGCAGCCTCTGAAATACCCAAGAGCTGCAGAGTCCCTCCCACTGAAAGCTCAAGGGCTTGGAACACCTACGGTGCTTTCAGCGTTTCTGAAATGTGCCCTGGCAATTCTTCCCCCTCATTGTTTGCTAAATACTGATGCTTCCCTCAGTGCCTTGGCTCCCAGTGCTCAGGCCCCAAGACCACTGGAGAGGGCTGGAGCTTGGCAAGGTTTAGGAGCTGCCTTTGTGTACAAAATAATTGTTACTCCCATAAAAGCCACCAGCTGATGCAAGCTAAGAGTTGGCCCACTCACAAGTGCTTAGCAGGACCTTTCCACCCTTCCCCTTCTGTGCTTGAGACACTCATGCAGAATTTGGGAGAAATCCAACCTTGAACTAAGATGACAGTGCTCTGGACCATAACCTAGCTGCTGGGGAGATCTCCTGTGTATCAGAGCTGAAATGAGTAACAGGGAAGTGCAGTGAGCACTTGGCTTTCAGTCTCCACCTGGCAGAGCCAGGAGAGTGCCATTTCCAGAGCTGGGTCTCAGCAGGTTGAAGCAGGTGCTCCAGTCTTGGGTTTGGAGGTGATCTAAGCAACCACAAGTCATTTGTTCAAGTCTGCTATGAAGCAGAGTCCCTCTTCCTCAGGCCTGCTGCTTCCAGACCTACCCCTTGAAAAGAAGGAATTATGCCACAAGATGCTGACAGGTTCCTTTCCCTCTGACCACCCTTTAATCCTCTCAGGTGTTCTGTCTGGGGTTGTGATCCTTGCTGAAGGTAAACAGATTTCACTGATCCTAACATGACCCCTGGTTGTCACCAGAAGACAAGAAACCATCTTGGCAAAAGCCTTTTCAAAGCCTTTGGACACACTGTCAGCAGCAGTCTAGGGCACTTCACACTGACAAGGCATTGGAGAGCTTCTGCTGGGACATTCCTGCTGCTGCAACCAAGAGAACTTTACCTGAGCACTCAGCTTAACTGTGGGGATCCTGACTGGCTTCCTGCTTGGGACAGGTGGCTCTGATAATGCATTAGGCTCAGTTTTCTTAAAGGGAGAAGTTGTAGGCTCTACCTTTTCCAGAGACAGCATCCTCCTTCATCAGGGACCTGCATCAGAGAGACTCTGTTACAGGAGAGCTTTCTTCTGAGCCCTGCAGTAGCAGCTGGCTATGGAGAGCCACAGAAGGCAGCTTGCAGAGCACCTGGCTGGTCTGGACTCTCCTGTAAATCCTCCTTTTGGCAAAGCTACAGAATGCTGGAGAAGGAAAGAGTTCCTTAAAGGAAACTTGCTGTACCACTTTGGGGGTTGTTGTATGTTCTTGCTTCTGTCAGAACAACTGTGTCCCATCCAGCAGAGAGCATGGTAACAGCCCTACTGAGGGACATCTACTGCAGCTCCAGTGCAAATTCAGTTAAGGTGGAGACAGTCATCCCCCAGTGAGGGAGTTATGGCTCCAGAAGCATTCCCTCCAAGACAGTAGGACTCCATCAAACTCTGGCCCCATCTCATTGCTCACAAATTGTTCCCAGCAGGCTTCTCCCCACCCTCTAACCACAAGAGATGAAGGTCTATCCCTCAGGCACAGAGCAAGATGTTAACAAATTTTAGACAGAAGCTGAGTCCTTGGAGACTGTGTGAGAGGTTCTGACATGATCACATGTATTGACTGTGAGCAGAGATCAATGTGGCTGCTTAAATCACTGCTGTGACAGACTTATTCCTCTGTGTGTGGCAAAATACTGCAAGGAGCATGTTCTAACTTTCCAGAAGGCTGCAGCTATGCAGGGGGCAGACCAACCCCAAAACCTCCAGTGACCATCTAGATTCTGGAGCAGAAGCAGAACACCTTTCCAGCTCTTCTCTGCATTACTTTGGGGTATCCCTTGTCCACCAGTCTCCTGGGGCTGGAGGAATCTGCTCCTCAAGGAGCCAGGGCACCCCTGCCCTGTTTCCCTGCTGTTGGCAAGGGTTGTCTCTTTGGTCACCACACTGATGGGTGGCTTTGCTTTGCCTGTTGATAAATCATCAGCAGTGGCAACCACCACCCTTTCAAAATGAGGATTCCAAAGCTGTCCCTTTAGGCCTTCAGTGCAAATAAGCAGCAAAGTGGTTTTATGTTGTGTTAATGGCACCCAGGGCCTGGGGAGCAGCTGGGCACAGACTCAGCCCTCTCTAGAGCAGCATGCATTCCACAGCAGAGGCACCTACCAGGTCTGTCTGTGCTCCATCTCCAAATACCTACTGGATCTGTATGTGCTCCAGGCTCAGCCAGACATATGGTTGAATCCCAAATGCCATCAGCTCTCCAAAATAGAATCCAGGACAAGGCAGTGAAGTCTATAGCATATTCTTGTGGCACTTCTTTTAGCTGAAGGGATCCAGCCCGTGCTTGTTACTGTGACTCATATGGGCTGAATCATTTGAAAATGCTGCACTGAAACTGTAGCTTCAGAAGAAAATTAGCAGCTTTGTCAATGGCTCTGCTCTGTTAAATCTCCTCTCTCTGTACTGGGTTTAAAGTAAACCCTGACCTTCCATCTCCTTCCATCCCAATCTCTTCTCTCAAAAGTTTCAAGGAAATTTGAAGAGGAGGTGAAGTTTTCCTAAAGTATCACAGTATCTACTGAGCTAGAAGGGACCCCTAGGATCATCAAGTCCAGCTCCTTAACCAATGCAGGACACCCCAAGAATCACACCATGTGCCTGACAGCATTGTCCAAATGCTTCTTGAACTCTGTCAGGCTTGGTGCTGAGATAACTCCCCTGGGGAGGCTGTTCCAGAGCCCAGCCACCCTCTGGCTGAAAAACCTTTTCCTGATCTCTAGCCTGAACCTCCCCTGACTATTAGAAGCAAAGTAAAAAGGGTGAGCAGGAACCAGTTCAGCTAAGCTGCTGCAGTATCATTCAGTGCTGCTCTGCCCAAACTGCAGTTATCTGATAGGGTAACTGTAATTAATGCACTGTCAGGCACAGGCAGTACAAAACCATGCAGCTGTATTTAAACACCTGCCCACTAAAGCAACAAAAATATGCCTGACTTGAGGTGTCCATCATCACTAAGCTGTTGCTTGATTTGCAATTCAAAATGCATCCTGAGCCATGTGGGAATGCTGCTATAAACCACAAGCCTTGTTAAGCATCTTGGCTTTCTGGAGGGTTACTGTGTGGAGCAGGAGGGCTACTGAGAGAGAGTGAGTGATATATTGTTAGGTGTTAGAAACAAGTTAGCTGAACCCTCTGCTTGTCAGCACATTTGTGACTGCCCCTTTGGAGATGCTCCCTAGAGCTTCCCTTCTCTGCATCCTGAGCAGCAGCACAAGAGCTGGTGACAAGGACAGTGCAGCTGAAACGATCAGAGCAGCAGGCAGGAGACAGCATTGTTGTCAAGGGCAGCCCAGCTGACCCCAGGACTGTTCCTGCCTTAGAAGTGGTCTTTGTGTGTGTGTGCTGCAGGGAGGAAGCTAACTGTTCAATGTGGGAGAGAGCTGCAGAGGAAGCCACATGCTGCTGGACTGGGTAAGACAAGGAAGAGGGAAGCCAAGTTTCTGCCCTCAGTTTATTTGGAGGAAATCACCATGAGCCCTAACTTTCAGAAACATCTGACCATCTGCACCTCAAAATATCCATCCTTTTGTGTCTCACTGCTTCAGGCTTTTTAGCCTTCCTCTTCTCTACCCCCAGTGCATCTCACTGCAGTTCCACAATGCCAGTGGTGCCAGTGCAGACAGGGTGCTGTAGGATAAGCAACACAACATGGCATAGCAATGAGAGACCAAAAAAACCCCTAACCTGCTCTGCTAAGTTTTTTGGGGGTTTTTTTGTCCAGCTATCCTTTGGCTGGGGTTTGAGAAATAGCTTAAGGGAGTTAAATGCATCTGTGTGATAGATAAAGACTGAATTTATGAAGGATGCATAAATGTTTTGTAGTGCTCAGTGTTAACCTCCAGCCCTTGCCTCCAGTCCAAGGAGCTGGTTGTATGTTTGCAGGTTAAAAGCCCCTTCCAGCTGACAGAAGGGAGCAGGCAGGTGAACCATGCTGGTGAAGTGACCAGAAGAAGCTGCATGCCTTTCTTTTCTTCCAGTTTTCCATGGCACCTCCCTGGGGACCAGCAAGCCAACCCTGACTCCAGGGTGGGCTGCCCTCCTGGAGAACAATGGAGATGTGCAGCAAGAGATTAGCAAACAAAAGCTTAGGAGTGTCTCCATTCAGCTGAAGTAACAGATGGACCTGGTCTGTGTGGGAGCTGATAAGAGTTATAAAAAGGCCATCACCAGACTGTGGCCAGCCCACCCTGGAAAAAACCCACTCAGTCTTAAATCCTCTGGGCTGTTATAGCTGCTTGTGCTAGGAAGGCTTTATTTTTACCAGCTCTCATAAACCAGCATGCCTTATTTTAGATGCAGGGCTTGTACTGCTCAGTTAGAAGGCTGCCAGCTCTCTGATAGACACCTACAAACAGAGGAGATGTGCCTGCCTGGGCAGGGAACACCAAGCATCATCAACCTAGAGAAGGCAAATGCAACATTACAGAGCAGTGTTTGGCATCCCACATGGTTCTGCCTTTGGCTTCTCTCCTCTCTTAGGGAGCTAGCTGATGGCACTTGTTTCTTCTGAAGTGCTGATAACAAGGGAATGCTCTCTGGTGCTCTCAGCAGGATCAGGACCCTACAGAAGCAAGCTGTGTGGAAGACCATTGAGTATCTGCAATTCATCTGAAGATGTAAGGATTTTTCTCTTAATCCACTCTCTTCCTGCTCACCACTAGAGAAGGCAAGGAGAAGCCTGACTGTGAACAGAGCCTGTACAGCTCTGGAACAAAACCTTAACCTGTTTAAATCTCCTGATTTAAACTGGCACCTTGAAGACCTGGCTGTGTTTGCTGCAGAGGAGCCCTATTAGCACCCAGGACATGCACACAGGCTTTTTTCCTTCTTGGTTTTTCCCCCTTCATCTTGCACAGGAGGATTTACTGTTCTACCTCCCAGTCAGACAGCAAAGCCACTGGGCTGCACACAGCCCCCACACCCACCCTCAGCAGTGAAACAGGTTCCTACCAAAGAGATGTGGAGCCCTCTCAGGACAAAAGCCTCTCTGCAAAGCAGCCTCCTTCTGCAGGCAAATGTTCCTCCTCTCTCCCATGCAGGGAGGGAAGTGTAGGTGTTGCCTGGTGAAGACCACACACACAGTGCTTTCTGATGGCTTCCCAAAGCTTGGTTTCATCATGTTGGGATGCAGACACACTGCCTCCAATGTCCATCTGACAAGGGCTTCTGGAGGGAAGAGTTTCACAATCTTTGGTTGCTGTTTTGCTCATGGTATTACAGTGTGTTTAGAGATGAGATCCCAAGGCCCTGCAGATCTGCACCTTCACAAACAGGAGACAACCTCTTCTCAAGATCAGATTTTCACACCACCCACTTTCCAAATCTCTAGGCCCATGCTAGGAGGAGGCATCATGAGCCATGCTCCAGAGCTGTCTGAACACAAATTGTTCATGCTTCCTCACAGTCTTAGCATCAGTCTGAGCTCTTGGCTGGACATGATGAGCTTGGACCTAGTCCACTAGCAGGATCTCATGTTCTGCTTTCCCTAAGGGAGCACAGATGGTTTAGGAGAGAGCCAGAGCTGAGCTGATGGCTGGGTAACCTAGGGAGAAGGCTTCTAGGCTGAAGGGCCTAGCACACTTAGCCCATGTCACTGACATAGCTTTTCACCCATCAGAACAGCCATAGCTTGAGAGACCAAGAGCCAGCTCCACAAAGGTATCTGCACGCTGCTGACACCAAGGGGAAGATTTAATACTTAGCAGATGTGGCTGTGCATGCCTTGCCCAACCTCTTCATCTGTGCATGCTCTGGCCCTGGCTCTCCTGTTTTCCCAAGCTCAGACCCTGGCTCCTGGCTTTGCTCCTGGAAAGGACTGAAAGCAGGAAGGGAAGGAAGCAATCCTTGGGTGGATGAGTAATCCCTAATGCTTGAAAGAGATTAAGATGGAAGCAGCAAGGGCTAGAGAGTTTCCAGTCTGTCAGATTGCATCTCTTTCTGAAATACATTTTGGGCCATCTAAAGCTCTGAGAAAAGATGTGAAGAGTTAGAATTTGACCCTCACAATCTGGGATAAAGGGAACAGAAAGGAAACAGGAATAGGAAAGTTGTGCAGAGAAGAAGCTGTTGTTACCAGCCCTTGCATTCCTCAATTGCTTCTCCCTTCCCAAGAAAGAAACTGAACTGAAAGTCTCCTTTTCCTTCTGTAAACAACAGGGAATCCAGCAGGAAGGTCCTGTGTTGCATTAGATATCACTACCCAGGGGATTAAGTCCTGCCCAGATCATTCATTTTGCCTTGCTCCTGGCCTCTGAGGTCAAGCCCCTGACACAAATGCTTTGGGCTTGCCATGTTATGTGGACTCTCCAGGAAGAAAAAAACAGGGGCAGGTGGCCTTGGTGTGTAGCTGTGAGGGAAGGCAGGAGAGCTTCTAATTACCTCTGCACCAGGTCTTTGGCAAAGGCAAGAAGAGAAGTTAAGGCAAGAAGGAAACAATTACAGCTCACTTGGCTAGGAATGCCTCAGACCAGTCCCATTTTATTGAGTGCTGCTCTTGCCATTTTCATTAACAAGTGGACAGCATAATGACATCTTCAAACTGGGCTGGCTGACAGCCAGGACAGGCCAGGAAAAGCAGTGCATTCACAGTAAATGGGACAGGAAGGGATCTCAGGAGCTCAGCTCATCCCACCTCTGCTTTAGGGCATGGAAAGCCAAGGAATACAACTGGCCAGGCCCCTGGCTATCTGATGGGCAGTATTTTCCTCCATGATCATTTTCATCTGCTCAAGTGCTGTACAGTATCACTGAAGCCTCAGTGCCTTTACATTGTGTCCCCTCCAGCTCAGTAAGGATGTACAGTACCAGTTCACTGGGGGGGGGAAAGTGAGGAATGGGAAGGGTAAGGGTAAGGACCACACTAGCTCAGCTGGCAGTGGATATACCATCCTGTGATCTCTCTGCCAGATGAGAGTGCCTTAGATCAGCAAAAGAAAAGGTCAGGAACCAAAATGGTGAGCACTGAAGAGAACTGGGAATGTTTGCAGGGGGCAGACTGGAAACCAACCCTTCCTGCCTATTCCCACTTGCCTGCCATTGTTTCCTTAGCCAGCCCCAAGAACTGCCACAGAGGCACATCCCACCTTACTTCTCACTTCAGAGAGTCCCTTTCCTCCCCAGAGTGGCAGATGCTGATACCAAATTAGTGCAAAGTGGGAGGGAACCAGCAGCTAAGTGTGAGAAGAGCTGGGGGCAACGGTCTTCCTCCTGCCCTCTCCCTTCCTGCAGGGCTCTGCTTGCAGCAGCCAGACGCTAAGGGAAGTCGCCAGCACAGAGACACCAGACAGGTCAGTGAGACATGGCAGGGATCTCTGGCCAGGATCAGGGTGACAGAGTGAAGTGGGATAGGGAAAGGGGCAATCTCCTTTATTTTTGTCTTTGTGTGGGAATTTGACTCAGGGATGGCTGAGCAGCTCCTAAACCCAAGTGACGTTTTCCAGGCTGAGTGCCAGCCAAGGCACAGACTGGAGCTCAGCAGGTATTTGACTTCAGCAGGAGCTGGGGTGCTTGCTACCTGCCTGACCCTGGTTTTTGATGAGGACACATGTATCAGAAGCTGCCTGAAATGCAAAGACAGGAAATAAGAGGATATGCTATCAGCACCAGGCTTTGCAATACTCTTTGGTGTCTGGCTGTGTCCCAGCCATCAATACAGAGACTCACAGGGTTTTAGCCTCTAATCCTCTAGTCCTCTGTCTGTGACTCTAATCTCTTGATCCTCCCTTCTCCTCCAGGCCTACAGCTTGACCAACAAAACACAGATCCAAAGTTTTGCTTCTCAGAGACCAACCATGTCATCTTCCTGTGGCAAACGGGAGTGGGGAAGAGAGCAGTAGTCATCAGAGCCAGGAGCTGCCAGTAGGCTAGAGAAGGGAACAGGAGAGGGCGTGAGCAAGCACAGAGAGAAATCATTTAGGACTGAAAGCAGCTCTCTTCTTAAGAACATTTCCCCCCATTTTGCAGTATCATTTCTGTCTTTTTTTGTGTGTATAATTCTAGCCTGGGGTATAAAACACAATTGTCTAGCTAATGCCTTCCACAAAACATCTACAAATGAAGGTTGCAAGAGGCTGGCTGCAGGCACCGAGGGAACGTTCACATCTGCCTGAGCCTGCCACCAAGAGCCTGGGAAACTACTGCTGTCATTCCAGGCTGGAGAGGTGGAGCTGTCTTCTGTAAGGCAGCTTTGAAGCTCTGCAGTGAATCTGTCAGAACAAAGGAGGCAGATCTAGAAGGGAAGGGAAGGCATTGTGGTAGAAAGCTGCTGGAGAGCCATGTGCAGGCCTGAAGACATGAGAGTTGGGGGAATGTTGTTCTGAGGGCAGCCCTGAATCACAGCAGCAGATCTGAAAAGCCTCACCTTGTTAACATCAGCCTGAGCACAGGCTGCAAACCTGCAGAGGCAGTTGCACTGCAGGGTTCAGTGGAGATTATTTCCTTCAGAAGAGCACTGGGAATTAAAGAGAGCCCAAATGAAGTCACAGACAGAGAAAGATGAAAAGCCTGACACAGAGCACTATTAGGAGGATGTTGGTATAAATGAGCAGGGAAAGAGGGAGGAAAGCAATACCATGACAGAGCACAGAGTGAGGCAAAAGCCATTCTGCCTTGTCCCAACCTGGAGTCCTGAGCAAGGCAAGTTTGTTTAATAGAGCAGAAATGAGCCTTGGCTAGGAGGGGTTAAAAGATGACTTGTCCTGGGGGAACTGAATTAGCTGCATATCTGGGAGTGAAGTTCTCCCAGACCCTGACTTGTTTTTCTCCTTAAACATCTCCTGCTGCTATTTTTAGCAGAGAATTTTCTCAGCTGAATGCTCCCAGTTGAGCCCTGGTCAGAGGCCCTTTTCCCAGAGAGACACAGGCCCAGCAGCATGTCCTGGTCCCCAGTTCAGCTCAGCTCTGTTTCACTGTCCTGCCAGCTTTGGGGTTTCCATGTTGCACTGCCAGGTCACTCCTGAGGCATGGGGGACAATCCTCCCAGCAGCCTGATGCTCTCACAGATCCCAAGAGCCAGGGAGGCTGCAAGAAGCAACTAAAGAAGAGGGTGGACTGGCCTGGACAACTGCTTGTGGCTTTTTAGGAGGATGAAAGGCATCAGAGGCAGGCAGGAGATAGAAAGAAGTGATTAGGCTGACATGAATAACAAGGTCTGCTTCTCAGCACTAAAATCCATTTGGATGCATTCCAGTTCCTCCAAGGGAAACCATGGAAGCCTTTATTGTTCATAAAAGTTGCAACTAAAATCAGACTGGATGAAGCTTAAGGAAATACCTCTCAGAGGACAACCCTGCCTTGGCTGCTGGAAACCAATGAGGTAACTCCCTTCCTCCTCTCTCCTTTACTTGGGGCCCTTATTCCAAAATGGTAACCTGTCCATCAGACCATCAGACCCTTCCCCTGGCTCCTTAGCTGCTCAGCCTTCAGCACAGAGCAACCTATCTGCCTGCTCTGTCTGGCCCTGCACCATGAGCAATGTGTCAGTGAATGTCTGGGGTGGTTCACAGGAAAGCAATGCCTGTAACTTCTTTTATCTACAGCTTGATTTAATACCTGCCTGCCAGAGAAGGGCATGTGAATCAAAAGGCCAGGTCAGGGCATGTGGATGGCCAAAGTGAGCAAAAGAGGAATGAACCCCTGGGCTGTCAGTGCTGATGTACAGTTAGAGCTGGGGGACCTGGGAGGATGCAGAGCTCTGGCTCCTGCAAATGGAGCAGAGCTAAGGCTGCAGTCCAGTGCTGGAGAGCAGCAGCAAACTGGTCACAGCAGAGCCACAGTCAAGAAGATCCCTCTAACAATGGCCCCTTCTTGGTCAGTGTATCTGTTGCCTGTGTGTCTTGGAGTCACGTCAGTGAAGCAAACAGATTGGGAACATATTTGTACTCCCCACAGCAGTACAGAAGCCAACCCAGACACAGAAGAGCAAGCTGGGCTCTTTTCTGCTCCTTGCCTCAGTGCCAAGTTTCCAGCTCTGCTTGAAACCTGTGGCCAAGCCCTACTTTGGCAGGGGTGAAGGGAGAGGACAGGAGGGTCAGGAAATTCTCTGCTTTCAGCTCATGCTTGTAGGAGTTGGCAGCTGGCTCCAGGAGAGGGGAGCCAGGCTGCACTCAACTGCACACCTCCAAAGGTCCCCATGAGAGATTAGGTCTGGCACTGTGTGGCTTCACCCTTCTCCCCAGCTATGCTTAAATGAGACTGAGATCAGCAGTCACCTGGACAATCCACAGATGCTGCACAAGGGCTTGGCCCAGTGGCAAGAGCTACCTCCAAAAAGCTTCTCCAAGCCCAGCTGGAATCCCAGGAGCCCAGGATTTCTCTCTTGACCTTCCTCTACACATTCCAACACATGGGCACTTAACCTTTGAGGCTCCTTTGAAAATCCCAGCCACAGCGTTTTACGGATGAGTATGTTTCCCCTAACATCTGCCCCCTGTATCAGACGCTGCCAGAGCTGCTCTCTCCTGGCTCTGCTCCCAGATGAAGGACAGACAATAGGCATTTGAATGCAGCCTCCACTTCCCCTCCCAAACAGCCTAGGGGGAGATGGCACATCAGAGCCAAGGCAGCGCTGACAGCACAGCTTGCCAGCCAGCGACAAGTCTCTCTAGAGCACAGCCTGCCTTTTCCTTCCCTCTCAGAAGAGCTGGACCACTGGCTGCAGTTGTTACTGGACATGCAGGCCACCTCTGCTAGGCAAGTCCAGCTAGCCAACCTGCAGAAGCCTTTTCTCAGCACACTGTTGCTGGAGCCAGCTGGATCCCTCTCCAAACGCTGCCAAAATTGACTGACAGCCTGGAGTCACAACCCTGTCCTTCATGGACCATTCCTGCCATGCCAGCTCACCTGGAAACACACCAGCCACCTCTTGGACTTCCCCTTGCTCACTCTTAAGAGCATCTAGCTGCAGTTAACTGGCCCAGGCAGTGCATGGAGCACTCAGAGGAGCAGGTCCACCTTGCAGGAGGTTCAGCAAGGCTTCAGTGAGAGCTGCCTTGGGTTCTCCTGAAGAACCATTGTACCATCTTTCTAGAAATAGCTCTGCTCGACTCCTGGAGCTGTTCAGCCTCTTTGGCACTGTTTCTGCTGCTTCAGAGACAACAACAGAGAGTGAGAAAAACCTGTCTAGACACCATTTACCTTCCATGGACTCCCACTGCCACATCAAAGCATCACTTCAAACAAAGCTGTGAACTGGCCAAGGAATAATCCCTTGCTCTCCTCTGCCTGCTCCAGCCAGGGGCAGACAGACCCATCCTGGCATCCTTCAGAGTTCATCTGTAATCCAGGCCCTTCTGACAGCAGGAGGAGAGGTAGGATGAAAAACCTTATCACAGGAACATCAGCAGAAGTTACCTGGCTTCAGACTACCCAAGTCAGGGCTAAGTCCATTCTGCTCAGCATCCAAGTACAAGCAGAAATCTCACCTGCCTCCTCTCAGCGATCTGGAAACCTCCAGCTCCTTGAAGCCAAGGGAACAGGAGTGGTTTTTAGGCCACTTGTGCTCAAGTGACTTGAAGTCCTTGCTTTGGGGAAGCACCTGGCACTAGCATCAAGCACTGACCCTGGGCAGCCAGCACAAGAGCAACATCTAGCTCGTTATTTTAATAAGGGTCCTTTGAAATACCTTCTGTGGGAGAGACAGCTAAGAAAACCCAGTCTGGCTTTATTCTGTCTCAGGCAGAAACAGCCTTTATTTAGCAAACTGCTGCTAACAGCTCTGTCTCATTAGTCAGTGTTTAGGGAACCAGGCTGCAATTGTTCTGAAGTCTGGCGTTGCAGAAAGAGCCTTTCTAATGAGGTCTACAGGAGACGATTCCTCCTGACAGGCCCACAATGACCTAGAAATCCTACTTAATTCCCTGCCAGGGAAAAGTGCTGAGTAACAGCGAGGTGCAGAGGCACCAGGGGCTGATTGGAGAGGGAGGCTGCAGCCTCTGTTCACACTTTGGGCTGTGATGCAAGAGCTGTAGGGTGGAAAAGCCAGGACAGCTCAGCAACGCAGCAGCTCCCCAGATAAAGCAGGGGGGAGCCTTGCCAGGGAGATAAACCAGACCTTTGCTATGGGGGAGGTGTGTAGCCTCATCTGTAGATGCCACCACATTGAGCATGCCAAGCTCTGTTTAAACACACCACTAGAGACACTTGGCACTTGGAAACAGCTTGGTGCTGGCTAGGGCTCCTTTGAAGCCCCTTCAAGAGCAGCACCTGGATGTGTTCTTCCCAGTGCAGTGGGCACCATCTCCTCTGGGTCATCAGTGCTGGCAAACTGGGCCAAACTTCTGCCAGAGCAAGGCTTTAACTCCTGACTCAAATCATTCAGCTTTCCTTTATGTTCCTAGACCTAGTGTGCTCAGCAGCTGACCAACCTCACCTGCACAGCCACCACTGCCCCCACCAGGGACTGTGGCATGTACCACTGTGGAGGTGCCACCTCTCCTGCCATGGGCTGCAGTCACGAGGTGCTGTCTCCTCCCAGGTGGACACGGAATGAGCAGTGGCTCTCTGCTGCACCAGGCAGTGTGTGTGCCCTAGAGGTGTTGGTGAGCCTCAGACACATTCTGCCCCAACCACTTCTCCCCATTTCCTTGGAGGAAAATGCAGCAGGCTGGCACGAGGTTGGGCCACAGGCAGGCTGCTTTCAAGTGGTTTGGTTTTGACAAGCAGTGTGTCTTCTGTGGTTAGGAACCTCTGGGTAACATGAGGGAGAGGGACTCTGCTGGAATGTGGGCTGGATACAGCTGACCTTGAAGACCACCTCCAATAGAAGACTCTTACAGGCATGTGCTTGCCACCTGTTTCAGTCAGCAGACCAGGGACTCCACCAGGAATTCTGGAACTGAAAGCAGACTCTGTTCCAGAGTGGTCTGAAGACTCCCACCCACGGGAAGCTGTCGCCAGTGTGTGCTCTCACAGATCCCTTCCCAGGAATGCATCTTTGCCCATCATGTGCAAGACTGCTACTCCCATCCTGCAAATGCATTCCTGTTTAGAGCACAGCTCAGATCTGCAAATGGCTGCTGTAAAAAGAAAAAAAAAGGAAAGAAATGTGGGGATGAAGTCACCAGCCCAAACAGTGTCTAGAGACAACTCAAGCCAAGTCCCTCGAATGTCAGCACCAGAAGGAAAGCTCTGAAATGGAGAAACCTAGCTCACTCTGCACCAGCTCTGCTGGCACAGACAGAGGATCAGCCTCAAAGACATGAGGAAAAGACATATGCTGAGAAAGGAAGGACCAGCTTTATTTTACCAGCCTGTGTTCCCACCAGAGATGTGCTTTAAAGACTGCCTTGCAAAGCAGGAATTAAATCCAAAGGTGCCTATGCATCTTCCTGGCTGTCATCCCCTTCTCAGTTATCTCCAGACTGCTCTGAGCCAGAAGATGAAAGGATGGTAACACCACTTATCTTCCCACTTAAGAACATGCTTAACAGCTTGCTGCTAGAGAGGAGGACACTCCAGCCTGGGGAAGCAGCTGTAAACTCTGCAAATGGGTTCCCTCACATTTCTTTCAAGGAGCTACTGCTTCTCAACAAGGGACACAGATAGGAAAAGGAAACCAGGGAAGGAGGAAGAGGGAAGCCTTTGTAGCAAAGAAACACTTTGCCTCACACCCAGAAGGTGAAGCTGAGTGACAGCTGTGAGACGTATGGCATGTGTGTCTCAGAAGGGACCGAGGATGAGCCAGGAATTGAAAAGCTCTTGGGAAACATCTAAGCAGCCAGAATTATGGTATGTTTGTCACTAGACCACAGGGAGCTCCAAAAACATGCTCTTCTCAAGACTGTGCAGTGCTACAGCCAAGAAGGCTAGGGATCCCCTTACATGCTGCAGGCAGAACTGCTGCAGGCAACCCAGCTCCAGCTCTAAACAGTCGAGGCCAGGTCACTGCACATCCTCTGGGCCTCTCCCACAGAGCCTGCTGCCTCATCTCTGAACCTGACCCTCAGCTCCCCTTCTTTGTAGAGCTACTTGTTACTACAGTGAACCCAGGTCCAGCTTGCCTTTGTCATTAGAGCTGAGTCAAACTGTCAAAACAGCCAACCAGGATCTGTTCCAAATATTTGCAGAAAGAGGAGGATCAAGGAGCCTGCAGCAGAATCCCAGGAACCTCCCTGGGCAAGAACAATCATTACTGTTGACTGACAGTGGGCTACTGGTGAGTGATGAGCATGCCTCAGCACATCAGGGACAGAACCCCCTGAGCCCTCCCATGCTCACAAAGCACCACAAATGAACTGGAATCTGGGGTCCCCTCTGTCCCCAGCCAGATCCAGCACTGCAGCTTTACCAGCCCTGATCAGCTGTTGACTTGGAGAACTCAAGGCACAGTTGGCAACTGGGAGAGAGAGGCACCAGAGGCTGCTGCCAGCCCGAACGCAGACTTCAAAGGGCTTATCTTGCCCTGTTGTGTGGGAGAGCATGCAGTGCCTGTGGGTGGGGACAGCTGTGTGTTGGCCAGGCCCACCAGAGGATTTTGGATGGAAGAAGAGAGAAGTTAGTACCTGGTTTAACCTCCCCTCCAGCATGTACAAGGCAGCTTTGGCAGGCAGAGCTCCATGTTGCCTGCAATTCACAGGGTATTGAGAATTGGCCAGAAGGAGGAGAAACCACCAGGTACAGAGGGCTGCTCACCAACACAAACAGCTAGTTCTGCTTGAGGGAGAACCCATGAGACTCAGGAGGTGATTACAAGGCACTCTGCCTTTCATCTCCAGATCACCAGTTCAAAGGCAACCTCATCAGCACTGACCAAGCTGAAGCCAACTAATAGCTATTTGCCTGTGCACAAGAAATGAGATAAGCCACGGCCTCCTTGCTCCCTAAGAAATCAGACCAGTCCCATCAATGTACACCATGCAAGCTGAGCAGAATAGCTAAGACCAAAGAGGGGAACAAAGCAGCACCTCCTTTGCTGTAGGAGCTCCTAGACCAACAAGAAGATCCATGGTGGTTGAAGCTAACCTTTTTCATGGCAGCTGTACCCAGTCCTCTCAGCAAAGCACAGATCCCTCATCCTAACAGGGGGTTGTGTATTACTCCTTCCACCTTGGTTGTTGGGCTCTAAACACCTCAACAGACCCAACCCATTCTTCCAAGGTCAGGGGACTCTCACTGGCCTGGGGAGTCAGGGCTGGGTCAGAGGTACAAGTTGCTGTCATGCACAGACCTGGGACTTCCCTTTTGAAGGTACATCACTGATGCACAGGACCTTGCTACCACAGAGCTCTAAAAATAACTAACTCCAAACAACATGGTGGCTATAAAGAAATATTTATCTTTGGGCTTCTGCAGGAATCAATGCAGAAGAAAAAAAAAGATTAAAGCAAGGATTTAAGTGTGTATTGCAAATAGCTGTTGCTAAGATCCTTGGAGGGGATAAAAGCCATTTCCAGAAGCAGCAAGAACTGCAGGACTCTGCAACACCTTCCCTGCCGTTAGCTGTGGAAGCTCCAGGAAATCATTCAAGAGTGTTAGCAGCCAGGGCCCCCAGGAGGAAGTCCATTAGCAGGCAGCAATCTCCTTAATGGACCCTAGGGGTAGATGGTAGACGCTGCCTTGCTGATGGACGCTCAGTGATTCAAGGGCTGCTCACTCAGCAGCCATTATCAGCCAATACTCTTAAGGAATGCTCCTCATCTTTATGGCAGCCCATGAGGGCAATGAATGAGGCTTTTGGGTGGCTTTCAGGGAGGGAGAACACCAATTGGTAGAGTCAGTTCTTTCTTTCTTTTATTTTGACAGCACCTACAGAGCCTGCTCCGTGAACAGAAGATGCACCTGCTACTCCAGTGCAGGTGAAAGCAGCAACATCTACCAAGGCCTTAGTTTTCCTAGGATAGAATCCTAGCAAAACAAAAAGTATTGTCTCCATGGCTCATCTTGGCCAGTAAGGTCAAGCACAGCCTTGTACACTGATGTGCAGATGAAAACATTAAGTCCTCAGGTGTGCAACCAACTCCACTCAAGCAGGTTGAGGAGAGCACACAGCCACCCCAGAGAGATGGGAAGGGGCAGAAACCTTTGTGCTAGGAATGAAGAGCAGGACTGCTGTGCAGAGCACTGCTGGCTCTGTTAAAAGGTAAGCTGGCTTCCCAAAACAGCTCTTCCATATTATTGTTTGCCAGTTTTATTCTTTCCTGCTAATGAAACAAACATTCTGGCTTCCTTTGGTATGTAGAATAGGATGGGCTCCTTCAGCAACCACTGCAGGACTTTATGGTTATACATCTCAAGACATACTGGATAAGGCTCTCACAAACAGCAAGTGAATCAGGTGTTTCAGGCTGAGGAGTGGACAGCAGCTCAATTATGCAGCTGTCTTGGTTCTGCACTTCCACGTTGTGTTTTAGACAGCTGAACTTCTGCACAGGCAGAAGTATTACCCTTCCACCCTCCAAAACCAGTCTAAAATGGAATGCCCCAATTTACACCCCACCTGTAACATGCTGGCCACTTCCATCAGGAATTGTCCCAGAGTTTATTAAGGTGAGGATTTCCAGAAGAGACCATGGGTGTCAGAAACACAGCCTAGCCATGGGACCAAATCTCCTCAGATTTCAGTGGATTTCTCCAGCTCAAGCAGAAAAATCTCCCCTAGGCCACCACAATAGATTTTTAATGGTGCAATTAACAATCCTGAAATACTGCTGAACACTGTCAACTGCTACCTTGGAGCCACATGCCAACGACACAGCAAGTCCCAGTTTGAAAGCTCAGTGTCTTCAGATGCACCAGCTGTGCCCACAAGAATTACCAGGACTCTTAAAACCCCCCTGACCTCACTGCTGTCATAATCAGGTACATGATGGGAGTAGGTTAGAGTGTGTTCTGGTTTTAACTCTGAAATCCCTGGGATTTATGCCTTAAAATAAAAAAAAAAAGGAAAACCTTGAGCATTATCTGAACACAATTTAATTTCATCTACTGCTGTGCTGAATCCTTCATTTCCCCTTGTAACTGACTCTGTGTTAAGCCCAGTGCTCCATCCCATGAGGGGCACTACAGAATCCAGTCCATTAGATTATTTAGACTGACAACTGATTCCTGCATGACAGAACAATTCCCACTCATTTTTTGGGAGCTTATCTCAAGTACCTGTGGGCTGTCAGGTTACAGCATGTATGTGCCTGGTTCTCTTTTTAATTAGCTGATGGCAGCCCAGTGTTGACTGGACTCCTGTTTGACAGCTCTCAGCAGTCTGCAGGTGAGTTCATGGGACTCCTCCCCAACTGTGCTCTCAGGAGCAGGGGAAATTTGCAGAGATCATTTGGATTTTTCTTAATTTTTTTTGCCAACTCCCATTTAGAAATGTTGCTTCTGCATCTGCTGCTCTTTGCTCTGCCAGTTGTCTGGTTTGGAACATGCACCAAAAGCAATTTCCTCCAATAGCCAAGGCAGCAAGAGAAGGAGCTTTGACAAGACACTTAAGACCTGCAGAGGAACACCCTCTCTAGACCTCCCCTCCTCCATGTTAGTGGGTTTGCTATGAAATTTGAAGGCTAGGCTTAGGATGCTGCTCTAACAAGAACTGGGCACCAGCTCAATGATGCAGCTGTCTTGCTTTTGCACTTCCAAGCTGTGTTTTAGACAGCTGAACTTCTGCACAGGAGGCACACAAAGCTTTCTGACCGCATGAAGAGCAGCACAGCAATCCAAGTTAGTGACTGCTAAGGCAGGAGTGATAACAGGACCTCAGCTGGCCACTCCCAGGCAGGAAACATCTTTAATGTACACCTCCCTCAAAGGCAGAGCCTGACTGACCTCTGAAATGAGAAGCAGAAGCTTGTGAGGAGTTGATTGTCCTTGAGACCAGTGCTGTGGTGAAGTACAGGGAGTGCCTTGCTGCCCTGTTCCCCAGAGATGTATGTTTTTGCTGGTAAGCATCTAGGGAAAGAATGACATTCTCCAAACAATACCTCTCCTCTCAAGTCAATACTGAGGCTGTTAGCACTCTGAAGGATCATAAGCAGAGACCTGAACTTTCCAGCCAAAAAAAAGTCCAATTTTTCTGTTATTGTTTATCTTTCTGAAACTGAAAACTCTCATTTCCAGCATGGGAGCTGGAGAACTGCAACCCAGCAGGTTACTTCCTCTGCCTCAAGGACAGCTCTTGACAGAACTGCACCCAAACAGCAATCCAGTCCCTTTGGGTGAAAATTAACACACTGTCCAGAACATTCATTAGAGCAATTAAAGCCATTAAGTGGTTCTTAGGCCATGTCCTGACTCAGCATGGCACACACCCTTACTCCTCCACTACATGGCACTGACATTTAGTGGTTGGCTTTGGGTTAGATCCTGTGTCTCCTAACAACATGATGCTCCCTGGGGGTTCAGCTCTTATCAATGGGAAGAAGATGGTGCAGTTCATATCCCAGCTGATTGAGAAGCCAGATTGAGAATGTAATTATCCCAATTAATTTCATATCTTGAATTGATCTCTTTTCCCATCCAGAGCAGTTTCAAAGCAGGCCACCAGCTTTTACACAGAGGGCAGCTGTTTCACCTTGTCCAGGGGCACGTTAGCAATTCACACTCTGGTGCTGCAGGAAAAGGAGGACTCGGGAGGACTCAGCATCCAGTTGCTCTGTGGAAATCTTCCCCCTTGCTAACTCCCTCCCACCACTCCAGGCCTGCTCTGGAAGGAGTTCACCAACCTTCTCTGGATCATCAGGGCTTGAAGCAACCAACTGTGAAGCATTAGCTCTAAATATACAACTGGGAGGACAATTCTGCTTCAAGACACAAACACTCACAGCAAAAGGCTGATAAAGCTGAAATAAACTGAAAGAATCATCCAAGGAAGCTGCAAGGAAAAGCAGGAGCAAGTCAGGGCTTAAGTCAGGGGCAAGCTGGCAGGAGGCTCAGAAGCAGGCTCACCCACAGCAGTTCTGGGAGCAGCTTTTGGCCTAATTGGGGAAGCTAAATGCAGAACTCCCACTGCTTTGTTTACTTGTTCAGGTGATTTTTGGCAACTCACCACATGCTTCTGGTGCAAATGCTCAGGGTGTGGACAGATAACTGAAACCCAGCTGCAGGCAGCCTAGAGACCCAGAAATCATCTTGTACAAGGAAAACAAACAGGTCAAGCACTGAGTTCAGGATGGGAGCAGCATCCCTCAGGCCACAGCTCCTTCCCCTCACAAAGAAAAAACAACCCACATTTGACTCTTTGAATCTCCTTGTGCTTTAGCACCCAAGTAACTCAGTAACTCACCCAAGTAACTCAGTAACTCACCCAAGTAACAAAGTATTCAGAGCAAGAGGGGAATGTGCTGGTGTCACGTTCTTTGTCAACAGCTGTAAAGTGGATGTGCATCCAACTACTCTCTGCTGGTGATGCCAGATGCTCCTCACCCAAATAAGAACACCCAGCCCTTCCTAAGAATTTAGGAAGATGTTATTTTGTCTCTGCTTTTGGCATGGCTCTCAAAGCTGTCTGTCCCTGGGTTGTGTTGGTTGTTGGTTTTTTTTTCCCCCCCCTGCCTGTTGAAAAGAAAGCAATACTGCAAATACTTCCCATCAGAAAAGAAGTGACAAGCCAACTTATCCTAAGTGCAGCAGAGCTAACAGCATTTCCAGCCAGTGATTTTTGGCACTGACAGCTGACTGGGAACAGTTGTTGGTGGCTGGGACAGATGGACCTCACATATTAAAAAAAAAAAAAAAAAAAAGGAAAATAAGAACTTCTACTCTGTAGCTTTTGAAAAGCCTTTTGCAAATCCCAAACCTTAGAATTAAATCTAAGGGAGATTGGAATATATAGAGCTTTAAACTTGAAACCTGCCAGGGACTTGCTGTGTCTCCCCATCAAGGACTGTAAGGTATCAACATGTTTTATTCTCAACAGGAAATACTTGAGAGCTTGGGGAAGGTCTCCACAGCTCTGCCTGTGAACTCCCCAAAATCCAAATGTCTCTTTCCATGGGGAAGCTTTAACAGAGACCTCAAGGGAACACTGATGTCAGTTGGAATCCTCAGTTTCCATCCCTGATGCCAGTAACTTCTGCTGGTATAATTATGGCTGTGGCATCCCCCTGAGGAGCAGAATCTTTAGATACTTTCAGTGCCTAAAGCTGGGCATGCACTGAATGCTCCATGCTTCACTGCCTTCTGTTTTGTGGCAATGTTTTTAAGGCTATGACCAAGAGTAGGGTCAGTCCTGGCAATAACAGTGCAGGAGGAGGCAATCCCTGCTCCCCAGCACTGACAGTCCAAGCAGCACCCTACAGTCTAAAGAATACAGATCAGGGTTTGGCAGCTTGGGATCTCAGCACCTTGTTAGCTTTGTCAGCTCCTTTTTGTGCCTGCTATTTTTTCCCCCAAGCAGTCAGTTGGCATCAAACACATCCTGATGGTCTCACTCCCATCTCACTACCCAGCACCAGCCCTGCAGACTTCACTGCATGTTTCACTGTAGGTACTGCTGCCAGCGTGACCCCAACTTACTCTGATGCCACAAGCACAATGGAACAAACTTTTTTATTCTCAGCCTCACCTCTGCCTGGGCTCCTGATCCCAAACCAGCTGGATATCAGCACAGGATGAGGACTGGGTATTTGTATTTAAATGGAGAGCAAGCCCTGTGAGCACTGGGTTTACTCCCCAGGTAAATGTTCTCGGGCAGAGGTGTGACACCAGTGCAGTTCATTTCCAGGCTCTCTATCTTTTTGGCTAGAGTCAACAGGACACTTGGTTACTGCTCACTCAAGAGAGGAAGGAAATGGGCACCTTTCTACCTTCCAGCCCAAGTGTAAGGAAAAGCTGTGTTAAGTCTATCATTGTTCTCATTGAAAGGGAGCATCTGAATCCAGAGGTAGCACCTGGAAGACTCTGTGATGCTCCAGGATCAGGCACTTTCCATTTCTCCTGCTGAAGCTGTTTTTGCTACAAACCACAGTAAAGCAAGTGACCAACAGACCCTGGAGTGTGTGACAGTCATGTCCTTGTTGCAGATGATAGCCAGAGCTGTTTGATCACCCCCCTGCTCACCTTTTTGGTAAACAGTGCCCAAATCTCACTTTATCTAAGGCCTGAGAGGCTCTGCAAGTTATCTGGAGTCACTGTTTTGTCCTTAAATAAACTATTTGCAATATTTCAGTACACTTCAGCCTCCAGCTGACCTAAACCAGCTATTTGTGTGTCTGTACTCACACATGGGTATGCACAGCCCCATGTATTCTAGCCCTCAGTTGCTGGTTGTCACCCTAACCCTTCTCCATCCCATTTTCTCCTGCTGCTGCCTAGGCAGATGGGGGGGAGGGCAACACAAGCCCACCGGCTGCTGTCCCCCTCCTCATGCCCTCCACCCCCTTCCACTATTAATAGCCAGACAACAAATGACCCCAAATTCATTCCTGAGGGGAATTAGCAAATGTTTTTGCAATTAAAACTGCTAACATTCATGTGGGGCCCCCGGAACAATAGGTGCCTGTGCCTGGTCCTGAATAGGCACTAGTGTCTGCCCTGCCTGCCTGCCGAGCCTGCACATTCCTGGCACCCTCAGCCCTGGACCTGCTCCTTCCCAAGATGGGCTTTGGGCTAGGACCCCCTTCTCTTATCCCCATTCTCCTCTTAACTCCCCACAGCACCATGCTCCCGGCGGGGGAACCAGAGAATGCTCGCATCGAGAAGCGAGGCAGTCCTTGGCCCCTCCATCCGTCCGGGGTCGGGTAGCGTATCCCTCCCTTCCCAGGATCAAGGGGTCTGGGCAGCGCATCCCTCCCTAGGATCAAGAGTCGGGGTACCGCATCCCTCCCATCCCTGAGATCAAGGGTCAGGGTAATACATTCCTCCCCAGGATCAAGGAAGGGGTTTGGGAAGCACATCCTTCCCCTCCCTAGGATCAAGTGTCGGGGCAGCGCATCCCTCCCCAGGATCAAGGGGTCGGGGCAGCACATTCCTCCCCTCCCCAGGATCAAGTAAGGGGTCGGGGCAGAGCATCCCTCCTCTCCCCGGGATCAGGGGTCGGGGCAACACATCCCCCCTCAGGATCAAGGGATCGGGGCAGCTCATCCTTTCCGTTGCCGAGCCGGGACAGCACATCTCCCCCCTTCCTCAGGACCGCGATCGGAGCAGCTCATCCCCCTTTCCCCGGTACCCAGCGGGTCTCACCGCCCCGGGACGCGTGTCCTTTGGGACGGGACTCAGCAGCGCCGCTGCCGCCGGGACGGCTCCGTTGTCCGGGACTCACCGAGCAGAGGCAGGAGGAACAGGAGAAGCTCCGGCCGCCGCAGCGCCATGATGGGGTGTGCGGAGCCGAGCCCGGGCGCTGAGCCTGCGCACTGCCCGGACGGCGGCGGCGGGGCCCCGGGGGCGGGGGGGGTACCGCGATCCGGTTGCTGCGGAAACCGTGAGGGGAGGTGCGGAGCACGGCGCCTGGCACCGCGGGGAGGGAAAGAGGGAGGAAAAGAGGGATAGAGGAGGTTGGGAGTGGGGCTTGTACTTGGGGTAGTCCCCAGGCAGAGGGGAGGATCCAACGGCAGCCTCCCTAAAGCGGGAGCATCCCGGGAAAACTTCGCCCCGCGGGTGGGAAGAGATGCTCCCGAAATGGTCTGGCCGGGGGAGAGTTTGTGGAGAGCCCTAGAGGGAAATTCACCGGGAGGGCTTGGGAAGACTTGGAATGGTTTTGAATCAGCTTGAAGGCAGCAGTTTTGGTTTGTAGAGTCATAGAATCACAGAATGATAGAATCCTAGAATCAGAGAATCTTCCAACCCTAGAACATTAGAAACTTCGAATCACAGAATCACAGAATGTGCTGAGTTAAGGGACCCATGAGGATCATCTCTAACTCCTGTCTGCGCACAGGACGATTCAAACCCCATCCAAGTGTTGCTCTAGAGTGGGTGTTTCCCTCTGCATTTAATAAGAACCCTTAAAACCGAGGATTTCTTTGTGAGAATTTTCTCTAAAAAGCTGTTTGTGTGTTTCACCGTAAACTTTGAGCAACTTAAAGGAAGCAAGAAACTCAGACAACCTGTCGGGGTGAGAGTTCTGCTCTGGAGGAGCTTCCCCGAGTCCTCGTGCTGTACAAAACTGCTTCTGGCAGAGCCACAGGCTTAGCTCAGTGACATTGCCTTGAAACGTGGCTTTCCTAGAGAGCATCCCGAGCGGCTGTGTGCTCCTCCAAAGTGTCTCACAACCTTTTTCCTTAGGTTAGCAGAAACAGAACTTATCAGCAGGGACCACTCGCCCTGCATCCAGCGAGTCAGGCTAGGTTAATGCCACTTGTGCGTCACTGCCTGTCAGCAGCGTGTGATGAGGATGTAATTAAGGTGCTGTTGAAGACCAAGCAGCTGGAATGAAAGCCAAGCTCTCCTCTGCTCTGCAAACCAGGTCGGCAGAGCTGGTGGAAATTAAGGGGATGTAAAAATGTATTTAACTTGATAATGTAGCAAATCTAGCTCAAGACACTAATGAGTAGATTTAAAGGGCTGATCTGAGCCTGGCGAAATGAATACAGAGATTCTCATCAATTCAAATGGCCAGATGGGACGTTTCCCTGAGGATGAAGGGGAAGGAATCACCTAATAAGACTATCTAGCTTAAAACCTGACACCACCAGCCACTGAGTTGGGTCCCTGTTGAGTAAGGAGTCATTTTAACACAGTTCATTTGGACTGAAATGACAGGAGGTGTAAAATACAATGACATAAGAGTGTACTCAGCAATAAAATGTCATCAAAGAGGTGTCAGGTTCTTCTCTGACTTCCTGCAGCAGCTTGATCAGGGCAAAGTAGAGCTGACAAAGAGGAAACCAGAAAGGATGGGAGAGTTCCTAGCTCCTGTACTCCTTCTGACCTCCTAAGCTGTATTTACATGTGGACCTGCAAACAGTCTGCAGCTCCCGGTGCTGTGGGATTCCCACCTCCCTCTGGCCATGGACCCTGCTGGAAACGAGGCTCAGCCTGTCCACACTGGGTTGGGGAAGAGCCATGCTGGGAAAGCTGGAGGTGGGCGTTGCTCGAGGGCACTGGCTTCCCCTGGCCATCTGGACCACACGATGGGGAGCTGGAGCTGTGCTAAGGAGCTCTTCTGAATTCCCTCTCCAGGCTGCTGGAGCTTAGCCTGGGTGTGTGTTGAGAGTATGTTTGTGGATAATCAGTGCAGACAGAGGGTGGGTTTGAAGTCAACTGGTAAAGCAGATATGACCTTGGCAGATTACACTGAGGCATAAAACCTTGAGCAGCATCATGTATATGCATCCTCACCTGGGCTCTATGTGCCAGTTGCCTATCCCAGGCAGATATGAGCAGCACCAGCTCTTCTCTTCATGCTGGTTTTATTACAGCAAGATTCTGCCTTTTCATCTGCTGTTGCCACTGAGGAGCCATTTGAAATGTGAAACTCAACAAGCAAAAGGAGTCACAATAAATATTAGAGGAGAACTGTAGTGCCCATCAAACCAGGACAGCAAAGCACTGCAGTGTTAAACATTGATTTTCACACACAAATGGAGCTCCCATTTCATTATTTAATGTTGAAACAAGTAACTGGAATAAAATATGTAGTAAGAGCAGCCCTGTGTAGTGCAGGGATGTATTCAGGCATGATGAGGGGCAGCATAAACCTGTCTATTCCTATGATTTCTTTGTTCTCTGAAGAGCTTCCCATCCCTGCTGAAAACAAGAAGAGGAATCTGCAGGATGAGAGGGAGGAAGCATGTGTCCTGCCATGAAGGTCTCCTGAGCTCCAGCAAAGGCCTGTGGTGGGCAGTGATGGAGATGAACATGCTGCATGATGTGGTCCAAGCACAAGCAGTGGTGGTGGCAGTGGAGAGGTGCAGGATCAGGCAGTGTTGCCTTGCTTCTGGCACTTGTGAGAGCAGAGGGAAGGTTACTGAGGTCTAAACTGGGAAAAAAAGACAAAAAAACCCCAAACCACCTTAGGGATTTATAAAGGTTGTACAGAGCATGTTGTGCACAGAGTGTTTGGGATCTGAAAGCAGCTGAAGGCAACTCAGAGAATATGGATCTCCTTTTGATGCTTGCAATGCCTGGAGGCCCACACTGAGGTTCAAGCCCTGCTGGGAAGAAGCTGTTCCAACCTGTATTAACAGGCTGTGCCTGTCAGGATGAGTTTTCAACAGCAATACACATGGCAGGCAGGAATGTTATTATCTGAGGCAGAAGGCTCCAAAGATTCTGCCAATAAGCTGAGACATACCTTGTGTGTGGAGGAGCAGGCTGTCTAAGTCCTCAGGGCTGTCCATCTGGACCTTGAGGTTTGCTCCAGACCTCTTTAACCTGGAAGCTGTGATTGTGGCAGGCTGATCTGAAGGAGGTCCTGGCAGACACCTCTGCCAGTGCTAGGGTTTGGCTGCCTTCAGAAGTAGGAGATGATTGTGCTGCCCTGAGGACAGCAGCCCTGGAGGGAACTGTTAAAGAGAAAATCACTCAAATGAGCAGGATGCTGCCATGGTCCAGTGGAGCTATGACCCAGCCCTGCTTGAGTGAGGATGCTTTCCAGTCTAACTGGGTAGGATGTTTGGAAGCAAAGTCCTGCCCTATCTTGGAGAGTTTCAGAAGTGACTTTAGGCTCTGCAAATAAGAAGACACTCTTATTTGTATACAGCACTTTTGATCTGAGGGACTCAAAGTACTTTACAGATACGCCTTTTACCCAAGGTCAATCTCAGCAGCTCTGGGAATAGATGCAGGTACCTAACCTACATCCCTCCCTCTTCCACGCTGCTTCTGCTGCTGGGGCAGCTCTCTATGGATGCACTCATGCCACAGTGCCTCTCTTTCCTAGCTTAGCATCCCTTCTTTTTTTGTTGTTTTTTTGTCTGTTGTAGTCTAGACAAGTTGTTGATTCCCTGGTGTCACAGAGCATGACCCCACTCCTACTCCAGGCCCCTCATTTTTCCCTGGCTCATTGCTCAGGCATATGCTTGTCTATTTTGAATCCTCTGGAAGTGTGAGGCTGAGTCGCTCCTAATCTAGTCTCCCTCCCGGGGCGTCAGTCACACTGGCATGTGCCTTTTCTCTGTCTGCCTCCCTCTGTTTCTGGACTATGGATATTTTTAACTCCACCCTCTAATTAGAGGTAGTTTTCTCTGGATATTTTGTGCAGGAGAGCTCTCATGCCTGTGGCCAGCAAGGCAGGCAGTAAGCACTGGGGACTGGCCATGCATAGAAACCTTCCTGCTAAATGCATACACTTGCCCCTCACCTCCCAGTAGCACTTTTCCAGAGAGACTGGGATGGTGAGGGGGTGGGGGATGAAGGCTTGCATTCCTCGGGGGTCTGTCTGCAGCAGGGCAGTGGGATATCTAGAGGAGCCAGCTAACCTCCCCGGAGATGGGCACAGCTGCCTTCTCATCCTGCAGCCGCTGCCTACGGCTGCTCAGAGCTCCCTGCAGCTGTCTCCAAGCTGTGCATGACCTGGAGGAATCTCTGTCCCTGGGGATGCCCAATCTGAGCTCACTTACCCTCTGCTGGTCCAGGGATGGAGAAGAGAGTGATACTAATTAGAGACAGCCTTGATCCATGTTGCCCAACTAGGAACCTGGTCTCCCTGGCTTCCCAGCACCACACTGCCCAAGCATGACTGCCTACCCTGGCTCTCACCATCCTCCTAAGCCACAGCTAGGAAGGAAGCTGGGATCTCACCAGCAGTCATAGTACAGCCCAGAGGCGTGAGGGAGCTGTTGTGTGTGGTGGTGGACATCATCCTTTTCTCCCCTTGATGAACAAACAGCATCTGGCTGCCCCATCAGGCAGCATGCACCCCTCAGGCTGCCTGCATCATGTCCAGGAGTTCCTCTAGCTCTGTTCACAGCCAAATCCTCTCTCTCCTGCCCCATCCCCCAGCAAACCCAAGCTGCAGATTCCAAGGCCAGCTGGTCATTGTCACATCACACTGCTCTCACCACAGTGTCAAGGCCAGCCTGGGAGATGGCACCAATTTACTGAGAGGCAGGTTGGTCTCTTAGGCTGGTGACCCAGCTCAGGTCTTAACTCTTCTGGATGTCTCAGTGACATGTGAGTGTCTAGTGCCTCTTCCTCCAGGCCAGGGCTGTGTGGAGGAGACGGATACTGCTCCCTTTTCCCCTGCCTGAGGTGGAGAAGAAAGTTTGACCAGCAGTGGGAAGAGGGTGGTGCTTCCTCCTGATCCCACCTAGATGCTGGCTCACAGACATGCTAACAGTTGGAGCTAACATTCTATTCATTTTATCTCTGTTCCAGAAAGAAGACAAGGGAGAAAGAGGGAAAATATTTGCTTAAGGAGAGTGAGCATGACCTGCAAAGCTCAGGGCTCCTACAGCCCTGATCTTGCAGTTAAGCTGCTGATACCTGGGAGATAAAGGAGCTGCTCTGGTTCCCCAGCATCATGGCAGGAGGGCAGTCATGTCTACAAATCCTCCCTTTGCTGGTAAGAACATCCTACTTCTGCAGTGCTTCTCACTGCCTCCCAGCAGATCTATCCCCCTGTAATCACCTCTGCTCTTTCCCTTCCTGAGCCACTGTTTATTCTGGCTCCCAAGGCTCATGCTGATGTGGTGGAGCAGCCTTGTCTGTGAGCTGAACTTTCCAAACTCCCCAAGGTTGTTTTGACATGCTTGACTAGCAGCCAAAGTGTCAGCCAAGGGTCTCCCACCACCCAAGCAGCACCTTACTCCTAGCCAAACACCACATGCCCTGGGGCTGGCAGTTAGCTATGCAAACAGCCCCCATGAAGGCACAGACCTATTGCACTGCTTCAATGCTTGGTAAGGGCCTTGGGTTTCACCATCCTGGCTCTCTTCTGCCTGTCTCCAGCAGACAGCAGTGGGCTCCCCACTTAAAGCTGTTTTTAATGGCTCTCGATGACTCTCATGGGAATCAGCACTGAATTGGGCTGTGGGTGCTCAAATACAGGAGGTAGCTTGGAGAGGAGTCAGGAATTTGGTTCTACTTGGTCTCTCAGGTACCTGTTGGTGCTGTTTCCTTATCCCCACCTGCCTGATGAGTTAACCAGGTGATGGGCATCCCATGGCATAGGATCTGAAGCAGTAAAAAAGAGGGCTTGTCTCATGATGCAAGCTGCCCAGGCTCCCTCTGTGACTAGTCAGTCAGAACAGGGATTTCATGCTCTGAGGTCTGGCTCCTTTAGGACATTGGGTCTCTGGAGACCTGTGAGGGACTTGCTTTGTGTAGCTGAGTCTTCTCATAGCCTGTCTTCTGACTGTCCTTGAGCAGCCAGGTAAAAGCACTCCCCTCCTGCCTTGCAGGGAAGTGCAGTGCTGGGTTTGGAGGAGGAGCAAGGCCTTAATCTCTGCCAGCGGAGTTGTGCTTGCAAAGGCGATTAGACATATGCCAGCTAATTCGTAGTAAACAGGATGGAAGGAGAATTTGCCACTTATAAATGGCAGCTGAGCAAGCCCATCATCCCTGGCACTCTCTGGTAATGCATGCTGACATAAGCCCAGTTTAGCTGGGAGTTTATCATTGCTAATCCTGCTGCTCCATGCCTCTCTCTTCCATCCTCCTAGTATCTTTCTTCCCCTTTCCCTGCTTTGCCTTTCTTTCCCTCACTCCTGGTACTGGCACCTCTGGTTTTATGAGGCAGACAAATTCCTCAGCATCCTCTGCCCTTCTCCAAATACAACTTTAGTTTGTCTTCCAGATGTTAGTTTGTCTTCCAAGGAATGCTTTTTCCTTCTCTTGAAAGTCTCTCTGTGCAGATTAAATCCACAGATAGACAATTTCCTAACCCCATTGTAGCTCTCATCACCTCTTTTGGCCTGTCTGCATCCCTTAGTGCTCCTGCTCCATGTGATGAAGCATTGCCCAGGTCCCTCCTGGGGTGCTTGCTGCCCTGTCACCAACATGTCAGCAATGCTTCTGCCAGGGCCCCTGATGTGGGGTTGGGGAGCTCAAACAGAATCCCAGGAATTGGGGGGACCCTGCAGGTGCTGAGCTGCTGGCCCAGGTTCTGCTCAGCTGAGCTCAGTGCTGGAGCTTGCCCAGCCTGGAGTTTATTCATCCTTTTACCTAAACAGACACTCCCATGGGCTGCTTGCTAACAGCACTGTGGGGAGCTTTAGCCTGGACCCTCCTTGTTATTTGAAAAGCCATGCAGCCAACCTAAATACCTTGCTCTTCTGCAGGGGGTTGGTGCCTTCAGGAAGGTGGAGAGGAAGACAACTATCCATGCATGACAGCAACAGCCACGAGGTTTGACCTGCCTTTCAAGAGCTGTTGGGATATAAAGCTAAATGGCAGGACTGGAGAGCACTGCTTAGCTCTGGTTGCTCTTATCTCTGCCCAACCGAAGGACCTCAGGGGTCCCTCCTGAGTGCTGCAAGTCCTGCCAGGATGCAAAGCCTGCTCCTGATAGGCCTTTATAGGTGCTATGGGATGGCAACCAGAGCCAGGCCAGCCACATTTTCCTGGAAATCCTGTTGGCTTCCCTTCACTGGGATGATACAAGTGTCCTAGCTGTCCTTGCTGGCCTGATCCATCCATGCAGAATATGTAGCTTTTTCTTCTGGTGCTATCAGATGCCTCAGGAACCTTGCCCTGTACTCCCTTGAATCCCAGGCATGAGTCGTGTGTCCTGCCTGACCCTCACCTCTTTGATCTGGGGAGGAAAGGAGGTTAGAGATGAGAAGCCCATGAACCAAAATCCGGGTCAGGGCATGTATCCATGGGGCTGCACCTTCCTTGGGGCAGGGTGAGTTCTGGAGTGATAGGAGGTGCTTGCAGGTAGTCTGGGACAACAGAAGGGGTCCAAGGGCCTTGCTAGCCAGCTGGGAGCAAGGAGAGCATCTTTCCCTGGACAAACCAGCTCTCTGGAAGCAGGGGCTGGGGGTGCAAAGCCGGGAAGAATCTCCTGGAGGAATTTCTCCAGCCCAGGGGTTCCCCCTGGTGGCAGATGCTCCAGGCTCGGCTGAGCGGTCCTGAGCCCCACGGAGTACGATGAGAGATGCTGGGGAGCCTGGGCTGGGGCTCGGGGTGCTTTGAGCCCCTGCTCCCCAAGGGCACTGCGGAGGGGGAGCAGGAGCTGCAGCCTGGAGCCTCGCAAGGTGCTGCTGGCTGAAGAGCAGCACCCATGGGTGTCGAGGCAGGAGACCAGGCTGTCTTCAGCACTGATGGAGCAGCTATGGGTGAGCAGTTGCCTACTCCGGAGTTATTATCCGGGAGGCCACAGGGATGTCTGGCTCAGCTCAACAGAGCTCAGAGCTCTGCATCTCCCCTAGCTTCCCTCCTGTCTCTCGATGGGTGATGAACCAGATTTGGATGCCCAGCACCGGGTACCTCTGCACCCCGTCCCTGGGGGCAGGCTCCATCTGAACACCCCAAATCCCCCATCTTTGTGTCTGTGGAGGGATGCTGTAGCACAGATCTGCCCTGAGCAATGGGCAGACAGTTTATGGCAGGTAACCCCAACATTCACAGGTGTGAGGGGGGCACAGCCAGGGCCTGAGAGCAGGGCAGCCCCCTGAGACCTCCAGATGAGCTGGGGGACAGCCGGGGCTTCCCTTTTACGTAGGAAGACAGATGCTTTGCAGCTGCCTAATGATGCCTGTGTCTGCTGCAGCAGCCAGGCACGAAGAGGAGACCTCTGCAGGCTCCCCTGCACCCAGCTGGAGGTCAGAGCAGCCTCTTGGCTGGTGAGGGGAGCTGGTTCCCTGCGAGCCCTTGATGAGTCAGCACCTCTCCGCAGTGCTGAGCAGGGCTCAGCACACGTTGCGGGGGCGAGCAGCACCCGGGCAGCATCGATGTTTATTAATGACTGTACTGGGGATGCTGTTTAGTCACTGCTCCTAAAGAGCCTAAGTAGCAGCCTGCCCTCCTGCTGAGGGGTGGGAAGCTCCTCTGCTGTCCCCTGGGAGACATTTGAAGCGCCCTTAGCACGTTCATAAGCAGGTCCTACAGGAGCCTTCAGCGATGCCATCGCCTCTTCCCCGATGCTGCCATGCTGGCTGCCTCCCCTCCCAGCAGAGCCACAGGGCGATCTCTGCTGGAGCCATGGGGGAAACTGAGGCACGGTGTGTGGTGGGAGGTGACAGGAGGACACAGCCCTAACAGCCAGCGATGCAGCAGGTTGTGCTCACCGTCTGCATCTGGCGTGTCAAGCGGGATTTGTTAATGTGAGAGTGCTGCAGATTTAACGAGGAATAACATGAGCAAAGCTGTTAGGGGATGAGAGCTGGGGGCGGGGTGGGGGGATGGCCCTTGAAGTGCTGGGGATGCTCTGGGCGTACAGCAGTGCTCTCCCCGCTGAGGAACCCCTTGAAGGGCTGGGTGCTGTTATTAAACTCTCTGACAGGCGTTTTTCTGCTCCACCATCTGCAATGCCATGAAACTTGCATGAGATTTGAGATGAAAAGTCGATTTCTTTGAATGAAGTTTTAATAAGATCAAATCAGAAAAAAGAAAATAGTAACTCTTCTCCCTCCTTGCCTCCTTTTCCCTCCTCTCCCCCTCCCCCCTTAATTCCTATGGGATTTTGTCTTCTGGAGGCAAAAATCCTTGCAAACTTGTGGTGCTCCCTGGCAGGCTGGCAACGAGCAGAGACCTGGGCTAGGCACTGGGTATATCCAGGAGTCTCTGCAGGGGATGGTGGTGAAGGTGGGAGTGTGGTGGATGTGTTGCAATGGAGCAGGCTGAGGGTAGCCCAAAAGCAGGGCTGCACCCTCGCATGGGGTGCAGCAAAGGGAGGAAGGGAGAGGGGGGTCCAGCCCCACGTCCTTGGAACACTGGGTCCCTTAGAGTGCTGGGAAACACCCAGATGCAAACCTCTTAATTAAGCCTCTCTTTGAAATATGATTTGAGTCTCTGCTGGATGGAGATGGGGGGGTAGAGGGCTGGTCCTGCACCCCGCCGGTGCTCTGCAGCTTCGGGCAGTGCGGAGGAGGGCGACTGGCGGCGGGGAGGGGGCCGAGAGATGCTGTCAAAGGGACAGCCCATTTCTGCCTGGGCAGCTGGTGCTACGGGGGCTCTGGGCGGGGCGAGGCCGGCAGAGGGAGCCCACGGCCGCGACCGGGACCAGCATCCCCCGCCCGAGCATCAGAATCCCGCAGCCGAGCATCCTTCCACCCGGAGCGTCCTCCTGCCCGAACATCCTTCCCTCCGGAGCATCCGAACATCCCCGAGTATCCTTTCCTCGGGAGCATCCTCCCCATCCCGAGGATCCTTCCCCCCAGTTCATCCTCCTTCCCAAGTATCCTTCCTTCTGGAGCATCTTTTCGTCCCCCGCCGTCCCCCCGGACTGGGACACGCTCCCAGCCTCAGGGCAGAGCAGCAGGCTGTTCCTGCCTGTAGCAGCCGGGAGAATGCTCCAGCTGAGTCCTCGGCATCCTCAGCACGAGTGTCCCACACTGGCCCAGACCCCTCCTCCGAGTTCTTAGGACCCCAGAAAACACAGCTAATATGGCAGCCCCAGGGACCCGGGGGGAGGGGTGTGTGTGGTGAAACGAGGAGCTTAGGCAGGTGTGAAAGGCTGAGCTTTGGCCAAGGAGGAGCTTGAGGGGAGCTGCGTGGTCTGTTTTGGTCCCAGTTAACCACCAAGCCCAGCTGGCATCTCTTGATTGTCTGGGTAATGGCTGCACAGCACATGGCTGCACCAGAAGAAAAAGCCACATGTGGCATCATTTCGCTCTGGATGCAGAGCCTGGTTGAACACAATGCCTTCGTAGGAGTCTGTGAGCCAAGATCCATGGGAGCTGACCCCCCACTACCTCCACAACAACCAAGTCCCAGGATTTGCAGGTGGATCAGGTTGGCAGTTTCAGGGCCTTGTCTGACAGCAAGGGGGAAACTGAGGCACAGCCCGGCCTCAGTTTCCCAGGCATGCATAGAAAAGATGAGCAGATTGCATCCCAGCATGGTTCCCCCATAGGTGCCAGCCTGAGGAGCAGGATCTCGGGGCAACTGTGCCCACATCTGCTGTCAGCTGCGAGCTCATCTCAGCCTCATGTTAGCCATGCAGGACAAGAATCTGTGGTGTTTTGCAGCAACCCATGGCCACAGAAGCACCTTCTTCCTGCAGGTCCTCTAGGCCATATATGTTGGGAGCCAGTTTGTCCCTCCAGCATGGATGCCCTGACACGCTGCTGCCTCATCAGCACATTAATAAACCATCTCTCATGGGCCTTCCTCAGTACTGCCAACTTCTGTTTTGATGCCAGAGAGCTAGTGCTGCCCCATCTGGGAAGGGAGCGAGAGATACCTCTGGCATCACCTCTTACATGAGTTGGTAAGGCTGAGGGAGAGGTGAGAAGCTGCCTGGAGCATAGGGAATCTGTTAGAGCAGGAGCAGCAGCCCTAAAAAAGCAGGCACAGATTCAATTCACTTGTCAGCGTGGGCTGGATCCTGCTGCTGGATCCTCCAGCATGGATCCCGAGCGCCTACAGTGTCCGTGGAGGTGGTGCTGCACCCAGTGCTCGCTATTTTGGGCAGGTGCTGGTGCCTCCACTCCTCATCCTCCCTCTGCTCCACATGGCCTGGATGCTTAGTGGCATCATCCCTAACGAGTGAATGGCTGGAGACTGGTGTGGTCCCAAGGAACAGGCTGGAAGTGTGATAAGCTGAGAGAGATTGGGAGGCCCTCCTGAGACCCCAGAGGAGGGCTTGGTAGAGCAGCCCAGGGGCAGAGTGGGGTGAATGTCTGGCTGATGGTGAGTGGGCACATCCAAGCACCATGGGCATGGCTAGTCCTGCCTTTCCCTGCCTGCTGGGGTGGCCCCAGTGGGTTTCCTGTCTCCATATGGTTGTGGATGTCTGTAGCTGTGTTTTAAACCCTTGGATGGGTAATAAATAAAAGCAGGCCTGCTGCCTATTGTTTTGATTGATTCCATTTGTTCTGCATAAGCAGCTCCTTCTCCTTGCCAAGGCTCAGCTCCCAGAGAAGTAAGATGCTGTGAGCTGGAAGGGCTCAGCCATGCTGTACTGGGAAGGGTCCCTGCTATTTCTAGCACTTCCAGGGGTGAGGTAGCCCAAGGCTGAACTCCAGCATGGGGAAAGTGAGGCACCTGACAGTTGCAGGTCTGCCTCTGCAGCTGGTGGATGCCCTTGGATGAGAAGGGAAACTGAGGCTGGGAAGCATGATGTGCTGTGCCCCAGGGACATGTGGTGAGGCAGGAATGGCTCTTACCTGCAGGAGTTGCCTTCTTCTGGTGCTGGATGGGGGTGAAGCTGCTAATGGGCAGGGCCAGCAAAGGGTGTTCCAGTGACATTGGCCACCCTGCAGGTGACTGGTTCTGTTCTACAGGGAAAAACAATTTTATAAAGGAGCTTGGGATGAAAATGAACACAGGAGCCAGGACTCCTGGCTTCCCTTTCTGGCTCTGTCACAAAAAACAACCTCAGGCAAGTCTGGTGTCTCCCTGCCTCAGTTTCCCTAAGCATGAGAAGTTGTTTACCTGTTGGGAATGGGAGACCCAGCAGGTTTGGCAGCAGAAGGAGCCCTGGGGGTGAAGGACACTGCTCAAAGCCAGGGCAGCTGATCCCTGGGCTCCTTGAGGGGCAGCACAGCAGCAAAACCCCAAGCAGTGGGCCATGGGTGGGGGCTCCATGGACCTTAGGAACATCATCCTGGTGGCACCCCAAGTGCAGCCCCAATTCTCTCTCACTTCCTTGTCTGAAGACCCTCGTCCCCAGCAGGAGGAGGGAATGGATATACCCAGGAGAGGGATTAAAATTGCACCCCTGCCCCAGAGCTGACTGCCCCCCAGGTGAGTCAGAGGGGCTGGGGGTTGTGTGCCTGCACCCCAGCCATGGTGCAGTGTCAGGGGGAGAGGGTGTAGGCCTGAAGGACGCAGCTACCTCCCTGCCAAGTCCTCTCGCTGCTCCTCTCCTCCTTCTGATCTGCCTCATTATCTCCTGAGTCATCGCTCCCACCTCCGCCGCAGCCACAGCCACCCGCAGCCAGCATTGCGCAGGGGCTGGGGGCTGCCGAAAAGGCAGAGGGGAAGCTGGTGGGCTCCAGTGTGTGTGACCTCTTGGTCTCCAAAGGCAGCCTGGTGATTCGGGCTGAGAGGCAGCAGGGGTGGGCAATGCTGTTTAACATCTTCCCAAAATGTGCCGCTGGATGCCCAGATGGACATACGGGATGGAGGCTTCTCCTGCCCAGCAGGGAGAGATCCTTGGGCATGGGAAGCTGCAGTGCTTGTCTTGCAGTGGTGCTCCTGGGCTTCAGAGTGCCAGGGAAGGCTGCAAGCTACTTTCCCAGCCCTGCACGGGGCAGGAGCTGGGGACAGAGCTGGTCTGATTGCTGTGAATAAGCTGCTCCCTGAATAGGTCAAGATCCGGCTGCCGGCATCGCTGAACACGCGTCGGCACGGCGCAGATCCTGGGTTTGGCATGTGCAGGCTGTGGCAGGTCCAGGGCATGGCTGTCCCCACTGGGACCCTGGGGGATGCTGCAGAGGCTTCCCCTCTGAAGGTTCTTGGATAAAGCAGGGCCGGAGCTGGTTCCCATTTTGCTGCTGGGATTGGAGATGCAGCTCTGAGCTGAGTGGAAAGGCAAGGAGGTGCCTCTCTCTCCCCGTGCCCCTTGGCAGCCTCTTCCCAGCCTTAATGCCTCTTACCACTGACAATTTGTGCCTTATTAATTCTAATTTGTGCTTGCCTGGTTTTCTCTCCCAGCCATGGCTCCTTTGCTCTGCCTTTCCCAGCAGACTAAACTGCTGGCAGCGGGCAGCCCTGCTCCCAGGGGGTGCTGCAGCCCCCACGTCTCCACTCTCCTGCGTGGGTGCAGCAGTTTAAGGCTCTTGTCAGAAGGTGTTTTCTCCCAGCTTTTGAAATGTCTCCGTGGCTCTTTGCTGGCTCAGTGAGAACGACAGCAGGACAAGCTGTGGGGGCTCCGAGCCAGGCTTCGTCTCACAGACCGTTTCAGCAGCTCCCTGGCCCTGGGTTATCTCATCCATCACCCGTTTATTTCTGAAGATCTGGGCCTGGGCTTTTCCCCCATCCCTCTCTGCTTTATGCTTTACCTCCCCAGCTAATAAGTAGGTCAGGAGTCCTGGAGACCAGAGAGCAGCAGCCGGGTGGGCAGTCATCTCCCATCTGCTTTGTCCTTCTCCTCCTGCCTTTTTGGTTGGCAAGGCAGGGAGACCCTTCCTCCTCCTCCTCTTCCTCGGGCCTGTGGAGGGGCAGAAGTTGCTATGTCCATAGGACCAACAGGACCTGCTTTCTGCACAGGGGAAGTATTTTCACGCAGTAAATGGACAATTGCCACGCCAGCCAGGGCTGTTGATGTAGAGAGGCATTAGCCACAGCTCATGGAGGGCCTGCCCTGGCACGAGCATCCCTTGGTTGCAGAGGTTCCCCAACCCCAGCATCAATGTGGAACTGGGGGACCAGGCAGGTGTGCAAAGATGGTGATGGCCCTGGCCTGTGAAGGACATTTTGAGCAGGAGATTGCTGAGAACAAAGCACAGGGAGCAGCATGGGGGAGGCTGAATCGATGGGAACAGAGTGAGAGGCTGAGTGACAGCTACAAAACTGCCCAAGGGGCAGCCGCCCGCTGCTGGAGGGCCTGGAAACCAAAGGCTGGGAGGATGCTTATGTCTGCAGGCTCGGAGGAGAACAGCAGCTCTTAGGAAGAAGGTCTCAGAAAGAGATGAGGAGGCCACGTTCTCCCAGCGCCCCCCTCCAGTGAGGACTCTAGGTGGCATTGAAAAAGCTCTCAACGAAGCAGCTATGTCTCTTGAAGCTCTTAGCCCCCTGCTGCCTCAGTTTCTCCCCTCCCCCCACCCCCCGCCTCCCCAAGCTGCATCCTCAGGGCAGCAAGAAGCATCCGGCCGTGCTGGCAACCGCTGGGCAGGCGTTAGCATCCTGCCGGGGAGCACGGGTGCCTCCAAACAGGCCTCCCCTTGTGCAGGGAGGTTGGCCAGCGGCTCCGACCCTCTGCTGAGGAGCAGGGAACAAGGGTGGCTGTGTGCACCCATGGTGCTCGCTGGCCTGTTGCCTCAACACGCATTCCTGCAGCGGGCAGAGCTTTCCGGGCTGCCAGGCAATGGGGATGTGGTGGTGGTGGCTGGGGAGGGGGAGGTTTGTTGTGTGTTTATTTGTTTGGGGGTTTTATTTATTTATTTTTCTCATATTTTTCCCCCCCCTTATTAGCAGCCTTTGGGTGTCTTTCTGAGCAATTAATCTGGGTCATGACATTCATGGAGCAGATCAGAGAGCCCAGGGTTCGTGAGCACCCAGCCGAACAGCGCTGGAGAGATGCTTTCGGCAGCTCTGTGCTTTTGCCTGCTTGTTATTCCAGAAGAGTCAGGGGCTGCAGCAGTGGGAGAGTATCCTCAACAGGGACCTCCACCACAGTGCTGTGGGCACTGGAGGCCAGTGCAGGGTGGCTGGGGTCTCTCTACTGCTGTGACTGTGTGGCTGGAGCAGCCAGCAATGCTGTGTTGGCACTGGGATAACCAGTAATCAGCTGGCAGTGCTGTGCTGCAGGGCTCAAGGACTTTTGAGGGTCTCAGTCTTCCTGCTTCGGCTTCAGCTTGACTTTTTTCCCTTTCCCATCAGCTGCTCAAGTCCTCAGCAGCAACCTGCAGCTGCCACTGGGAAGACAACAGGTCCACGTGGCCAGGGCCCTGACAGACACTTGCACAAGCTGATGCAGCTTCACTTTCCTCTCCTGGCTGGGGAAACTGAGGCAGGAGACTTCGCCTGGCACCAATCCAGTCAATTTACCTGCCAGCAAGGAGGGAACCATGTCTCCCTGGCCAAAGCCACCCCAGCTGCTACAGGGAATTGGTCTGTGATTCCTAAGCTGGGAGCTGTGTCCATCCTCTGTGGGTTTGGCCAGCTTTTGCTTTTGGCTTCCATAAAGCCCCATGGCCATGAGCTGCACCTGAGCTTCTGGTCCCTGCTTTTCTGGGCTGCATTGCCACAAGCCCTGCCTTCAAACCCCACCAGGGCTTTTGTTCCAAGCCTCAAGACTTCATCCCTCTGCTGACACTGACGTCCCTGTGTGGCTCAGGACCCCTCCTTAGGGCTGGGGACCGGGGATTGGGAGGAACCTCCTTGTGCCTGGCTGGCTGCAGCACAGCATATGTGTTGGGATCTGCTCCCTGCCTGCTGTTTATCCGCTTCCTTCGAGTTAACTTATGTTTCCATTGCTGCCCATCTGTCTCCTTCTCTTCCTCCTTTCCCTCCCCTCCCTGCATGCTGGCAGGCGCCGGCGGAGCGCAGGGTCCTGTCCCTGTCCCCTCCAGGTGACCCCTGGGGGGGAGTGGCAGGCGGTTTGCTTCCCTCTGTTACTCCCACGTATCTGGATGCTTGCCGGTGCACTTTTTATCGGGGAGATCCTGGTTTGGATGCACCTGAGGCCAAGATGCACTGAGCTCCAGCAGTTCCCTCCATCCACCATTAACTCCCATAGCAAATTTAGGCTGGAGGATCTCTCCTCGCCCATTAAACCTGAAGCTGCTGGGGCTGTGTTGGTACTGGGAGCCTTCCTCCTTGTCTTCCTGGGCTGGGTGATTCTCCCATCCCTTCCTTGCAGTATTTGCTCTTCAGACGTCTGTGCCTTCCCAGCTCGCAGGAGGAGGGAAGCCTGGCCCCGCTCCCACCCGGAGCCCAGCTATTAGGGATACCCGGGGCTGCTTCGGGAAACACAAAGGCATCGAGTACCGGAGCCAACATGCACCTGCTTTTCTTGCTGCTTCAGAAAGCCCTCGTGGCTGCTGCCTCCCACTTCTCCAGCTTTTATTTATAGTCTGTCTTGCTTGCTCTGGGTTGGGTTTTTATTTTTTTTCCCATCCTTCCTCTTTCCCTGGTGCAGCTGAGCTGCTGAACTCCTAACGCTGTGGAGAGGCTTCTGCCTTGGCTTGGCCACGGCAAAGAGACTGAAAGAGAGCTCACATCCCAGCAGGAATGGCCCAGAACCTCCTCACCATGCTCTTCGTTAGCACTGATCACCTCCTCAGGCAGCTGTGGGGGTTTTGCATCAGGTCACTGCTTGGGGCCATGACCCACATTCAGGACCTCATTAGGTGCTGTCAGCATGAGGGACATTGGTCCTTGCTGCAGCTCCAGGGTCTTGGGGACCCTGCAAAGGACAGATCAGGCCCTGAGGAGGGATGTCCCTCCAGCTGTCACATCAGTTTGATGGCACCAGTCACTTGCAGTCTGGGAACCTGACTGAGATCTGGCAAACTTGTGCTGCTGATGGGCCTTCAGGGAGGTGTTCAGTGCTAGGCAGCCATGGAGGAGGCATCTGTCTCTTCTTCAGTTCTCCTGAGACCTGTCCCCTCACTGGGACATCACAGGATGTCCCTGTGCCCAAGGTGTCACTGTCTGATGTGGTGAGCTTGGTGGCAATGGTTGGACTCCATGATCTCAGAGATCTTGCCAGCTATGATTCTATGTGCAGAGCATGTGTAGATCTCAGTCAGGGGACACCAGCATCACCCACTCCAGTTGGCAGTGGTGTCTGTGCCGTGGGAAGCTCTGGAACTGGCTGGATCATGATGTCTCAGCCAGTGCTGTCCCACGGTGGGACACTGCCAGCCTACAGTGTCCCACCAGGAAGCCACCAAGGGCTGCAGGAAGACATCGAAAGCTCTGCTGACTCATGCAAAACCATGATGCTCACCACAGCCACCTTCTCCTCCTGGGAGGAGTTGGCCAGAGGACACAGCCAGGGGGGAAGGGAGGAGGCTGTGGACTAAAATAACAGCCAAAAAATGCAAAAACACCAAATCACAAGGTGAGAGGCTCTGCCATCTGCCACCATGTGGGTGCTGGAGCAGGAGCTGCCTGCCAGCCCCACACTGTCGCAGCAGCAGCTTGGGTACTGCTGGCACCAAGTGACTCAGCACCAGGAAGGAGGAAGGGAGAGATGCTCTGGGATCCCTCAGTGCACCCCAAAACATGTCCCAGGAAGGAGTGGCAGGGGAGAAACCTTCACCCTGGGGTGGCTGCAGGCGGGAGATGCCCGCAACCCTTTGGGGCTGGGGTCAAACCCTTCACACCTCTGGTGTTTCCTCAGGAAGGAGCTAAAACCAGGTGGAAACAGAGACCTTTCTTTGTTGTTTTTTTTTTTTTTTTCCACAGGAGCCACGTTTCCATGGCACCCGGTGGGGAACTGCTTCTCCACAGACCTGCTGCTTTGTGGGGTCCAGCAGCACAGTGAGGGGACCCTTAGGTGCCCCTCCACTATGGGCATGCTAACCTGGAGGGAGGCATGCAGCTGGAGGGAGCCTGGTCAGAGGATACTGCCCAGATGTCACCCAGATGTCTCCCAGATGTCTCCCAGATGTCCCCAGCTTTCAACAACACCATGGGTAGAGGTGGCACAGCATGGAATGAAACCAGCATGTGACCTCTCCAAGGTGTCATCTCCAGGATGCCTCTCCAGGTCCTGTCATGCTGGGTCTCACCTTGCCAGGTCAGGGAGGCTGAGGGGACCCCAGGACCATGCTGGGAATGCTGTGTCTCCAACTAACACCGTGCTGGAGGAAGACAAAAGCACCATTACTCACTGCTGGGGAGGAGCAGCTCAGAACATTACTCAGTCCCACCACCAATTGGGTCTATTCTTTGTGCATCGACCTAAGGGACTGGGGAGGAGGAGGAGGGTAGGGGGATAAGGGGGCTCATTTTTCCCATCCCACCTTTCCTCTCTAGCCCCCTCCTCCTAGGCTCTGTGTCACTGCCACCCTGGAGGGGACACTGGCTGCAGGAGGGGATGCTGGGGCAAGGAGCTTTGCCAGTGGCAGAAGGGATGCTGGTGCCTCATTTTCTGCTCATAATGCTTCTCCAGGGCTACTTGGAGGTGATGAATCCAAGGAGGAGATGCAGAAGGGCCAGGCTGCTCTGAGGAGGCTCATGTGGCTGTGGGTCATGGCCCCTTGCTCCATAGCAGTCCCCTGGGGCTGGCTAGCAGTGTTGCCCCCATGCCCAGGGAGGAAAACCTCATTATCTAGAGACATGTGGTGATGTCTTACCAGATGCTCTGTGGGACAGCCAGGCACTGGGTCTGGATACACCTGTCTGGAGTGCCCTGGGTGCACTGGCTGAGGAGATGCTTTGAGGACATGCTTTTCCAGAGCAGTGAGTGGTGAATTTGGGTGACTTGGATCCTAGCACCCTGCTGCAGCACTGATGGGGGAGATCCTTCCTTGCTGCCCTTGGTGTATCCCAAATATTGCTCCTGCTAATGTGATCACAAGCCCTTACAAAGCAATTAAATTGCAGCTACCCATAAAAACCTCAGTGTGCCATGCTGCTCTCTTGCAGATAAGCCTGGGGAGCAAGCCCAGGCAGGGAGAACCTCATCCAGTTTGGAGCCCATCTGAGGGGAGATCTGGGTACCTCTGCAGCTGGTTGCCCCAGCAACTGTCACTCTTCCTGCAGCATCCATCACACCAAAGATTTCAGAGCCATTATTGTGCCTTCAGTGCAAGGAGGCTGTGGGGATGGAGAGCTGCTGGGGGATAAATGTCACCCACATCACCTTGCTCTTTATCTCCCAGCAGTCATAAATATCCACTGCCAGCTGCATGTCCCACTGCTCTAATCCCCTTGTAGTGTTGCTGGTGTCAAGAGTTACCTGAGCAGAGACCTGTGTCTGCAGGAGATTCAGTAGAAAACCAATTAGTGTTTTTTAGGGGGGAGCTAAGTGCTGTTAATTGCCTCTATCCTTGGAAATGAATGAAGCCTCGATGCTGTTGTTTAACTCTGCCTGTCCATGTGTGGCTTCAGGTGCAGCCTAGGAATCTTTGAGGAGGTCTGAGGGATGGGGAGGGTTGTGGAGGTGATGGGGAAGGGGACAGGGGACTATCTGACCTAACATCAAATATAGGTTGTGGAGCAAAGAGCAAGAGCTCTCACCAGAGCTAATCTCTGTGTGTGAAGAGTCTGCAGGGTACAGGGAGGCTTCCCAGAGGTGGGTCACAGGATCAGTAAGGTTGGAAGAGACCTCCAAGAGCATCAAGTCCAGCCATCAACCTAACACCACCATGCCACTAAACTGTGTACCTGGGTACCACATCTACACCCTTTTTGAACCCCTCCAGGGATGGTGATGCCACCACTGCCCTTGGCAGCCTGGGTCAATGCCTAACAACTCTTTCAGGGAAGGAATTTTTCCTGATCTTTAATCTAAACCACTGCTGGTGCAACTTGAAGCCTGAGGTGTGCCCCACAGCTGGCTGCAGCCCCCCTGCCCCTCCTGTGCTCAGCTTGCAGCAAGCTTTCTTCTTTGAAATGGCTGAGATGGAGATGAAATGATCCATGCTCTGTCTTGGCTCCTTGTGCCCTCTCCCACCCAGCAGCCTCAAGGTGCAATTGCCATCAGCCAGGAAGGGTCCCTGGAGCTGTGCTGTGTCCACACCAAGGCTCTGTCTGCTCTTTCCAAGGATGGCTATGCTGAGAGCATGGCCTGATGACCTTATGAAGCAAGGTGTGGGCATCTGTTAATAACAGCTATCACATAGAAAACTGGCCCACTGCCCCTGTCCCATCCCTGAGGGCCTTCCTGGCAGGGTCTGCTGCCAGCTGAGGTCCCTGGCTCTGCCCAGAGGATAGGCATCACAAGGAGGTGGTTTTCACAGCCCTGACTGTGGTCAGAGGCAGGACAAGGTGCTGCCTGCCCTAGTTTGGTCTGCTCTGCCCTGCCAGTCCCTTAGGGGCAGCCCCTGCTGTCCCCTCACTCACTTTGGCATCCTCCCTGTGTAGATGCAGTCCCCAAGAATGGCTCAAGAGTTGGCTGCTCTGCCCACTCCTCACCCAGAGTGCCCTGTTAAGGCAGAAAACAATCCAAAAAATGTCCTGGCTTTTTCCTCCTCTTAATGACACTGGGGTTTTTTTTGTCACCTTTATTCTGCTTTCTCTGTCCCCTAGCATCTAACCCAGCTCATGCTGGGGTGTTACTGCTCCTTTTCTGGCTCTGCACCATTCTTGCTCCAGTGCTCTGCATCGTGTAAGGGCTTAAAATGAAGTGCAAAAAAGGTGCTGTTAAAATAGACTTAACTTTTTTTGATGTTGCCTAAAAATAAGCAGGCTCTGAGGGTCAGAGCTGCAACTTGGGGGGAGCAGGAGGTCTCTGGGGCTGGGCTGCTTTTATCACATGGAGGCTCAGTTCTCCTCCATGCAGTCCTAAGGCCTTCTCTTGTGCTGTTACCAAAAAAATAAATTACAAAACAGAGTTTTGGCTGGCAGCATCCCTCCTGAGGGGAAGCCCAGCTTGGAAGAAACCCGCTCAGCTTTGAGGTTTGTCCTCATCCAAGGTTTTTCAGGGGATGCCTGGAAAAAAGCATGATGAATCAGCCATTCTCAGAACACAAAGCAGAGCAAGCTCCCTGGAGTTTCCTGGGATGGTTCCTTGCTGCTGCTGAGCTTTCCTGTGTTGGGGGATCATTTGTTTGGACCCCTCCTCAGGCAACCAGCCTGGAGTCTCTGGGAGCTTTGGTTGCAATGCCTGTGCAGGTAATTTGGGAGTAGCATCTCATGCCTTCTCTCACTGCTTAGGTGATAAAGTGCAGGTAGCAGGCATAGACTTTTGGGAGGAGGAAAGGTGTGTAGGGCAGGGATTGCTCTGCCTCTTCCCAAAGGATGCTCTGCTCTGCAGGGTTTTCCCAGCTGGCCAAGGATATGGGTCTTGTTTCCCTGCCAAGGCTTGCTCTCTGGTGCAGCTGGTCCCAGGGGTCAGAAAGGTGCTGGTGAGTCTCCATGGGTGTTTTCTTGCAGCCCAGCCTGCCTTGGCTGCTTCAGCTGTGCCTGGTGCCACCTTGACTTTGAAGCACTGACTGGTGCCACCTTGGCATATTCAAGTGCCTTTGCACTTCTCAAGGGTTCAAGCAGCTGGGGCTGTACATTTGTTTCTGTTAAAAATAAATCAAATCATCTGTTGTGATTCTTGCTTCCCTTTTGGCTGGTGAAGAGTCAGGCCCAGGTGGTAAGAAGGGAAATACAGAGGCTAGTGGAGGAAGGAGCCCATGGGAATGGGAGAGATCAGCCCGAGGGTTTCTGCCTCCTGAACCACAGCCACCACGGCGAGGCCACGGCACGGGGAGCTTGGTGCATGCAGTCCACGGAGCAAGAGCAACCAGGGATGGAGCAATGCCCCTGCAGAGGCTGGGCTGCCTGCACAAAGCCTTCTGCAAGGCCACCGTGTCCTTGTCAGCTGGGGCTGACGCAGGTACGTGTGGCTGCTGACTCCCAGGCTGCTTTCCCTGGGGCTCGGAGCTTGATCTCTCCTCTTCCCAGCACCCTGCAGCGGGGCTGGGAACGGCTGTGGCTGCTGTGCGAGGCAAGGAGCGGTGACCAGAGTTGCCGGTGGAACTGCAGCACAGCAGGGAAACGACATTTAGTTGCTGCGACAGCTTTGCAACAGATTCCTTGGCGGAGCTGACTGCAAACTGCAATCCTAAACTGTCGGACGGCTCCTTTTTTTCCTCCAGCCTGGGAGTGTGAGAAGCAAATTTGTTTGGGTTATAAAAACATATTAAAAAGCAACACATTTTGTTTTGCAATATACATAGCTCTTCATGCCAATTTTTTTCCCCCTTCCTATATATATTTTTTTTAATGAGTGCCATTCCAATCCCTTCCAGACAAAGCTGTTTCTTAATGACTTTTTGTGGAGGTAATTGCTGGAGAGAGGTTTGGAAAGGCTAGGCAGGGAGCTGTCAGTCACACAGCCCTTGCTGGTGGCTGAGGATCACTCAGGTATGGGTGGAGGAAGGGTCACAGAGTCACAGTGTTAGGAGCTGGAAGGGACCTTGAAAGATCATCTAGTCCAAAGCCCTTGCCAAAGCAGGATTCCCTAGAGCAGGTGATGCAAAGGTCTTGGGTGTCTCTAGCCCTCAAAAGGATCCAGCTCTGGAGACTCAGTGCCCAGTGAAGCGATGCCTGACACTGGCAGTGTGGGAACAGGGGTGTCTGGAACAGCAGAGGAAAGTGGCTTAGTGCTCATTGTACATGCCCTGATGGTTCACATCTTGATGCACATCTTGATGTCTATAGTTCTCTAGTATTTTACTGACTGCTGCTTAGCTCTTCCCCAAATCCTGGGTTATGAGTGGCTGGCTTTGAGGAGCATCTTTTTGGTATCACCAGCTTCTTTTACCTCTGGACCAGGAGATGGCAACCTCCTGCTTTGGACCTAGATGACAATCAGGACATACAGTGGTGGGTTCACTGGCAGGAGCAATGTGTGTGTTGACCCTCAGAACAACAGGCAGATTTTCACCTCGAACCTCCTGGACTCCATTGGCTTCTCTCAACATCTGCCTCACAAGAGGGGCTGATGGGAGGATGAAGCAGCTTTTTACCTAATATTTGGGGAATTACCATATCTCCATCTGCTGATGGAGAGAGCAAGACCACTTGATGGAAAGCCGTCTGATGGCTAACCAGGCACTGCCATAAAACGTCTAGCTACTTGCCAAGCTGTGTGTTTCCTCAGTACCAGGGGCTAGGTTGGCATGACTTCTGCCCTTCAGCTCCTCCTTTTCTTGATGGAGTTGCTTCTCTGTGTCACTTCTCCATGCAAATGTGTGCCTGCCTCTCCCAGTTCCCACTGTGCTTCTGGCCAGCCCCAGGGTCTCTCCAAATCTGCTTCTGTGCCATTGCAAACCAGTGGGTCCAGGCTTGTTTTTCTGAGTTGGTATCAGCTGCTTTTCAATTCAAAGCTAATACCTACAGGTTATTTATTTTTTTTAATGGCATTAACTTTGATTTGTAATTAAACCACTTCATTTAATTAGGCAGGTACCACAGAACCTTTAGAAACATGACTATTTTTATATATTTACTCCCCTTGTGTTTCTCTTAGTGACTAGACTTCCAATTAAGACAACCTCCTTATTAAATTGTTGGCTTTTAAATAAAACCAGGAGCTAAAAACACAGCAAAGCCACCAAGCTACCCTCCCTGTCCCTATGCCTTTCCTTTGGACCATCACCTCTGTGTTGGTTTTCTCCCCATGAGCTTCTTGAAGCACTTGATGGAGCCAGTGAAATCCTGGTGTTTGGCTTTGCTCCACCAAGCTTTCTTCTACTTCATGCAAAAAAACTTTCCAGCTTTGAGCTCAAATGTGCCCAGAACAGCTCAGCTGGGATGGAGGGAGGGATTTACTATGGGACTGGGATGGGATCTTGCAGCTGGTTTTTCAAACCCAGAATTTGGAGAGCCTTTGGAGGTGGCTTCACCCTGAAAAGCCCATCTTGATGTGCCTCCAGCTGTAAGATGATGCTTTGCCATTGCTGTAGCAGGACTGGGGGGAACAGTTTGCTTCCACTCAAAACACTTCTGTGTGATACAGGCATTTGCAATATAGGAACAATAGCCATCCTGCCAAGCTAAACACGAGCTGTTCCTGAAATTGTTGGCATTTCTCTTGATGCCAAGGGGCTAGAGAGGAGGTGGGTAAACAGGCATTAACTCTGAGCTGTAGCAAAGACTTGTTCCTGTGAGTTAGAAAAGGGGAGCTTGTGGCTGGAGGAAATCTGCCCATCCGGGTCTTGGCAACATCAGCAGTGTTGCTGCTGCCTTAGCCCTTGGAGCCAAGAAGACTTGGTGCTCGGGGAAACTGAGGCACAGAGCCTTGTGCAAATGTGTCAATCAGGCACTGTGAAGAGCACCCTCCTGCCCTGGTTTGCCTCAACAAGGCCAAATCCTGTCCAGGAATGGTTTTGCCCCTGAAGCACCGCATTTGCTGCGAGCTCTGTTTAACAGGGAAGGTAATTTCCCAGAGGTGCCTGAAGTTGCCTTAATGCAAGCTGTCAAAATGATGTACAACTGCTCTGGGTTCCCTCGCTCTCCCTGCCTCTCCTGTGACAATTTTGTCAGAGCTGGTTGGTGAGAAGCTGTTTTGATGGAGGTGCTAATGGCTTCTTCCTCATCAGGCAAGCGTGAGCGCGGATGTCCCCGAACGCAGTGAGTGGAAGCTGCTTCGTTCGGTGATAATTAAGAAAAATGATAATAATGGCTTTAAAAAGAAAGCAACCAGGGCTTGGTGCTGCTGGATACATCAGCATCTCTGTGCCTGTGGTGATGCTCATGGCCTGTGAAGGCCACAGGTAGCATCTCCTCCATGGTTTGAGGTCAATTAGCTTTCGGGGAGCGTTTGGTTTCTCACCGGGGCAGCGCAGGTTGCATCTCTGAGGGGTAGCTGAGGGTGCAAGGCTGGGGCTGCAAACAGGGACCTACCTTGGCTCATCTTAATAAAATGCAAGGTTAAAAATAAAAATCAATAAATGCCAGATTATCAAGATGGGATTAATATCAATTTTAAACACCTTCCTCCCCCCCCATAAGTAACGACCCAGCGTAGCCTAGCTAATGAGATTGGAGCCTCAGCAATCAAGGCAGAGGATTAGAGATGATCAGAATAAATCCCAAATGATGAGGGACGTTGGCAAAGTCTATCCTTGGAAGACCCCACTGGTAGGGGGCTTGGCTATGAGGGATGCTCAAGGCTTCTTCTGCCCTGCCCTGAGGTTGGGATGCTTGGACCAGGCTGTGGGTTTGGGCACATGCTACAGTGCAGCCCTCGGTGCTTATCTGGGTGTCAGAGCTTCGAGCTCAGTGGCACCTCACTTCTTCATGCTATGGCCAAATCCCAACTGAACTGCAATATCCTGTGGGTTCCCCCCTCCATCCCAAGCCACCAAGGCTGGGTCAGGGCACTGGGACACATAAATGCTGCCTATAGTCTGTTTACCTACAGCATTTGGGTGGCCTCAAGCATCTTCTCCCACAGCCACCCATGGTCTCCAGCTGTGCTTTCTCTTCCCAGTTCCCAGCTTAATCCCCATGCGTGTTTTTAATGCCTCTGCATGTCTCTAAGCTCCTCTGTGCCCAGAAGCCAAATGCTCCTTGTAGGATTCAGATGTCTCCCCTGTGGATTAGATGGGATGGCTGCAAATTCCTTGTAATTTCCTCATGCAGGGTCTATTATCTGCTCCTGGGAGGCACGGAAGGAGGGGGTTTGGGGCAGACCCCCCTCCTGTTTCCCATCTGTGTAACACTGGACCAGGGGAAGCTTTAGCCAGTGATCCCTTTTCGGGGCTCTAATTCAATTATTCATTGCTGTAGCCATGCCTGTGGTTACTGGGGAGCACAGTCTTGAGCTGAGCTTTGGTTCCTTGGGCGTGGTGATGGAGAAGGAGAGGACAGCCCTGAGCTGGGGTTTAGTTTCTTGTGTGGGGTGATGGAGAAGAAGACACCCCCATGCTGGGGTAGGGGTGGACTACAGCCTCTCTGCCCCTTGCAAAGCTGTCTGCTGCCTGGGTGAGCTCTCCCCTTCCTAGGTTAGCTGGTTCATCAGCTGTCTGTGCTGCTAAATATCATTACCATTTATTTCAGGTGATGAGGACACAGCTTTGGTTACAGGCTGGATTTGCTGATCCAGCAGATTAAGAGAAAACCCTTTCCCTTAATAATGGGAGTGGAAGCTGGGCAGGGGGGAAGGAGATTTTGGGAGTGAAGTGCTTTGGTGCTGGGGATTTCTGGCTGGTCAGGGCTGTGTGGTCCAGGAGATTGATCCCTGCTGCTGGCAGGCTTGTATCCAGCACCTGGAGAACAAGTGTGCTGATGCTTTCAGGTCCTCAGGTGTTTGCCCTACCCATATGGGATGGAGAACATGAAGCAAAGGCAGCCTTGTGCATCCCACATCACCCCACGCAGGGCAGCACCTCCTCCCTGAGGCTCCTGCTGCTTTCCCAGGGTGGGAGCCTGGATTTGTCTTTCTGATGCCTCAGTCAATGGCATCGATTGGGCTGGAGTGAAGAATCGATGGTAATTTGGTCAGAAGGCCTAGTGCTGGGTGCAAGAGGAGTAATTAGAGCAGCAGAGGCAGTGTGGGGCTGCCTGCTTTGGGGTCAGGGCAGTGGGGTGGCCATTGCAGCAGGAGGGATGGACAGATGGATGGTGGGGAGTGTGAGGGGCCAGCTCCTGTTTTTCCAGCAGCTGGGATGCCCTTTGGCATCCAAAGTCCCCTTGGGCTGGCAAGAGCAAGAGGGTTTACACTGCTAAGGGCTGGCTCCTGGAGCTGGGCATTTTCCTAGTGTGGTTTTCCTCCCTCTGGCCATTAGAGCAACACCACCAGCCTCAGGAAGAGATTTTCTCTAAACTTCTACTCAGTTGGGTGCCGGGAGGTGGCTGCAAGAGGGAAACCTCAGGAATCCCCTGCACTCCCCAAGAAGCAAGTGATGGAGGATCCCAGTGAGAATTAGGTCTTGCTGCTGGCAGGGAAAAAATTTCCCACAGCTCAAGGAAAACTGCATCAGGAAGCCTGAGCTGGGTTCATTCAATGTTCATTTTCCCAGCTCTCCTTTCCCCTTCCAGCCTACCTGCAACTCACTGGCAAATCCCACCCACGCAGAGCAAACCTCCTGCTATCCCCTGCTCTGCCTTCACAGGGGGCTGCAGAGAGATGGCCTTTCTGCTTTTCCCCAGCAAGAATTATGAGGCCATCTGGATTTCAAAGAGCAGCCAGTTTAATGGGAAGCTGTTCCTTGCAGAAGGAAGGATGGGGGTTGATGCCCAGTGGACACCCCCAGCTTTGTCCTCCCATGCTGTCCATGGAGATGCTGGAGAACTGCATCCCGGCTGGGCCTCGGGGGATGTCAGCATGCAGCCAGGCTTAGGAGAAATCTGGGGGTGGTTTTCAGCACTGGGTGGGAGGAAAGGAAGGGAGAGGAGGATCTAAACTTGGGGAAAAGGTCAGGCATGCTATAAATAAGTGGCATCCGGGAAAAGAAATGTCAGTGTGCGGCAGTAGCGACACACCAGTGCCCGAGATGGGAAGGGAAATGTTGTTATCTAAGGGATCAAATCCATGGGAACTGGGGACAGGGTGACAGCAGAGGGGGCTCTCCCTGGATTTGCTGGGTTGAAGTGTGGCTGTCATGCTGCCTGGGTTGTTACTGGGGATGTTTTGGGGCCACGAAAGCTGTCCTGGTGCTGTGTGGTGGTGGTAAAACAGGCTGGAGCTGCAGATTTCCAGCTGCTCCACTTCCAGGACCATCCTCAGGCCTTTTAATCAGTGAAGATGGGGAGATGAGGAAGCCTTTTCATGGTCCTTCTGCCTGAGTTGGGAGCTTGTGGATCTGGAGGATGATGCAGGAGTGGGTGAGCATTTGGGGAGAGGGAGGGATGTTTGCTGTTGGGCATGGGGGAGAGTCTGCAAAGCAGGTGCCCACGTTCACACCCTGCTTTGGGGCACCCCCTGGACCTGTGCCACCCATTCCCTGGGGCTGATTGCACATTTGTCCCAAAGTGGTCTGACTCGATGCCTAATCATCTTCCCTCTGAATGCAGGGCTGATTGCAGCCTAGCAGGGAGGGAGCTGGGGCTGGGTGGGGTG